>JBBDHG010000380.1:0-207500 GCA_037951165.1 Lophius americanus
AACCCTAACCCTAACCCTAACCCTAACCCTAACCCTAACCCTAACCCTAACCCTAACCCTAACCCTAACCCTAACCCTAACCCTAACCCTAACCCTAACCCTAACCCTAACCCTAACCCTAACCCTAACCCTAACCCTAACCCTAACCCTAACCCTAACCCTAACCCTAACCCTAACCCTAACCCTAACCCTAACCCTAACCCTAACCCTAACCCTAACCCTAACCCTAACCCTAACCCTAACCCTAACCCTAACCCTAACCCTAACCCTAACCCTAACCCTAACCCTAACCCTAACCCTAACCCTAACCCTAACCCTAACCCTAACCCTAACCCTAACCCTAACCCTAACCCTAACCCTAACCCTAACCCTAACCCTAACCCTAACCCTAACCCTAACCCTAACCCTAACCCTAACCCTAACCCTAACCCTAACCCTAACCCTAACCCTAACCCTAACCCTAACCCTAACCCTAACCCTAACCCTAACCCTAACCCTAACCCTAACCCTAACCCTAACCCTAACCCTAACCCTAACCCTAACCCTAACCCTAACCCTAACCCTAACCCTAACCCTAACCCTAACCCTAACCCTAACCCTAACCCTAACCCTAACCCTAACCCTAACCCTAACCCTAACCCTAACCCTAACCCTAACCCTAACCCTAACCCTAACCCTAACCCTAACCCTAACCCTAACCCTAACCCTAACCCTAACCCTAACCCTAACCCTAACCCTAACCCTAACCCTAACCCTAACCCTAACCCTAACCCTAACCCTAACCCTAACCCTAACCCTAACCCTAACCCTAACCCTAACCCTAACCCTAACCCTAACCCTAACCCTAACCCTAACCCTAACCCTAACCCTAACCCTAACCCTAACCCTAACCCTAACCCTAACCCTAACCCTAACCCTAACCCTAACCCTAACCCTAACCCTAACCCTAACCCTAACCCTAACCCTAACCCTAACCCTAACCCTAACCCTAACCCTAACCCTAACCCTAACCCTAACCCTAACCCTAACCCTAACCCTAACCCTAACCCTAACCCTAACCCTAACCCTAACCCTAACCCTAACCCTAACCCTAACCCTAACCCTAACCCTAACCCTAACCCTAACCCTAACCCTAACCCTAACCCTAACCCTAACCCTAACCCTAACCCTAACCAAACCCTAACCCTAACCCTAACCCTAACCCTAACCCTAACCCTAACCCTAACCCTAACCCTAACCCTAACCCTAACCCTAACCCCTAACCCTAACCCTAACCCTAACCCTAACCCTAACCCTAACCCTAACCCTAACCCTAACCCTAACCCTAACCCTAACCCTAACCCTAACCCTAACCCTAACCCTAACCCTAACCCTAACCCTAACCCTAACCCTAACCCTAACCCTAACCCTAACCCTAACCCTAACCCTAACCCTAACCCTAACCCTAACCCTAACCCTAACCCTAACCCTAACCCTAACCCTAACCCTAACCCTAACCCTAACCCTAACCCTAACCCTAACCCTAACCCTAACCCTAACCCTAACCCTAACCCTAACCCTAACCCTAACCCTAACCCTAACCCTAACCCTAACCCTAACCCTAACCCTAACCCTAACCCTAACCCTAACCCTAACCCTAACCCTAACCCTAACCCTAACCCTAACCCTAACCCTAACCCTAACCCTAACCCTAACCCTAACCCTAACCCTAACCCTAACCCTAACCCTAACCCTAACCCTAACCCTAACCCTAACCCTAACCCTAACCCTAACCCTAACCCTAACCCTAACCCTAACCCTAACCCTAACCCTAACCCTAACCCTAACCCTAACCCTAACCCTAACCCTAACCCTAACCCTAACCCTTTATCAGCTGTTTTTTGATTGGACCCTGTCAGGTGCTCCAGTCTCCGCAGCAATCACCATGTCAATCTCTCTACACAACCGGTTCACACCTCTCTCAGGGGAGGAGTTGGGAGGGGATACTTACCATCATCCCTCCCCTCCTCACCCCAAAACCAATAACCTACCTTTTCAATGCCAAGCAGACACCCACCTACATACAAAAAGATATTTTAAATTATTGCAGGCTACCCATCACTCAGAAATACTAAATAACACATTCAACCAAGGCACTTACCCACAGGGGATGATGAGGAAGGTGAATAAACTCACCTCGTTCATCAAACCCTCCTCACCCAACTCCATAACAGCGGACAAGGTCCGCGACAATACCAACCAATGGATGCATCACAATATGATCATACTGAGAGAACATTACGACCGGGTGATTGCTGCCGAGCTGGAGAACCTACCCGATTTTAACCCGGCAGCATTTGACAAAGCGCTCCAGTGGGGGAGAGCGAGGTACCAGAAGAGGTTAACGTCCTCCTCCATCAAAACACTGAGGGACCTCCTAACCCTAGGCCCTGAACTGGAGGAGGTTGCTCCCCCTCCTCGGGTCTCCCCTGTTGACTTTCCCCCTATAGGCCACACAGCTGGACCGAGGGAAAAACCCTCGTGCTCCCCTTTGTCCATTCAGGTGACGGAACAGGATGCAGCGGTGGTAAAAATCACCAGTCCCACCCAGCAGTCTCCAATCCATCTTCCTAAGCGTAACCCGCGGCGCCAGGTCAGAGTTATGCTTCACCGCCTTCCTGACAGCCCGGACCATCCACCCAACACCCCAACGGATACCACCCCCATAGCAATACAGCAAACGGTTTTTAGTAATGTTGCTCTCCCTTGTAGTAACTCAATCTCATCCTCCCCCCCTCCAGGTACCCCTCCGTTCGACCAGCAGATGGAGCCGGGGCGGCATGCTAATTCAATCAGCACCACAAACAAATCTACTGAAGTGGAGGATAACATCATGATGATGGATCAAGTGATGAGAAGCGTAATGCATACACCATCCAAACCATCTGAATCCTCCACTTCTAACTATAGTGGTGACCTAGCAGCAGCCCCCGGTTCCACAGGTCGACCGGAACCCCACTTCCACCCCTATACCTTCCGCAAAATACAAGACTGGTCACTACAAGTCAACAAACACATCCTGTTCTTGGGGGATGCCAACCTATCGCGCATTCCACCCTTCACCGACCCACAGATCCAAGTAGACAGTTTCCCCGGAGCGACTTTCCATCATTTCCATACGATACTGAAAAAACTCACTCCACACCCGGACGTCAGACAGGTTATTGTTTCAGCAGGACTCAACAACTGCCTGCAGGAACAAGAACCGACCACGACCACCAAACAATTACAGCAGACCATGAGGACAGCCAAAACCACCTTTCCCAACGCCACCCTTTACATCCCCATCATTAACTACTCAACCAGACTGGACAAAAAGAAACAGGACCTCATCACTAGACTTAACAACACAATAATGACAAAATGTAATTACCTACCAGAAATCAACTCACTCCTTTTCCAGACGACAACTAAAGACAGAGCAGACTGGACCAAACAGACAGCGACGACCATCTTCAACTATTGGAAACAGCAGTTAAACTTGTGAGTGGGGAGAACTGTCTCACTGCAACTCCCCACTCATCCAATATCACAAACCTCTGTTCCACCTTCTCCCTCACCCCTTCGCAACAGGACTTACTTGAGAAAGGACTGACATTCATCCCTACTCCAGACCCTCCAACCAGGCCGGAGCTCAGGAGGGACCTCCACAACTTCCACAGGAGGCTTAAACTCTTGGACCACTTTGGGGCAGCGGAGAGGCGAGAGCCTCTTCCCTTCACCGGACCGTCCAGATGGGAACCCCACTCAGACACCATTTCTTTACAATTAAACCAGTTAATACACTCAAATTTACAAGCACTCACCCGTTGGCGCCCCCTTCTGGACAGAAAACAAAATATATCCCAGGAACAAAAACAAATTCTGAAATCACTAGGAACAAACAAAAACATCATAATCAAACCCGCAGACAAAGGGGGACAAATAGTTATACAGGATAGAAACAACTACATACTTGAAGTAAACAGACAGCTAAACAATAAGACATATTACAAACCACTCACACAATCCATGCAGATAGAAACACAAACACTAATCAGACAAATAGTACAGACACTATACAAAAACAAATATATAAATGCTAAACAGAGAACTTACCTGGACGGCCCGGATGAACCCAGACCTCGCCTCTTCTACCTGCTCCCGAAGATCCACAAGCCGCCTGACACGTGGACGGTCCCTGCTGTAGTTCCGGTCGGCAGACCAATAGTAAGCGACTGCGGATCAGAAACATACCGCATAGCTGAATACATTGACTATTACCTCAACCCACTATCCAACCGACACCCTAGCTATATTAAGGACACATACACCTTTGTCAATAAAATCAAACAGTGGACAGTACCCAGACACACCCTCCTCTTCACAATAGACATTGACTCCCTATACACCAACATTGAAACCCCACTCGGACTTGCCGCCATCAAACACACCTTCCGGAAATACCCAGACCCTTCAAGACCTGACAACGAACTACTACAACTACTAGAACTTACCCTGACCAGAAATGACTTTCAATTTGACAGCAAACATTTTCTCCAAATGTGTGGATGCGCGATGGGGAGGAAATACTCCCCCTCTTATGCGGACATCTACCTGGCGCTGTGGGAGGAGACTGCTCTGGCCAAATGTGAGGATAAACCGCTGTTGTATGTCCGTTACCTGGACGACATCTTTGGCCTGTGGGACAAAACAGAAGCAGATTTCAAGAATTTTTTTAGCATCTTAAATTTGCACCACAACAAAATAAAATTAAAATATAACCTGCAATCTAGGTCAATTGAGTTCTTAGACACCCGGGTTTTTTTTAGGGAATCCATGGACAACAGCAAGCAACTGGCAACAAAAGTGCATTTTAAAGAAACCGACAGACATGCGCTTTTACACAAATCCAGTCATCATCCAAAGCACACCTACAGAGGTCTGATCAAGTCTCAGCTGATCCGTTTTAAAAGAATATGCACTTACCCCGAGGATGTGGAGGAGGCGACTGGAGTTCTCTTCGGTGCACTGAGGCCGCGGGGATACTCGAGGCGCTTCCTTAGGAGCATCAAAGCGGAGGTCAACGGCACCTTCCAAAGAGGGAGCAACAACTCACCGGCGCCCCACAACCAACAAGCTCTCGTCCCCCTAGTAATAACATATTCACAAAGTGTTAATACACTAATATTGTTAATAAAATCTAACCTAGAGGGGGCGAGAAGCGCTTGCGATGCTCTACGGGGGTGCCGTATGATCTCCGCTTACAGGCGGAACAAGAACCTCAGAGACAGTTTAGTGCACTCTGCGTTCAATAATGATGAGTCCAGAAAGGAAGCGCTTCGTTCGGCTGAGATTGATTTTATCCACTTACCTTACATTTTTAACAGGTACGGGGGGGTGGGCTCCAGTCTGTGGCAGACACTCCGACCAAGTACCATCAATGCCGTTTACGCCATTAGATGTCGAGCCTGCCACAGACTGTACATCGGGGAAACCAGAAATTCCATCAGAATTCGAATCAAACAACACAAATACATGATGGAAAGGGGACAGGGAGCAAATATTTTATACTCCCATTTTAAACTCCACGGCCCACACAACCTCCAGAGCTTGGGCCTGGAGTCCAATACAAACTGGACCACGGCTCAGCGACGGACTGGAGAGAGGAAGTGGATGAGATTACTAAAAACAATAGATCCATATGGCCTCAACGAAAAATTTTAGCGTGTCCGTTTTTTTAAAAAAGAAACACCTTTTTTTTAAAAAATAAACAAGATGCACAGAGGCCATATTTTTAACAGCTGGGGCTCCCGCGGTCTCGCTTTTAGTAAGGTTTTTTTAGGAGCTAACCGGCCTCCCTCGGGGGACTTGCCCCTTACTCTCCCTCTCCCTAACCAACCCACAAAAAAAGAGAGAGAAGTGCCATACACACTGTCCTCTTTTCCCTGTCCTATAATCCAAATGAAATCATTTTTATGCATGTTTTTATCTATCCATCTTTTATGGAATGTTGTTTTTATGTTATAAATTTAATTGCATGTTTTTAAGCACTTATTCAAGCACTTTAATAGGACAGGGCAAATGACATGAAACTGGTCACTTTGCCTCTCCCACATGGGGGAGGTAGGGAGGGGGTGCCCCTCTGGAGAGCATCGCCTCAAACAGGGGAGGCCCTTGGATCCTAGGTCACACACTGGAGCACTGGGGGTAAGCGGTGGGCAAAGCCCCCTGCACGGGACCCACTCCCCTTAAGTTAATATTTATAATATTTATTTTATTTTATTTAATGATTTTAATATTTTATGAATTTTAAAAGAGTGTGTGTGGTCTTAATTTATACTTGTTTTATACTTAATTCTAATTTAATTTTAATTATGTGTGTTATCTTAATTTATATTAATTTTAAGTGTGTGGTGTCTTAATTTCCTTGTTTTAAATGTTTTATTTATTCATAGTTTTATATGTAAATATGTATATATGTGTGTGTGGGTCTGTCTCCATGTGTATGTATATGTGTATATATGTATATATATGTGGATATATATGTGGATATATATATATGTATATGTAGTGGGGCCCAGGTGTAGGGGGCCATAGGCATTTAAAGAAATGAATAGAGAGTGATCTCCTCGCCGCTTGCCCACCTTCTCCATTTTTTAGAATAAAATTTTTTTTAGAATATGTTTTAATAAGAGTGATTGTGGGAGCCCTAACATCTCTCTCTCTCTCCTTTTCCCCTCCAGAGCTGTGGTTCCAGAACACAAAATGTTTTTTAGTAAAGGGGTTTTTTAGTAAAGCTTTTAAAGTGAACACACCCAGCCGGTCCTCGTGTGCCCGTGCACCTCGTGGCATCCTCACAGGATGCCACGTTTTAATCTTTACCTAACCTCGCCTGTGCCACGCAGACCCAAACCCCACTCCAAATACCAAAATATACGACTTCACCTGTGCCGATCCGATCTCCCAGACCAAATAAGCCACCTCTTAACCCCATCCTTAGTGGAAACAATTACCTCATTACATATCCACCCAGGGGTCTCCTCATTTCAACCATTCACCCCATCGGTTTAATTATCCTTACCTCAACCATCCACGCCACCACGGACCCACCCATATATAAGTCCTGATCTCAACCACTTACCTTATCAGGTGCCCGACCATGTACTTTATCCCCACCTTAACCTCTCCAGAAACTGGAACCTAACCCCAACCACCTCACCCCTATCTACTCCTTAGGGGTGAATACACAGGTGGGTTATGGTCGGAATGTGAGAGTGGATATATGTGGATGTGTACATGGGGATGTATGTATATATATGTGTGTGTATTCATGTGTATGTATGGGTATATATATATATATATATGTATATATATATGGATATATGTTGTATATGTGTGTGTATATGTATGTGTATGGGCTTATGGATATACTTGTGTGTACAGAAAGGAATGGAAACAAAAAGACAGACTCCAAAGACAACCATATTTTTATTCTGTCATTTCCCCCTTTTCTTATTTTTCTTGGTTCCTGGTTTTTATTGATAATATTTTTTTCTTTATTGTTTTTATTGTACATGTTATGAAACGGTTTCTGGTAACTTCATTCTTTTAGAACATTTACCAAGAGGGATCCCCCCTTCCCCACTCTTCTCCTACCCCTGGGTCTGGGGGTTGCCTCGCAAAGTGAAAAGGAACTGACACCTGTAAGACAGACCTGGGAGGAACATAGCGACAGACCTAGATCTCCCATGGACCAATCAACTGGTGCCAGGTCAGGCTCCGCCTCCGACCGAGAATCCATATTTCCAAGGCCCGAGGCAGCCCCACCCATACTCCTGATGAAGCCAGTGATGGCGAAACGTTGAGACCCTCTCCGCTTTTTAAACCTTTTAAATACTCACCTGTGAAGCTGAAAGCATACGAGTATGCCTTTTAAACAAGTTTTAAAGTTTTTTTAGAAAGAGTTTTTTTATAATTTATGGTTGGATGCCATTTTTTAATAACAGGTTTTAGCAACAAACATTCTCCAAGGAAGGAAGGACTACCATCATTCTGGGACAAACACACACAGAGGCCTACAGCAGGTGCTGGAAGGTGGTGAGTAGAACCATCCATAAGGAAAGAAGCGTGTGCACACGGAAGAGGAACTAAAATCTGCTCACCACTAAACCCACCTGTCAACCCTTTGGTGAACAGAACATTTTAAGACACTGGGTAGGGCCAGAGGGAGGACAAGGCCCAAAAAGGCCATCTTCTCCCATCTTCCCTCTCCTAGGAGAGGAGGCCTGTTTCACCCACAGGCCTCATTTTAAACCTGTAAGTTTTGAAATTGTTTATCCAACCGTGTATTTTAAGCATTATGCCTTTTTAGCATGCTTTTTATTAGGCTTTTACCGGAACAGCGCACAGAAAGCTGAGTGTTTTTTAACCCTCTTATCCCTCATCTTATCCCTTGTTTTTAACTTGCTTTGATTGTGGTTAACCAGGAACCAATTATTTATTTATTTATTTATTTTATTACAGAGAACTCATCCCTTCTCCCATCCTTGACACTGCTGCATTTCTTTTAAAACTTTTACCCTAACCCTTAATGTTTTCAGATTAGGCCTTACAAGATTTGTTTTAGTAAAAGGTTTTGTGGATTATTTGAAATGTATACTCTTTTAGAAATCCACCGGATCTTTTAAAACATATTAAATTTCCTTTTAGTTCCTTTTTAGCTTGATACAAATTTTAAGATTGTCATTTGAAAACTAATTTTATTGCTATGCTTTTTTTTAAAAAAATATTTTTTTAAAAAAAACAAAAAATATTTTTTTAAAAAAACAATCATTTTTATTTCTTTTATGGTTTATTTTTTATCCCATTAGTGGTTTTTAGGCCAACTGGAAATAATTCTAAATATCAGCTGTTTTTTGATTGGACCCTGTCAGGTGCTCCAGTCTCCGCAGCAATCACCATGTCAATCTCTCTACACAACCGGTTCACACCTCTCTCAGGGGAGGAGTTGGGAGGGGATACTTACCATCATCCCTCCCCTCCTCACCCCAAAACCAATAACCTACCTTTTCAATGCCAAGCAGACACCCACCTACATACAAAAAGATATTTTAAATTATTGCAGGCTACCCATCACTCAGAAATACTAAATAACACATTCAACCAAGGCACTTACCCACAGGGGATGATGAGGAAGGTGAATAAACTCACCTCGTTCATCAAACCCTCCTCACCCAACTCCATAACAGCGGACAAGGTCCGCGACAATACCAACCAATGGATGCATCACAATATGATCATACTGAGAGAACATTACGACCGGGTGATTGCTGCCGAGCTGGAGAACCTACCCGATTTTAACCCGGCAGCATTTGACAAAGCGCTCCAGTGGGGGAGAGCGAGGTACCAGAAGAGGTTAACGTCCTCCTCCATCAAAACACTGAGGGACCTCCTAACCCTAGGCCCTGAACTGGAGGAGGTTGCTCCCCCTCCTCGGGTCTCCCCTGTTGACTTTCCCCCTATAGGCCACACAGCTGGACCGAGGGAAAAACCCTCGTGCTCCCCTTTGTCCATTCAGGTGACGGAACAGGATGCAGCGGTGGTAAAAATCACCAGTCCCACCCAGCAGTCTCCAATCCATCTTCCTAAGCGTAACCCGCGGCGCCAGGTCAGAGTTATGCTTCACCGCCTTCCTGACAGCCCGGACCATCCACCCAACACCCCAACGGATACCACCCCCATAGCAATACAGCAAACGGTTTTTAGTAATGTTGCTCTCCCTTGTAGTAACTCAATCTCATCCTCCCCCCCTCCAGGTACCCCTCCGTTCGACCAGCAGATGGAGCCGGGGCGGCATGCTAATTCAATCAGCACCACAAACAAATCTACTGAAGTGGAGGATAACATCATGATGATGGATCAAGTGATGAGAAGCGTAATGCATACACCATCCAAACCATCTGAATCCTCCACTTCTAACTATAGTGGTGACCTAGCAGCAGCCCCCGGTTCCACAGGTCGACCGGAACCCCACTTCCACCCCTATACCTTCCGCAAAATACAAGACTGGTCACTACAAGTCAACAAACACATCCTGTTCTTGGGGGATGCCAACCTATCGCGCATTCCACCCTTCACCGACCCACAGATCCAAGTAGACAGTTTCCCCGGAGCGACTTTCCATCATTTCCATACGATACTGAAAAAACTCACTCCACACCCGGACGTCAGACAGGTTATTGTTTCAGCAGGACTCAACAACTGCCTGCAGGAACAAGAACCGACCACGACCACCAAACAATTACAGCAGACCATGAGGACAGCCAAAACCACCTTTCCCAACGCCACCCTTTACATCCCCATCATTAACTACTCAACCAGACTGGACAAAAAGAAACAGGACCTCATCACTAGACTTAACAACACAATAATGACAAAATGTAATTACCTACCAGAAATCAACTCACTCCTTTTCCAGACGACAACTAAAGACAGAGCAGACTGGACCAAACAGACAGCGACGACCATCTTCAACTATTGGAAACAGCAGTTAAACTTGTGAGTGGGGAGAACTGTCTCACTGCAACTCCCCACTCATCCAATATCACAAACCTCTGTTCCACCTTCTCCCTCACCCCTTCGCAACAGGACTTACTTGAGAAAGGACTGACATTCATCCCTACTCCAGACCCTCCAACCAGGCCGGAGCTCAGGAGGGACCTCCACAACTTCCACAGGAGGCTTAAACTCTTGGACCACTTTGGGGCAGCGGAGAGGCGAGAGCCTCTTCCCTTCACCGGACCGTCCAGATGGGAACCCCACTCAGACACCATTTCTTTACAATTAAACCAGTTAATACACTCAAATTTACAAGCACTCACCCGTTGGCGCCCCCTTCTGGACAGAAAACAAAATATATCCCAGGAACAAAAACAAATTCTGAAATCACTAGGAACAAACAAAAACATCATAATCAAACCCGCAGACAAAGGGGGACAAATAGTTATACAGGATAGAAACAACTACATACTTGAAGTAAACAGACAGCTAAACAATAAGACATATTACAAACCACTCACACAATCCATGCAGATAGAAACACAAACACTAATCAGACAAATAGTACAGACACTATACAAAAACAAATATATAAATGCTAAACAGAGAACTTACCTGGACGGCCCGGATGAACCCAGACCTCGCCTCTTCTACCTGCTCCCGAAGATCCACAAGCCGCCTGACACGTGGACGGTCCCTGCTGTAGTTCCGTTCGGCAGACCAATAGTAAGCGACTGCGGATCAGAAACATACCGCATAGCTGAATACATTGACTATTACCTCAACCCACTATCCAACCGACACCCTAGCTATATTAAGGACACATACACCTTTGTCAATAAAATCAAACAGTGGACAGTACCCAGACACACCCTCCTCTTCACAATAGACATTGACTCCCTATACACCAACATTGAAACCCCACTCGGACTTGCCGCCATCAAACACACCTTCCGGAAATACCCAGACCCTTCAAGACCTGACAACGAACTACTACAACTACTAGAACTTACCCTGACCAGAAATGACTTTCAATTTGACAGCAAACATTTTCTCCAAATGTGTGGATGCGCGATGGGGAGGAAATACTCCCCCTCTTATGCGGACATCTACCTGGCGCTGTGGGAGGAGACTGCTCTGGCCAAATGTGAGGATAAACCGCTGTTGTATGTCCGTTACCTGGACGACATCTTTGGCCTGTGGGACAAAACAGAAGCAGATTTCAAGAATTTTTTTAGCATCTTAAATTTGCACCACAACAAAATAAAATTAAAATATAACCTGCAATCTAGGTCAATTGAGTTCTTAGACACCCGGGTTTTTTTTAGGGAATCCATGGACAACAGCAAGCAACTGGCAACAAAAGTGCATTTTAAAGAAACCGACAGACATGCGCTTTTACACAAATCCAGTCATCATCCAAAGCACACCTACAGAGGTCTGATCAAGTCTCAGCTGATCCGTTTTAAAAGAATATGCACTTACCCCGAGGATGTGGAGGAGGCGACTGGAGTTCTCTTCGGTGCACTGAGGCCGCGGGGATACTCGAGGCGCTTCCTTAGGAGCATCAAAGCGGAGGTCAACGGCACCTTCCAAAGAGGGAGCAACAACTCACCGGCGCCCCACAACCAACAAGCTCTCGTCCCCCTAGTAATAACATATTCACAAAGTGTTAATACACTAATATTGTTAATAAAATCTAACCTAGAGGGGGCGAGAAGCGCTTGCGATGCTCTACGGGGGTGCCGTATGATCTCCGCTTACAGGCGGAACAAGAACCTCAGAGACAGTTTAGTGCACTCTGCGTTCAATAATGATGAGTCCAGAAAGGAAGCGCTTCGTTCGGCTGAGATTGATTTTATCCACTTACCTTACATTTTTAACAGGTACGGGGGGGTGGGCTCCAGTCTGTGGCAGACACTCCGACCAAGTACCATCAATGCCGTTTACGCCATTAGATGTCGAGCCTGCCACAGACTGTACATCGGGGAAACCAGAAATTCCATCAGAATTCGAATCAAACAACACAAATACATGATGGAAAGGGGACAGGGAGCAAATATTTTATACTCCCATTTTAAACTCCACGGCCCACACAACCTCCAGAGCTTGGGCCTGGAGTCCAATACAAACTGGACCACGGCTCAGCGACGGACTGGAGAGAGGAAGTGGATGAGATTACTAAAAACAATAGATCCATATGGCCTCAACGAAAAATTTTAGCGTGTCCGTTTTTTTAAAAAAGAAACACCTTTTTTTTAAAAAATAAACAAGATGCACAGAGGCCATATTTTTAACAGCTGGGGCTCCCGCGGTCTCGCTTTTAGTAAGGTTTTTTTAGGAGCTAACCGGCCTCCCTCGGGGGACTTGCCCCTTACTCTCCCTCTCCCTAACCAACCCACAAAAAAAGAGAGAGAAGTGCCATACACACTGTCCTCTTTTCCCTGTCCTATAATCCAAATGAAATCATTTTTATGCATGTTTTTATCTATCCATCTTTTATGGAATGTTGTTTTTATGTTATAAATTTAATTGCATGTTTTTAAGCACTTATTCAAGCACTTTAATAGGACAGGGCAAATGACATGAAACTGGTCACTTTGCCTCTCCCACATGGGGGAGGTAGGGAGGGGGTGCCCCTCTGGAGAGCATCGCCTCAAACAGGGGAGGCCCTTGGATCCTAGGTCACACACTGGAGCACTGGGGGTAAGCGGTGGGCAAAGCCCCCTGCACGGGACCCACTCCCCTTAAGTTAATATTTATAATATTTATTTTATTTTATTTAATGATTTTAATATTTTATGAATTTTAAAAGAGTGTGTGTGGTCTTAATTTATACTTGTTTTATACTTAATTCTAATTTAATTTTAATTATGTGTGTTATCTTAATTTATATTAATTTTAAGTGTGTGGTGTCTTAATTTCCTTGTTTTAAATGTTTTATTTATTCATAGTTTTATATGTAAATATGTATATATGTGTGTGTGGGTCTGTCTCCATGTGTATGTATATGTGTATATATGTATATATATGTGGATATATATGTGGATATATATATATGTATATGTAGTGGGGCCCAGGTGTAGGGGGCCATAGGCATTTAAAGAAATGAATAGAGAGTGATCTCCTCGCCGCTTGCCCACCTTCTCCATTTTTTAGAATAAAATTTTTTTTAGAATATGTTTTAATAAGAGTGATTGTGGGAGCCCTAACATCTCTCTCTCTCTCCTTTTCCCCTCCAGAGCTGTGGTTCCAGAACACAAAATGTTTTTTAGTAAAGGGGTTTTTTAGTAAAGCTTTTAAAGTGAACACACCCAGCCGGTCCTCGTGTGCCCGTGCACCTCGTGGCATCCTCACAGGATGCCACGTTTTAATCTTTACCTAACCTCGCCTGTGCCACGCAGACCCAAACCCCACTCCAAATACCAAAATATACGACTTCACCTGTGCCGATCCGATCTCCCAGACCAAATAAGCCACCTCTTAACCCCATCCTTAGTGGAAACAATTACCTCATTACATATCCACCCAGGGGTCTCCTCATTTCAACCATTCACCCCATCGGTTTAATTATCCTTACCTCAACCATCCACGCCACCACGGACCCACCCATATATAAGTCCTGATCTCAACCACTTACCTTATCAGGTGCCCGACCATGTACTTTATCCCCACCTTAACCTCTCCAGAAACTGGAACCTAACCCCAACCACCTCACCCCTATCTACTCCTTAGGGGTGAATACACAGGTGGGTTATGGTCGGAATGTGAGAGTGGATATATGTGGATGTGTACATGGGGATGTATGTATATATATGTGTGTGTATTCATGTGTATGTATGGGTATATATATATATATATATGTATATATATATGGATATATGTTGTATATGTGTGTGTATATGTATGTGTATGGGCTTATGGATATACTTGTGTGTACAGAAAGGAATGGAAACAAAAAGACAGACTCCAAAGACAACCATATTTTTATTCTGTCATTTCCCCCTTTTCTTATTTTTCTTGGTTCCTGGTTTTTATTGATAATATTTTTTTCTTTATTGTTTTTATTGTACATGTTATGAAACGGTTTCTGGTAACTTCATTCTTTTAGAACATTTACCAAGAGGGATCCCCCCTTCCCCACTCTTCTCCTACCCCTGGGTCTGGGGGTTGCCTCGCAAAGTGAAAAGGAACTGACACCTGTAAGACAGACCTGGGAGGAACATAGCGACAGACCTAGATCTCCCATGGACCAATCAACTGGTGCCAGGTCAGGCTCCGCCTCCGACCGAGAATCCATATTTCCAAGGCCCGAGGCAGCCCCACCCATACTCCTGATGAAGCCAGTGATGGCGAAACGTTGAGACCCTCTCCGCTTTTTAAACCTTTTAAATACTCACCTGTGAAGCTGAAAGCATACGAGTATGCCTTTTAAACAAGTTTTAAAGTTTTTTTAGAAAGAGTTTTTTTATAATTTATGGTTGGATGCCATTTTTTAATAACAGGTTTTAGCAACAAACATTCTCCAAGGAAGGAAGGACTACCATCATTCTGGGACAAACACACACAGAGGCCTACAGCAGGTGCTGGAAGGTGGTGAGTAGAACCATCCATAAGGAAAGAAGCGTGTGCACACGGAAGAGGAACTAAAATCTGCTCACCACTAAACCCACCTGTCAACCCTTTGGTGAACAGAACATTTTAAGACACTGGGTAGGGCCAGAGGGAGGACAAGGCCCAAAAAGGCCATCTTCTCCCATCTTCCCTCTCCTAGGAGAGGAGGCCTGTTTCACCCACAGGCCTCATTTTAAACCTGTAAGTTTTGAAATTGTTTATCCAACCGTGTATTTTAAGCATTATGCCTTTTTAGCATGCTTTTTATTAGGCTTTTACCGGAACAGCGCACAGAAAGCTGAGTGTTTTTTAACCCTCTTATCCCTCATCTTATCCCTTGTTTTTAACTTGCTTTGATTGTGGTTAACCAGGAACCAATTATTTATTTATTTATTTATTTTATTACAGAGAACTCATCCCTTCTCCCATCCTTGACACTGCTGCATTTCTTTTAAAACTTTTACCCTAACCCTTAATGTTTTCAGATTAGGCCTTACAAGATTTGTTTTAGTAAAAGGTTTTGTGGATTATTTGAAATGTATACTCTTTTAGAAATCCACCGGATCTTTTAAAACATATTAAATTTCCTTTTAGTTCCTTTTTAGCTTGATACAAATTTTAAGATTGTCATTTGAAAACTAATTTTATTGCTATGCTTTTTTTTAAAAAAATATTTTTTTAAAAAAAACAAAAAATATTTTTTTAAAAAAACAATCATTTTTATTTCTTTTATGGTTTATTTTTTATCCCATTAGTGGTTTTTAGGCCAACTGGAAATAATTCTAAATATCAGCTGTTTTTTGATTGGACCCTGTCAGGTGCTCCAGTCTCCGCAGCAATCACCATGTCAATCTCTCTACACAACCGGTTCACACCTCTCTCAGGGGAGGAGTTGGGAGGGGATACTTACCATCATCCCTCCCCTCCTCACCCCAAAACCAATAACCTACCTTTTCAATGCCAAGCAGACACCCACCTACATACAAAAAGATATTTTAAATTATTGCAGGCTACCCATCACTCAGAAATACTAAATAACACATTCAACCAAGGCACTTACCCACAGGGGATGATGAGGAAGGTGAATAAACTCACCTCGTTCATCAAACCCTCCTCACCCAACTCCATAACAGCGGACAAGGTCCGCGACAATACCAACCAATGGATGCATCACAATATGATCATACTGAGAGAACATTACGACCGGGTGATTGCTGCCGAGCTGGAGAACCTACCCGATTTTAACCCGGCAGCATTTGACAAAGCGCTCCAGTGGGGGAGAGCGAGGTACCAGAAGAGGTTAACGTCCTCCTCCATCAAAACACTGAGGGACCTCCTAACCCTAGGCCCTGAACTGGAGGAGGTTGCTCCCCCTCCTCGGGTCTCCCCTGTTGACTTTCCCCCTATAGGCCACACAGCTGGACCGAGGGAAAAACCCTCGTGCTCCCCTTTGTCCATTCAGGTGACGGAACAGGATGCAGCGGTGGTAAAAATCACCAGTCCCACCCAGCAGTCTCCAATCCATCTTCCTAAGCGTAACCCGCGGCGCCAGGTCAGAGTTATGCTTCACCGCCTTCCTGACAGCCCGGACCATCCACCCAACACCCCAACGGATACCACCCCCATAGCAATACAGCAAACGGTTTTTAGTAATGTTGCTCTCCCTTGTAGTAACTCAATCTCATCCTCCCCCCCTCCAGGTACCCCTCCGTTCGACCAGCAGATGGAGCCGGGGCGGCATGCTAATTCAATCAGCACCACAAACAAATCTACTGAAGTGGAGGATAACATCATGATGATGGATCAAGTGATGAGAAGCGTAATGCATACACCATCCAAACCATCTGAATCCTCCACTTCTAACTATAGTGGTGACCTAGCAGCAGCCCCCGGTTCCACAGGTCGACCGGAACCCCACTTCCACCCCTATACCTTCCGCAAAATACAAGACTGGTCACTACAAGTCAACAAACACATCCTGTTCTTGGGGGATGCCAACCTATCGCGCATTCCACCCTTCACCGACCCACAGATCCAAGTAGACAGTTTCCCCGGAGCGACTTTCCATCATTTCCATACGATACTGAAAAAACTCACTCCACACCCGGACGTCAGACAGGTTATTGTTTCAGCAGGACTCAACAACTGCCTGCAGGAACAAGAACCGACCACGACCACCAAACAATTACAGCAGACCATGAGGACAGCCAAAACCACCTTTCCCAACGCCACCCTTTACATCCCCATCATTAACTACTCAACCAGACTGGACAAAAAGAAACAGGACCTCATCACTAGACTTAACAACACAATAATGACAAAATGTAATTACCTACCAGAAATCAACTCACTCCTTTTCCAGACGACAACTAAAGACAGAGCAGACTGGACCAAACAGACAGCGACGACCATCTTCAACTATTGGAAACAGCAGTTAAACTTGTGAGTGGGGAGAACTGTCTCACTGCAACTCCCCACTCATCCAATATCACAAACCTCTGTTCCACCTTCTCCCTCACCCCTTCGCAACAGGACTTACTTGAGAAAGGACTGACATTCATCCCTACTCCAGACCCTCCAACCAGGCCGGAGCTCAGGAGGGACCTCCACAACTTCCACAGGAGGCTTAAACTCTTGGACCACTTTGGGGCAGCGGAGAGGCGAGAGCCTCTTCCCTTCACCGGACCGTCCAGATGGGAACCCCACTCAGACACCATTTCTTTACAATTAAACCAGTTAATACACTCAAATTTACAAGCACTCACCCGTTGGCGCCCCCTTCTGGACAGAAAACAAAATATATCCCAGGAACAAAAACAAATTCTGAAATCACTAGGAACAAACAAAAACATCATAATCAAACCCGCAGACAAAGGGGGACAAATAGTTATACAGGATAGAAACAACTACATACTTGAAGTAAACAGACAGCTAAACAATAAGACATATTACAAACCACTCACACAATCCATGCAGATAGAAACACAAACACTAATCAGACAAATAGTACAGACACTATACAAAAACAAATATATAAATGCTAAACAGAGAACTTACCTGGACGGCCCGGATGAACCCAGACCTCGCCTCTTCTACCTGCTCCCGAAGATCCACAAGCCGCCTGACACGTGGACGGTCCCTGCTGTAGTTCCGGTCGGCAGACCAATAGTAAGCGACTGCGGATCAGAAACATACCGCATAGCTGAATACATTGACTATTACCTCAACCCACTATCCAACCGACACCCTAGCTATATTAAGGACACATACACCTTTGTCAATAAAATCAAACAGTGGACAGTACCCAGACACACCCTCCTCTTCACAATAGACATTGACTCCCTATACACCAACATTGAAACCCCACTCGGACTTGCCGCCATCAAACACACCTTCCGGAAATACCCAGACCCTTCAAGACCTGACAACGAACTACTACAACTACTAGAACTTACCCTGACCAGAAATGACTTTCAATTTGACAGCAAACATTTTCTCCAAATGTGTGGATGCGCGATGGGGAGGAAATACTCCCCCTCTTATGCGGACATCTACCTGGCGCTGTGGGAGGAGACTGCTCTGGCCAAATGTGAGGATAAACCGCTGTTGTATGTCCGTTACCTGGACGACATCTTTGGCCTGTGGGACAAAACAGAAGCAGATTTCAAGAATTTTTTTAGCATCTTAAATTTGCACCACAACAAAATAAAATTAAAATATAACCTGCAATCTAGGTCAATTGAGTTCTTAGACACCCGGGTTTTTTTTAGGGAATCCATGGACAACAGCAAGCAACTGGCAACAAAAGTGCATTTTAAAGAAACCGACAGACATGCGCTTTTACACAAATCCAGTCATCATCCAAAGCACACCTACAGAGGTCTGATCAAGTCTCAGCTGATCCGTTTTAAAAGAATATGCACTTACCCCGAGGATGTGGAGGAGGCGACTGGAGTTCTCTTCGGTGCACTGAGGCCGCGGGGATACTCGAGGCGCTTCCTTAGGAGCATCAAAGCGGAGGTCAACGGCACCTTCCAAAGAGGGAGCAACAACTCACCGGCGCCCCACAACCAACAAGCTCTCGTCCCCCTAGTAATAACATATTCACAAAGTGTTAATACACTAATATTGTTAATAAAATCTAACCTAGAGGGGGCGAGAAGCGCTTGCGATGCTCTACGGGGGTGCCGTATGATCTCCGCTTACAGGCGGAACAAGAACCTCAGAGACAGTTTAGTGCACTCTGCGTTCAATAATGATGAGTCCAGAAAGGAAGCGCTTCGTTCGGCTGAGATTGATTTTATCCACTTACCTTACATTTTTAACAGGTACGGGGGGGTGGGCTCCAGTCTGTGGCAGACACTCCGACCAAGTACCATCAATGCCGTTTACGCCATTAGATGTCGAGCCTGCCACAGACTGTACATCGGGGAAACCAGAAATTCCATCAGAATTCGAATCAAACAACACAAATACATGATGGAAAGGGGACAGGGAGCAAATATTTTATACTCCCATTTTAAACTCCACGGCCCACACAACCTCCAGAGCTTGGGCCTGGAGTCCAATACAAACTGGACCACGGCTCAGCGACGGACTGGAGAGAGGAAGTGGATGAGATTACTAAAAACAATAGATCCATATGGCCTCAACGAAAAATTTTAGCGTGTCCGTTTTTTTAAAAAAGAAACACCTTTTTTTTAAAAAATAAACAAGATGCACAGAGGCCATATTTTTAACAGCTGGGGCTCCCGCGGTCTCGCTTTTAGTAAGGTTTTTTTAGGAGCTAACCGGCCTCCCTCGGGGGACTTGCCCCTTACTCTCCCTCTCCCTAACCAACCCACAAAAAAAGAGAGAGAAGTGCCATACACACTGTCCTCTTTTCCCTGTCCTATAATCCAAATGAAATCATTTTTATGCATGTTTTTATCTATCCATCTTTTATGGAATGTTGTTTTTATGTTATAAATTTAATTGCATGTTTTTAAGCACTTATTCAAGCACTTTAATAGGACAGGGCAAATGACATGAAACTGGTCACTTTGCCTCTCCCACATGGGGGAGGTAGGGAGGGGGTGCCCCTCTGGAGAGCATCGCCTCAAACAGGGGAGGCCCTTGGATCCTAGGTCACACACTGGAGCACTGGGGGTAAGCGGTGGGCAAAGCCCCCTGCACGGGACCCACTCCCCTTAAGTTAATATTTATAATATTTATTTTATTTTATTTAATGATTTTAATATTTTATGAATTTTAAAAGAGTGTGTGTGGTCTTAATTTATACTTGTTTTATACTTAATTCTAATTTAATTTTAATTATGTGTGTTATCTTAATTTATATTAATTTTAAGTGTGTGGTGTCTTAATTTCCTTGTTTTAAATGTTTTATTTATTCATAGTTTTATATGTAAATATGTATATATGTGTGTGTGGGTCTGTCTCCATGTGTATGTATATGTGTATATATGTATATATATGTGGATATATATGTGGATATATATATATGTATATGTAGTGGGGCCCAGGTGTAGGGGGCCATAGGCATTTAAAGAAATGAATAGAGAGTGATCTCCTCGCCGCTTGCCCACCTTCTCCATTTTTTAGAATAAAATTTTTTTTAGAATATGTTTTAATAAGAGTGATTGTGGGAGCCCTAACATCTCTCTCTCTCTCCTTTTCCCCTCCAGAGCTGTGGTTCCAGAACACAAAATGTTTTTTAGTAAAGGGGTTTTTTAGTAAAGCTTTTAAAGTGAACACACCCAGCCGGTCCTCGTGTGCCCGTGCACCTCGTGGCATCCTCACAGGATGCCACGTTTTAATCTTTACCTAACCCTAACCCTAACCCTAACCCCTAACCCTAACCCTAACCCTAAACCCTAACCCTAACCCTAACCCTAACCCCTAACCCTAACCCTAACCCCTAACCCTAACCCTAACCCTTACCCTAACCCTAACCCTTACCCTTACCCTAACCCTTACCCTTACCCTAACCCTAACCCTAACCCTAACCCCTAACCCTAACCCTAACCCTAACCCTAAACCCTAACCCTAACCCTAACCCTAACCCCTAACCCTAACCCTAACCCTAACCCTACTAACCCTACTAACCCTAACCCTAACCCTAACCCTAACCCAACCCTACTAACCCTAACCCTAACCCTAACCCTAACCCTAACCCTAACCCTAACCCTAACCCTAACCCTAACCCTAACCCCTAACCCTAACCCTAACCCTAACCCCAACCCCAACCCCAACCCCAACCCTAACCCTAACCCTAACCCTAACCCCTAACCCTAACCCCAACCCCAACCCCAACCCCAACCCCAACCCTAACCCTAACCCTAACCCTAACCCTAACCCAACCCCAACCCCAACCCCAACCCTAACCCTAACCCTAACCCGGAACCAATTATTTATTTATTTATTTATTTTATTACAGAGAACTCATCCCTTCTCCCATCCTTGACACTGCTGCATTTCTTTTAAAACTTTTACCCTAACCCTTAATGTTTTCAGATTTGGCCTTACAAGATTTGTTTTAGTAAAAGGTTTTGTGGATTATTTGAAATGTATACTCTTTTAGAAATCCACCGGATCTTTTAAAACATATTAAATTTCCTTTTAGTTCCTTTTTAGCTTGATACAAATTTTAAGATTGTCATTTGAAAACTAATTTTATTGCTATGCTTTTTTTTAAAAAAATATTTTTTTAAAAAAAACAAAAAATATTTTTTTAAAAAAACAATCATTTTTATTTCTTTTATGGTTTATTTTTTATCCCATTAGTGGTTTTTAGGCCAACTGGAAATAATTCTAAATATCAGCTGTTTTTTGATTGGACCCTGTCAGGTGCTCCAGTCTCCGCAGCAATCACCATGTCAATCTCTCTACACAACCGGTTCACACCTCTCTCAGGGGAGGAGTTGGGAGGGGATACTTACCATCATCCCTCCCCTCCTCACCCCAAAACCAATAACCTACCTTTTCAATGCCAAGCAGACACCCACCTACATACAAAAAGATATTTTAAATTATTGCAGGCTACCCATCACTCAGAAATACTAAATAACACATTCAACCAAGGCACTTACCCACAGGGGATGATGAGGAAGGTGAATAAACTCACCTCGTTCATCAAACCCTCCTCACCCAACTCCATAACAGCGGACAAGGTCCGCGACAATACCAACCAATGGATGCATCACAATATGATCATACTGAGAGAACATTACGACCGGGTGATTGCTGCCGAGCTGGAGAACCTACCCGATTTTAACCCGGCAGCATTTGACAAAGCGCTCCAGTGGGGGAGAGCGAGGTACCAGAAGAGGTTAACGTCCTCCTCCATCAAAACACTGAGGGACCTCCTAACCCTAGGCCCTGAACTGGAGGAGGTTGCTCCCCCTCCTCGGGTCTCCCCTGTTGACTTTCCCCCTATAGGCCACACAGCTGGACCGAGGGAAAAACCCTCGTGCTCCCCTTTGTCCATTCAGGTGACGGAACAGGATGCAGCGGTGGTAAAAATCACCAGTCCCACCCAGCAGTCTCCAATCCATCTTCCTAAGCGTAACCCGCGGCGCCAGGTCAGAGTTATGCTTCACCGCCTTCCTGACAGCCCGGACCATCCACCCAACACCCCAACGGATACCACCCCCATAGCAATACAGCAAACGGTTTTTAGTAATGTTGCTCTCCCTTGTAGTAACTCCATCTCATCCTCCCCCCCTCCAGGTACCCCTCCATTCGACCAGCAGATGGAGCCGGGGCGGCATGCTAATTCAATCAGCACCACAAACAAATCTACTGAAGTGGAGGATAACATCATGATGATGGATCAAGTGATGAGAAGCGTAAGGCATACACCATCCAAACCATCTGAATCCTCCACTTCTAACTATAGTGGTGACCTAGCAGCAGCCCCCGGTTCCACAGGTCGACCGGAACCCCACTTCCACCCCTATACCTTCCGCAAAATACAAGACTGGTCACTACAAGTCAACAAACACATCCTGTTCTTGGGGGATGCCAACCTATCGCGCATTCCACCCTTCACCGACCCACAGATCCAAGTAGACAGTTTCCCCGGAGCGACTTTCCATCATTTCCATACGATACTGAAAAAACTCACTCCACACCCGGACGTCAGACAGGTTATTGTTTCAGCAGGACTCAACAACTGCCTGCAGGAACAAGAACCGACCACGACCACCAAACAATTACAGCAGACCATGAGGACAGCCAAAACCACCTTTCCCAACGCCACCCTTTACATCCCCATCATTAACTACTCAACCAGACTGGACAAAAAGAAACAGGACCTCATCACTAGACTTAACAACACAATAATGACAAAATGTAATTACCTACCAGAAATCAACTCACTCCTTTTCCAGACGACAACTAAAGACAGAGCAGACTGGACCAAACAGACAGCGACGACCATCTTCAACTATTGGAAACAGCAGTTAAACTTGTGAGTGGGGAGAACTGTCTCACTGCAACTCCCCACTCATCCAATATCACTAACCTCTGTTCCACCTTCTCCCTCACCCCTTCGCAACAGGACTTACTTGAGAAAGGACTGACATTCATCCCTACTCCAGACCCTCCAACCAGGCCGGAGCTCAGGAGGGACCTCCACAACTTCCACAGGAGGCTTAAACTCTTGGACCACTTTGGGGCAGCGGAGAGGCGAGAGCCTCTTCCCTTCACCGGACCGTCCAGATGGGAACCCCACTCAGACACCATTTCTTTACAATTAAACCAGTTAATACACTCAAATTTACAAGCACTCACCCGTTGGCGCCCCCTTCTGGACAGAAAACAAAATATATCCCAGGAACAAAAACAAATTCTGAAATCACTAGGAACAAACAAAAACATCATAATCAAACCCGCAGACAAAGGGGGACAAATAGTTATACAGGATAGAAACAACTACATACTTGAAGTAAACAGACAGCTAAACAATAAGACATATTACAAACCACTCACACAATCCATGCAGATAGAAACACAAACACTAATCAGACACATAGTACAGACACTATACAAAAACAAATATATAAATGCTAAACAGAGAACTTACCTGGACGGCCCGGATGAACCCAGACCTCGCCTCTTCTACCTGCTCCCGAAGATCCACAAGCCGCCTGACACGTGGACGGTCCCTGCTGTAGTTCCGGTCGGCAGACCAATAGTAAGCGACTGCGGATCAGAAACATACCGCATAGCTGAATACATTGACTATTACCTCAACCCACTATCCAACCGACACCCTAGCTATATTAAGGACACATACACCTTTGTCAATAAAATCAAACAGTGGACAGTACCCAGACACACCCTCCTCTTCACAATAGACATTGACTCCCTATACACCAACATTGAAACCCCACTCGGACTTGCCGCCATCAAACACACCTTCCGGAAATACCCAGACCCTTCAAGACCTGACAACGAACTACTACATCTACTAGAACTTACCCTGACCAGAAATGACTTTCAATTTGACAGCAAACATTTTCTCCAAATGTGTGGATGCGCGATGGGGAGGAAATACTCCCCCTCTTATGCGGACATCTACCTGGCGCTGTGGGAGGAGACTGCTCTGGCCAAATGTGAGGATAAACCGCTGTTGTATGTCCGTTACCTGGACGACATCTTTGGCCTGTGGGACAAAACAGAAGCAGATTTCAAGAATTTTTTTAGCATCTTAAATTTGCACCACAACAAAATAAAATTAAAATATAACCTGCAATCTAGGTCAATTGAGTTCTTAGACACCCGGGTTTTTTTTAGGGAATCCATGGACAACAGCAAGCAACTGGCAACAAAAGTGCATTTTAAAGAAACCGACAGACATGCGCTTTTACACAAATCCAGTTATCATCCAAAGCACACCTACAGAGGTCTGATCAAGTCTCAGCTGATCCGTTTTAAAAGAATATGCACTTACCCCGAGGATGTGGAGGAGGCGACTGGAGTTCTCTTCGGTGCACTGAGGCCGCGGGGATACTCGAGGCGCTTCCTTAGGAGCATCAAAGCGGAGGTCAACGGCACCTTCCAAAGAGGGGGCAACAACTCACCGGCGCCCCACAACCAACAAGCTCTCGTCCCCCTAGTAATAACATATTCACAAAGTGTTAATACACTAATATTGTTAATAAAATCTAACCTAGAGGGGGCGAGAAGCGCTTGCGATGCTCTACGGGGGTGCCGTATGATCTCCGCTTACAGGCGGAACAAGAACCTCAGAGACAGTTTAGTGCACTCTGCGTTCAATAACGATGAGTCCAGAAAGGAAGCGCTTCGTTCGGCTGAGATTGATTTTATCCACTTACCTTACATTTTTAACAGGTACGGGGGGGTGGGCTCCAGTCTGTGGCAGACACTCCGACCAAGTACCATCAATGCCGTTTACGCCATTAGATGTCGAGCCTGCCACAGACTGTACATCGGGGAAACCAGAAATTCCATCAGAATTCGAATCAAACAACACAAATACATGATGGAAAGGGGACAGGGAACAAATATTTTATACTCCCATTTTAAACTTCACGGCCCACACAACCTCCAGAGCTTGGGCCTGGAGTCCAATACAAACTGGACCACGGCTCAGCGACGGACTGGAGAGAGGAAGTGGATGAGATTACTAAAAACAATAGATCCATATGGCCTCAACGAAAAATTTTAGCGTGTCCGTTTTTTTAAAAAAAGAAACACTTTTTTTTAAAAATAAACAAGATGCACAGAGGCCATATTTTTAACAGCTGGGGCTCCCGCGGTCTCGCTTTTAGTAAAGTTTTTTTAGGAGCTAACCGGCCTCCCTCGGGGGACTTGCCCCTTACTCTCCCTCTCCCTAACCAACCCACAAAAAAAGAGAGAGAAGTGCCATACACACTGTCCTCTTTTCCCTGTCCTATAATCCAAATGAAATCATTTTTATGCATGTTTTTATCTATCCATCTTTTATGGAATGTTGTTTTTATGTTATAAATTTAATTGCATGTTTTTAAGCACTTATTCAAGCACTTTAATAGGACAGGGCAAATGACATGAAACTGGTCACTTTGCCTCTCCCACATGGGGGAGGTAGGGAGGGGGTGCCCCTCTGGAGAGCATCGCCTCAAACAGGGGAGGCCCTTGGATCCTAGGTCACACACTGGAGCACTGGGGGTAAGCGGTGGGCAAAGCCCCCTGCACGGGACCCACTCCCCTTAAGTTAATATTTATAATATTTATTTTATTTAATGATTTTAATATTTTATGAATTTTAAAAGAGTGTGTGTGGTCTTAATTTATACTTGTTTTATACTTAATTCTAATTTAATTTTAATTATGTGTGTTATCTTAATTTATATTAATTTTAAGTGTGTGGTGTCTTAATTTCCTTGTTTTAAATGTTTTATTTATTCATAGTTTTATATGTAAATATGTATATATGTGTGTGTGGGTCTGTCTCCATGTGTATGTATATGTGTATATATGTATATATATGTATATATATATATAGATATATATATATGTATATGTAGTGGGGCCCAGGTGTAGGGGGCCATAGGCATTTAAAGAAATGAATAGAGAGTGATCTCCTCGCCGCTTACCCACCTTCTCCATTTTTTAGAATAAATTTTTTTTAGAATATGTTTTAATAAGAGTGATTGTGGGAGCCCTAACATCTCTCTCTCTCTCCCTTTCCCCTCCAGAGCTGTGGTTCCAGAACACAAAATGTTTTTTAGTAAAGGGGTTTTTTAGTAAAGCTTTTAAAGTGAACACACCCAGCCGGTCCTCGTGTGCCCGTGCACCTCGTGGCATCCTCACAGGATGCCACGTTTTAATCTTTACCTAACCCTAACCCCCCTAACCCTAACCCTAACCCCTAACCCTAACCCTAACCCTAACCCTAACCCTTAACCCCTAACCCTAACCCTAACCCTAACCCTAACCCCTAACCCTAACCCTAACCCCTCTGGAGAGCATCGCCTCAAACAGGGGAGGCCCTTGGATCCTAGGTCACACACTGGAGCACTGGGGGTAAGCGGTGGGCAAAGCCCCCTGCACGGGACCCACTCCCCTTAAGTTAATATTTATAATATTTATTTTATTTAATGATTTTAATATTTTATGAATTTTAAAAGAGTGTGTGTGGTCTTAATTTATACTTGTTTTATACTTAATTCTAATTTAATTTTAATTATGTGTGTTATCTTAATTTATATTAATTTTAAGTGTGTGGTGTCTTAATTTCCTTGTTTTAAATGTTTTATTTATTCATAGTTTTATATGTAAATATGTATATATGTGTGTGTGGGTCTGTCTACACGTGTATGTATATGTGTATATATGTATATATATGTATATATGTATAGATATATATATATGTATATGTAGTGGGGCCCATGTGTAGGGGGCTTTAGGCATTTAAAGAAATGAATAGAGAGTGATCTCCTCGCCGCTTACCCACCTTCTCCATTTTTTAGAATAAAATTTTTTTTAGAATATGTTTTAATAAGAGTGATTGTGGGAGCCCTAACATCTCTCTCTCTCTCCTTTCCCCCTCCAGAGCTGTGGTTCCAGAACACAAAATGTTTTTTAGTAAAGGGGTTTTTTAGTAAAGCTTTTAAAGTGAACACACCCAGCCGGTCCTCGTGTGCCCGTGCACCTCGTGGCATCCTCACAGGATGCCACGTTTTAATCTTTACCTAACCCTAACCCTAACCCTAACCCCCTAACCCTAACCCTAACACCCTAACCCTAACCCTAACCTAACCTAACCTAACCCTAACCCTAACCCCTAACCCCAACCCCAACCCTAACCCTAACCCTAAACCCTTAACCCTTAACCCCAACCCTAACCCTAACCCTGTTTTAATCTTTACCTAACCTAACCCTAACCCTAACCCCCTAACCCTAACCCTAACCAGGTGGTTAAAGGCTTACCCTAACATCACAGATGGGATGCCTAATACCAACCGATAGTGGTCTATGGACCTCATCCCAACCAGGGTACCTAGTCCCTGATTTAAAACAGTCACATGACCAAGATGCGAGCAAGTGATGTTCTCAGTTCCACCCCAATAATAAAAGTAAAATAAAAACAAAAAAGTTAAAAAATCCATTTAAACCATAAATATGGATCAATAATTACATTAAACAATGAATATATTGATATGGATATGTAAATACTATAGTATAACTTTAATTTATAAACTAAAATCTATTTATGGATTAAATGTATTATTATTATTATTATTATTATAAAAGCATAAATGTATTGATATAGATATGTAAATATTACAATATAACTTTAATCCATAAAATAAAATCTATTTATGGATTAAATCTATCATTATTGCTTGTATTATTGTTAAAAGGGAACATGGGAACTGAGAACAGAATGGTGAGACAGTTTTAAAACTCCACGATTGCTTTTTTGGCAAAGAGTTCTGTGATTGGCTGAG
The DNA here is from genome assembly GCA_037951165.1 of Lophius americanus. Taxonomy (NCBI): domain Eukaryota; kingdom Metazoa; phylum Chordata; class Actinopteri; order Lophiiformes; family Lophiidae; genus Lophius; species Lophius americanus. The sequence goes on from JBBDHG010000380.1 coordinate 28,653, forward strand.
AGATGACGTCACTTTGACAAGCCACGGCAGATCGCTGTCTCCTCCTCACTTGCTCAGCAGACCTCGATCGATACACACGTATCTGACTCTGTGAAGCACACAAACAGCATTTAGAAAAGCTAAATCCTCCTAAATTCAGACAAGCCTGCCTGAAGAAGGTCTATTAAAGACTGAAACGTCGCGAAAGGCTTGTTTTCTTTTATTTCACCGGGATTTCGCATAAATAACACCCGTTATTATGCATGATATGTCTCAGGAGGGAGAATGGATCGTTGTTCGTCGTCGCCAAGCTCGGCCACGACGCATAAACCACCCCGGACATTACCCTCATGACAGCCGGGACAGCAGTAACCCTGCAGCGGCTCGCAGGTGCACGTACGCCTCCGCAGCGCGCACGGGACTGCAGCCACGGACGGAGAGTTTTACCCGTCGGCACGCTCCGAGAGAACCACGCTCTCATTATGGCTTCGAGCCACATTTTTTGGAAACACGGGCTCCGCAATGGACCCGTAATTATAACTATAAACCGTGGCGCACGAATGTGCGTTGTACTGAACCGTATGTGTGTAAACAACAGCCACACCAGCCTTATTTTCCTGTGCGCTCTGACCAGCGCGATCTTGTGGATGCAGACGTGTATTACCCACCACGGAGAAATAACTCCAAACACACGCACCCAAGCATTCGCCCTGTTAAAAAACAAACCCCACAACATTATGACCAGGAGAAAAACCCACAACACTAGAGGTCTGAAGACCCGGATTTCTCCACCAAAGTGCGCATAATGTATAGGCTGATTAAAGCCACACACCACCATAAAAACATAACAGACAAGGACCCGCCCACCACCATCACTAAATTGACACAGCAGTTGTTTACAACTATTAAACCTGCTGTGCCAAATCAACATACACAATCCCTGATGGAGAGTAATGCAAACAACTGGGCATGCAGTACCATCAAGATCCTCCAGGAGCATTACTCCAAATTAGTGGAGGAGGAGGTTAATAAAATGGTTGAATTTGATGGGGACTGGCGGGCTCCCTTTGAGGTGGCAGTGAAGTGGTCTAGGCGTCACTTGGGACGCAAACTCACACAGGACACAGTGGAGGTTGTCATGGTTATCAGGATGCAGGAAACACATAACGTCCCTGCATCAACAGAAACCACACCTACTGTACCAGATCCCACAACATCTACACCTGTCACAGTGGACACTAGGGCTTCAAGGGAACGAGTCGGCCAAAAGAAGGTGACCGCCTCCCAAAATAAGAAACCAACGCCCTCAGAACCACCGGTAACCTCAACAAATGTTGGGTTTACACATGTACAGGTGCATAAACGTGTGGCACAGGTTGACTCGGTCCCAACGGGGACTCTGGTGGACATCACTCCACCTTCCAGAATTACAACCACTGTGGCTCATTCTCCACCTCCTAAGGCTCAGAGGACCAACAGACTCCCACCTAAAACCCCACTTAGGACCCCTGGACCCACAATTAGACCGAGCACGAAAACCACAGACATCGACTCGTTCGTGTCAACTGTGGAAGAATTCCTGTTGGACTTATCTGATGAGCAGTTTATTCTGGCTATATTAGAGATGGAGAAGAATGCCCAAAAAGGGCCGGGGGGAACTAACATGATAGACACAAACATGAGGTCACCTGTTCTTCCTCTTCCTCTCACACCAACCTCCACACACAAAATGGCATCCACGGTTCAGTTACGCAAGGAGCGAAGAATGAGGAAAAAGAAAAAGCTCATGAGTGGGTCCAAGCCACAGTCCTGGCGCCCCCTCAATGAGGAGTGAACCCAGTCCAGGCCGAGGACAGGATGGAGTGTGCAGAGTTTACAAAACACACTTTTAAAATGAACAAGTTGCACAGAGGCCATATTGTTAACAGCTGGGGCTCCCACAATCTCGCTTTTAGTAGGGTTTTTTTTAGGAGGTAACTGGCCTCCCTCGGGGGACTTGTCCCTTCCTCTCCCTAACCAACCTACATCTCCTTCAAAAAAAAGAGAGAGAAATGCCATACACACTGTCCTCTTTTCCCTGTCCTATAATCAAAATGAAAAATGAAAAATTGTTATGCATGTTTTTATCAAAAATTTAACAGTGTATTTATCTTTTATGGAATGTTTCTTTTAGTTTATAAATTTAATTGCATGTTTTTAAAGCACTTACTTAAAGAGCACTTAAATAGGACAGGGCAAATTGAATGAAACTGGTCATTTTGCCTCTCCCACACGGGGGAGGGGGGGAGGGGGTGTCCCCCTGGAGAGCAACACCTCAAGTAAGGGAGGCCCTTGGATCTTATATTACACACTGGAACACTGAGGGTGAGCGGTGGGGAAAGCCCCCTGCATGTGACCCACTCCCCCTTAAGTTAGTTTTAATATATATATATATATATATATATATATATATATATATATATATATATATATATATATATAGGGTGCCATAGGCATTTAAAGTATAGAGAGTGATCTCCTCGCCGCTTACCCACCTTGCCCATTTTTTTAGAATATATTTTAATGAGAGGGATTGTGGGAGCCCTAACATCTCTTTCTCTCCTTTTTCCCTCCAGAGCTGTGGTTCCAGAAGACAGAAATGTTTTTTAGTTAAAGGTCTTGTAAAGCTTTTAAAGTGGACTCACCCAGCCGGTCCTCGTGTGCCCGTGCACCTCATAGCATCCTCTCAGGATGCTACGTTTTAACCTTTACCTAACCCCAACTCTAACCCCTAACCCTAACCCTATATTCTCTTCCTTAGCCTTAGACGTAAGGGTTACTCCAGGAGGCTCCTCCGGTCCATGAATCGTTAGCCCTAACCCTATCCCTCTGTCCCACCACCGCAACTAACCGCTCACCTAATACGGTCGACGCACAGCAGCTCCATCAAGGCGACGCGCTTAGCAACCCAGCTGAGATCGTTCCCCTCGTCTCCTCCTTCAGCAAAAAACTTCTTAGCCTGCAGAACCAATTGAAAAATAACTTCAGTCATCATGTCCGATCACGAGCGACTCCATAATCATAGGGGTTCTCTCTGCATTTAGAAAAAATAAGGATTCAAGGATTTATTGATCACAGATCGTTGACCACCTTCGTTCCGCTGGCACGAAGGTGGGGAGGTCTCAGTGGGCTTTTAACCAGATGAAATTCATTTTCAACCCACACAGGATTACTGCCTCTCCAATGCAGTCTACTGCATCAGATTCCAGACTTGCGGCATCCTGTACCTGGGGGAGACGAGGAGAACGTTAGGGCATAGACTAAGGGAACATCTCCACAGTATTGTGACGGGCAAACTTACCACTCCTCTAGTGCAGCACTTCCAAATCCATCACGTACAGCAACTCAGGATGGCGGGACACCAGAGCTGCTCCACCTGGACGGAGGGCCAGCGGAGGAGACATGGAGGGCCTCTGGATAATCAGACTGAAGACTAGGGTCCCCTTTGGACTCAATGTAACATAAACAAGGGGTGTATGAACAATACAGTGCAAGTGCCCATTTAATTAATTAATAACCCAAAAATGTTGCTGTTAGTTACCCCCAGACCCAAAATGGGAACATATAAAAAAAATTTTGTCAATGGCTGTATGTAAGAGTAATCCGTTGCACCTTTAATTACCCTACTCTAAAGGTAACTGGCTCTGGAGGTTCACCTCAACACTCGTGATCTCTGACCCCCATCTGTGCATGAAGTGGGGATCATGTGAGGTACTGCATGTCTCTGTGATCAACCTCTCTATAGCTCTTGGTTTTTTTGTATATATGTATAAACATAGAGAGGTTGAATGTTCCCATTTATTTATCGCACAAATAGATGTACTTGTCTGGATCAACGTCTCCCTTCTGGGGGAGACGGGGTCCATCCCCGCAAGTCCACCTCCAGATGCCAGGGGCCAAGATGGGGACTTTCTATTAAACTTTCCCTTCATTACTCTTGCTAATAGCACTACCATCTACCACCCTAACTGACCCTAACTCTAACCCAGTGATTATAGATAGAATTGATTATGTACACGAAGCACTCCGACAGCTGGGAAACAAGAAATATTACTTCCCTTTGGAAAAGCCAATTATCCAAAAAACAGCACAGGGCCTTGAGGGAATCCTCGAAAACCTGAAAAAAACAAAACACAATACAAACAGACAAATGACTTAACTGATGGGTAAACCAGAACCGAAACCAAGATGATTCTATTTACTACCGAAAATACACAAACCCCCACAAAAATGGACAATCCCTCACAAAATCCCGCCTGGAGGACCCATTGTCTCTGACTGTGAAAGCAAGAGCTACAGGATAGTGGAGTGCCTTGCCTCGTTCCACAACCCTTTTTCCAACCAATAACCCAGCTATCACAAAAACACACAGGATTTCTTGGATCGGGTCCGAAAATTACATCTACTGGAACCAAGTCTTTCATTTTCAATGGACGTGGCCAGCCTCTATACCAACATACACAAAAGCACTGGAAAACAACCCGATAGAAAGTCGAAAAGACAACCACATTCTCAGACTCCTCCATCTGAGTCTCAAACGAAATGACTACGATTTCAATGGTAAATTCTACCTCCAGATCAAAGGTACGGCGAGGGGAAAACGATTTGCCCCGGCCTATGTAAATATCTATATGGCAGATTGGGAGAACACTGCCTTAAAAAAAATGCCCAACACTCCCCACACAGTACCTTAGGTACTTAGATGACACCCCTACCCCAACCCCTAAACCTAACATTTTTCTCCTTTGTTCCTCCTCCTCTTTTGAATCATCTTCTGCTTCAACCCGTGTCATAGGAAGCCTCGCTGGCAGAAGGAAGAGGAGGCTGCATATTTTGTGTGTTTTGGTCAAAGGTGGGAACACTAATCATGGAAGTCGAAAGTTGTGACAGAGAGGATACAGTGGAAGCAGCTTTTGACCTTGCCTATATTGCCCTCCTGGTACCCTCTTCAACTGCTGCATCAGCCACTTCATCAAGTTGTGAGATCATTGGTGGTGTGAGTTTTGAAGCCCTTACGAGTGCTAGTTCCCTGATATGTACCTATCCTTGGCCTTTTGGATGTTAAGTTTCTGAGAATGTAGAGGCATGCTTTATAAAATTAAACATCTTAATCTGTTCGAATATGCTCCAGTGTTATGAATATGTCTGTTTACTTTCAGCATCACGCATAGTCATAGCTTTGTCTACAAAGTGCTGAGGATGAACAGCACTAAATAATTACAGCATTTCTGACAACACAGATTCTAGTATGCATGGAAGCACTAAAAACTGATGACAACTCTCCACCTGTCAGGACACTACTCTCTTTTTCTTGACCACTTTTGAAAGACTTTGACTCCCATGTTCCCCCTCCTCGTTTCATTCATCCTGTGTGGGTTTCCAAACCTGTGTTCCATCCTCTTTGGATGAGCTCTCCATCTGTTTTCAGAAAAGTGAAAGGAAGAATAAAACATTTGTCATGATTGAAAAACACATAAAATTATCCAAACAACTCTCACTGATGTCTGTCGGTTCGAGGGCAGAAGTTTCTCTCTCTTGCACAGCTGATAAGTCCTTTTCGTCACATGCTTATCTTCCTCTTCCGAACCGCCTTCTGTCTCAGTCAGGGTGGTATTCTCCTAACTTGTGCCCTCCCCTTCAGGTGAACTCACCATCTGTTTATAGAAAAAAATTAAACATATTTTATCCACTTTAGATTGAATCATCCCACTCAAGGGTGTGAGGGTACAAATACCTTTTTCCTGAACTGCTGATGAAGCCTTTTTATCACACGCTTCCTTAGTCCCGATGAATCCGGCTCCTGCTTTTCAAGTCCTCTAATGTCTTCTTTCTGCATGGATTCCCTGTCCTCACTCTCATGCGCTACAGAGGAGCGCTCCTCCTTCCTTTTACTTTTCTTTACCACCCAAGAGCCACAAAGCACTACATTATTATCCTATGCAAATATGGAATTCTAACCCTTTGTCTATAGACCAACACAAACCTAAAAACCCAGTTTTCTTTATGTAAGTCACTGTAATGTAAACATTTGTAGGGCTTTTTCTTAAACCAGGGCAAGAGTCCGTATAGTCCCTCTTCAAGAAAATTAATTTTATTTACAGATCAAATAATAACAGTGAGCATTGATTCATACCCAGTGCAGCAGCAATCTTCTGAGGAGCCTCCTCGATAAACAAAGCATGTTTTTCTGCTTTGACAAGTTTATCTGAAAATTTTGGGAAATTCAATTTATTATACACTTTTCCAACCTTTAAGGGTGTGATGTTAATAAATGGAGGTGGAGGTTTGCATCTTTAACTTACCAGACTTAGATTGGCGCATGTTGAGCTGGTGACCAACTACATCCCGGCCAATATCTCTGATACGTGCTTTCAGTTCAACCAAGACGGCGTCGATCCTTTTTATTCCAAGTGTGACAGGTGGTGGTGACATGTTCAAAACATATTTCATGGAACCCAGACGTCAATGAAATAGCTTCTACGGGTTGTTGGATTAAACCATTTTGCTTGGAGGTGCACTACAAAACTTGTGAGTCAAAAATACAAATTATATCATGTTTTCTGCTCTAACAGACGTTGAAAATCCTTCAAATTTGGTACTTACTCAAAGACCCTGCCATGGTTCCTTAGGAAAATAAGGTCAACGTTTTGAGCTGCTGAGACTGAATCCTGTGTCCTATACTCTTCAGATTAGCTCTCCTTCTGTTTCTAAAAAAGATAGATATATTTTCTCCTTTTGCATGACAGATTGTAGTATGTGTGGAAGACTCAAAACTAATGATAACTCTCACCTGTCTTTGCAGGACGGGGCGCTCTACTCTTTTCCTTGACCACTTTTGAATTTTTTTTTATCTCCCTTCTTCCTCCTCCTCCTCTTTTGAATCATCTTCTGTTTCATCCTGTGTGTCACAGGAAGCCTCGCTGGCTGAAGGAGAAGAAGGCGCCATATTTGGGGTGTCTTGGTTACAGGAAGCCACACTTGCAGTGGGGAGACTACACATGGGGGTCGAAAGTTGTGACACAGTGGCAGCGGAGGATGCAGTGGAAGCAGCATGTGACGTCTCCATCGCCGTCCTGATGCTCTATTCAATTAAAGCATCATCCACTTCCTCAATTGGTGGTGTGCGATTTGAAGATCTTACGAGTGCTAGTTCCTTAGCAACAGATCTATCCTTGGCCTTTTGGATGTAAAGTTTAGCCATAGGCTTCTGAAAATGTAGAGAGATGGTTTATTAAATTTAACATCTTGGTCTGTTAGAATATGTTCCAGGGTTTTCGTTATGTCTATTGGCTTTCAGCATCATACATATTCAAAGCTATACCTACAAAAAGCTGTCTGGAGGATGAGCAGTACTAAATAAATATAGCATTTCTGACCACACGATGATCAAATAAGGACCTCACATGCATCATAGACAAGGGAGGAACCAAAAAGCAACAGTATCTTTCTGTAGAAACTGGAAGACATGCAAGTCATAAGACCAAGATATTACTAAAATTCCAGATTCTGCAAGTCCCTTTAATGTTTAAAAAAAAAAAAAAAAAACAATTGCAGGGCCCTATCTTATTCCAGAATTGTACATATGGATATGTAATAGTGTTCTACTATAGATCTGGAACTTCCACACAAAAACCACCCAGGGACCACAATTCTTAACGAACGATATCGCCGATCTTTCCTTCCTGCAGCAGTCAGACTCTACAACCAACACTGCTAGTAACACACACACACGGAGAAAGTATAATATTGAACATGTCCACATTTCAAACTACACATTTAATATAATTCAATGAATAGTTACTTCTTTATTTCTTAGAGTGTGTATATTATTTTATATACTTTATTGTATAGTGTCATATTTCTATTATATTTCTATTATATTTCTATTATAGTGCAATATGTCCAGTATATTGTATACTGTACCATAATAGATTCCTTTAGTATAGCATAATCTTTATTATAATACAATAATAATAATAATATTTTATCTCCTGCATAGTGTAATATTTATATTATGGTGTAACCCTAGAATAGATTAATAATCATATTTATATTTGCATTTTTATTCTGTTATATTGATCTGTATGCTCTCTGCTGATGTAACCCTGCAATTTTCCCGTTGAGGGACTAGTAAAGGTTTATCTTAACTTATCATATCTTAGATTGACACAGGCTGACAGAGGACTGGGCAGCCCAAATTTTTAGTAAAACTGAAGAACTGAAAATAGTCAAAAAAAACGTGATTAGCTAGTAGAAATCGAAATTTGTTTTAAGAAGTGTATCCATTAAATGAAACGCAGTAATTAGATAAATGTGTAGGTTCGGGAAATATAAATGATGCCTAAGAGTTAAACAAGACAATTACTGTTGATGTGCGAATATGCTCAAAAGAGCCTACTCTGTTTTATTATTAACCTGTTCAGTCAATCTTAGTTGCTGGGTTACATCAACATATATTTTGCCACAACTGAGGCACTTATGTCCATTTGTGATAAAGTGCTGCCTTCGAGACTTGGAGACAGCAGTTTCTGCTCTCTGTGCCTCCTCACTAGTCTCAAATGCCACCTGTACATGTAAACAGAAGCACAACAGTATTAACATCTCTGAAATATAAAATCAAATTAGGCAAATTAAAATATTTTTTCTGTTAAAGTATAAAAAGCACAAAATGAGTTATTTGCAAGTATTGAAGTAAAACCTGAAAAAAACCTGAAAAAGTAATGATTTCTGTCGTAAAGTTGTACCTTGGATACTAATTCAAAGGTTCCAATGTGGCAAGCAAGTTCTAATACACATGGCAAACGATAAGGTGATCAGACTGTGTCCTCTCAAAAGTCAAGTTATCTCAAGACAATTGCAGGTCTAGACCAAACTCTAATTAATATGATTTACAGAGATCCAACAATTCCCACCAGGAGCAAGCACTTGGGGGATTTTAAAATGCATAACCAACTGTTAATAGGTGTTAATTTGCTAGTTATGGCTCTGCTAACATGCTTACAACGTGCACGTACACTCGATTATGTAGTTGGTCCACCCCTGACTTGGCATGCTGCCAAACTGTGTATCTCTGCTTTGTTTCTATCTTGTGTTTGATGAGTAATGAAACAGGGACCACTGCTTTCTTGTCAGCCGAGTGTGGGGTTTATTCTGTACAAAACAGATTAACATGAGCAAACGATTCCAGTCAATGTCTCACAAGCAAACCTCTCCTCTATAGAGCTGGCAGTGAACTGACATAATGTATGCTATTTTCCAAAATGCAATAAAACAAAATACATCACACCGTGATCACATACATGCAATAAAAATTATACATAACCCAACCCATCAGCAGCAATTTATTTGACATTAAATCAATCAATATTGATTTAAACATAAATCACCGTAATTATATATTACAAAAAATCAAAGTTATAGATAGAAATATAACTCCAAATTAATATGACAAAAGGAGCTCACATACCTGTACCAAATAGATAAACATTAGCACAGCAAACCATTCCAGCAAATGTCTCACAAGCACACGTTGAGCAAAAGATATTACAGCAGACAGCATTTGAATACTCTCATCCATGCTCAATTAACCTAGCTTGAAATCTTCAAATTGGCATGTGAATTAAAAACGCTGTGCAAAACAAAAACAAAATGGACACTGTTCTCCTGGAAATAAAAACAATTTCCAAAGTAAAAATTAAACTCTTAGCATTTTCAGCCATATTGTTACAGTTTATCTGCATTAGTGATGGTATTATCTTACTTCTCCTCAGTAGAGCTAGCAGCGAACTGAGGACCGTGCGAAAACACAGGAATTGATGTCACTTCAGCGAACTGACATAATATATGCTATTTTCCAAAATTAAATAAAACAAAATATATCACACCATGATCACATAAATACAATAAAATGATATATAACCAACTCCATCGGCAGCAATTTATTTTAAATTAAATCAATCAACATTGATTTAAACATAAACCACCGTAAGTATATATTACAAAAAAATCAAAGTTATAAATAGAAATATACCTCCAAATTAGAATGACAAAAAGGGAGCTCACATACCTTTACAAAACAGATAAACATTACCACAGCAAACCATTCCAGCAAATGTCTCACAAGCACACGTTGAAAAAAAGAAATTAGAACAGACCCCATGAGAATACTCCATGCTCAATTAGCTTAGCTTGAACCCCTCACATTGAAATATTAATTAAAAATGCTGTGCAAAACAAAATCAAATGGACACTGTTCTCCTGGAAATAAAAACATAATTTCCCAAGTAAACTCTTAGCATTTCTAGCGGTTTTTTTTGCGATATTGTAACAGTTTATCTGCATTACTGCTGGTATTATCTTACCTCTCCTCAGTAGAGCTAGCAGCGAACTGAAGACAGTGCGAAAACACAGGAAGTGACGTCACTTCAGCGAACGACATAATGTAAGCTATTTTCCAAAATTAAATAAAACAAAATATATAACACCATGATCACATAAATACAATAAAATGATATATAACCCACTCTATCGGCAGCAATTTCTTTTAAATTAAATCAATCAACATTGATTTAAACATAAACCACTGTAAGTATATATTACAAAAAAATCAAAGTTATAAATAGAAATATACCTCCAAATTAAAATGACAAAAAGGGAGCTCACATACCTTTACAAAACAGATAAACATTAGCACAGCAAACCATTCCAGCAAATGTCTCACAAGCACACGTTGAAAAAAAGAAATTAGAGCAGACCCCATGAGAATACTCCATGCTCAATTAGTCTAGCTTGAACTCCTCACATTGAAATATTAATTAAAAATGCTGTGCAAAACAAAATCAAATGGACACTGTTCTCCTGGAAATAAAAACATAATTTCCCAAGTAAACTCTTAGCCTTTCTAGCGTTTTTTTTTTGCGATATTGTAACAGTTTATCTGCATTACTGCTGGTATTATCTTACCTCTCCTCAGTAGAGCTAGCAGCGAACTGAGGACGGCGCGAAAACACAGGAAGTGACGTCATTTCAGCGAACGACATAATGTAAGCTATTTTCCAAAATAAAATAAAACAAAATATATCACACCTTGATCAAATAAATACAATGAAATTATATATATATATATCCCAAACCATCGGCAGCAATTTCTTTTACTTTTAATCAATCAATATTCATCCAAATTAAAATTGCAAAAAGGGAGCTCACATACATTTACAAAACAGATTTACATTAGCACAACAAACGTTTCCAGCAAATTTCTCACAAGCACACCTTAAGAAAAAGAAATAACAGCAGACCGCTACTCTCATCCATGCTCAATTAGCCTAGCTTGAACTCTTCACATTGACATGTGAATTAAAAGTGCTGTGCAAAACAAAAACAAAATGGACACCGTTCTCCTGGAAATAACATAATTTTTTGAAACTTTACAAAGTAATTCTAATCATTTTTAGCGTTTTTTAGCCATATTGTAACATTTTATCTGCATGAGTGCTGGTATTACCTTACCTCTCCTGAGTAAAGATATCCGCCAATTGAGGACGGTGCGAAAACACAGGAAGTGACGTCACCGCATGTCGAAATCCGGTGAGTAACAGAACCATTAATTAAATAAAATCTCCCAACAAAGAAATGTACAGATAAATATATATACACTTGAAAAATAACAATATTTGAACAGTAATGGAATTTTGGTGAAATATAAAACAAATTTCTAAATTGGTTAAATTCACCCCTCCTAGATTACACCAAAATACAGACTATACTCTGAAACTCTGAAACAACCAATAGAAAACACAAAAACCTCTGAAACCTTAAAGTGGTTGTTGGGTCCTCAGATGTACATTCAGAAAACCACCTATAAAAACAAGTTTATTCAATTAAAATAATCTAATGAGGGACCTAAGATCTGCGTGTCTGTCTAGTGAGCTGGGACCAATAGTTGCGATTGTTTCACTGTGTCACCATCTGCGTCTACTGGGTACAAGTGGGAGCCTGGGGACCCAGAGAGTGCATCTGACATACGTGGTGGGTTTGAGTTATATTCCGCAACTAAACCGTCCAGGTCACTATTACTGTGGTCATTAATCTGGTTACTTGGAGACCACTGGAACTGGTTATCTGCAGAAAACTCCTCGCTGTTTGAGTCTGAAAAGTCCTCATGTGCCTCGAACAAATCAGGCAGCCCCTCACCAAAATTCTCCTCTTCTGAGGAGTCCAAGAGAGGCTCAGAGAGGCCTGCTGCTGAACCAGCACCACACAATTCATCTTGAGATATCGACACAGGCAGAAAGCTGATATCCAGAACCAAGTTCCGATGCACTGTCTTTGTGTTACCTTTGCAGTCTACAAGCCGATATGTGTGAGAGTCCAAGTTTCTGTGTTTGACTGTCTACACTGTCGCATTCCATTTGTCAGCAAGCTTTTTCTTCCCTCTCTCACCTTTTTTGCCAAGAGTACTCTGTCTCTGATGTTCAGGTGAGTCCCTCTTTTATTTTTCTGTTGTATATTTTCGCCTGCTTGTCCTGTTCATTGATAGAATGTTGCCGTGACCCGGATTCATGCTGCTTCAGAGAGGTTCATTATCGTTCCTGGAGCTGTGGATCAACGTCAGCTTGGTCACAGGAGGTTGCTCCATTTATTGTAATGAACATTTTAGTACCAAACAGTAATTTCTTGTATTTGTAAGGGGGAAAAGCTAACCCTAACCCCTCTTTGTTAACCTGACCCTGTTTGTTAATCTTTTTTTTGTGTACAGTTATCTATTTTGCAAGAAAGTAAAAATGACACATATTTCTAAGAAAATGGATGAAGACAGGGTTCAAATTGACAATATCAGTTTTGGTGCTGGTAGGGGAAGGGGAAGACTTTTTAATGAGGTAGCTTATACCCCACTACGAGGTGCTGCAAGCATAAAATCTCCAGCTTTCTCTTCCACTCGCATTCTTGGTCATGCAGCGTCTAGCCCTAGTCAGGGAGATACACTTTCAGAACTTCTACATTCAACTGACCCAGCCTTAAATAATCTGATAACACACATTGCTCAGCGAGTAGGACAGACTGTAAGAGAGCAGTTAAGGGGCTAGTGTGAAGAAAGGTATGTTAATGATGCAAAAGCTCAGAGCCGTGCAGGTCAGCTTCTCAGAGACTCCCCCTATCTTAACTTGACTGGTGCGTAGTTAGTCCTACAGTCAGATGTGAGGGAGCCCTCAATCTTCAGAGGAGAAAGAACCAAAAAGAACACTGTCCGCGAGTGGGAGGAGTTAATGGAAGTGTATTTAAGAAAACAACCATACCCTTGAATGAACAGCATTCTGAGATAATCTCAAAGTTGATGGGCAAGGCCAAGGATATAGTGAGGATAACTTTGAGAAGCAGCCCTTCCATGAAAGCCAAGGAAAATCCAAAGATCATCTATGGAATTCTGAGGCAAGATTTTAGTGATGAGATATACTCATGTATGCTTATGGCAGATTTCTATAGTACAGTACCAGTGACAGGTGAGACACCTCTAGAGTTCTGGCTTTGGTTGAGAAAGGCAGTGAATGCAGCAGAAGAGGGCCTGAAAAGGCTTGGACGTCATATGGAAACTCCTTGCCAGGAGGCAGCCATGATGTTTGTCAAATATTGTCCAGATCCCACCTTACCTTAAGGCACCAAATAAATTGACAGCCTTTGAGATTCAAGAACACATTGATCGTGACCAGGCTGCAATGAAAGAGCAGGTGTATTCAAGGAGACAACGCCGAGATACCCAGGATAGCAGGATGCCAAATCAGGGTGGACCGGCTACACCAGTACAACGGACCCACAACCATGGCACTTAAAGTTTCATCATCCCCTTACCCTAACCCCGGTACATACACAGTGCATCACAAAGCTGTTTCATTACTTGAGGGACCTACACAATCTTATGCTGGTGGTTTTATTATTATCAGTGATCAGATCATATGAAATTGAAGTTATTAATAAAACTTGTGATAAATTGCTTCGTCATGAAGCATACAACCAAACCATGAGCTCACAGCTTTCATTGATTCTTCAGCATGTTGTTTACTTTTCAGCAAAGTTTAAGTGTCATGATTTCAGCAAAGAACAGTAACAGCTGGGTGGACAACACACTTTAAAAAGCATCAAAACGGTCAAAAAGAGAACTTCACGGAGAGACGAAAATTCATCCTCCAGGATCTGTGATTTGTTATTCTCCCTTGTTCCTGCCAACACATCTCCTCCTGGATCTACATACAGATGTTTCCTGTCCTCCCGGGATTCAGGACAACATCTCATCTGTATGTAAGCAAGTAAGTGCCCTAACCCTTACCCATTACAATGAAAATTTGCAAAGAATCCTCAGAACTTCGACTAACTGAGAGGACGTTGTCTACATTTCATTATGATAGGAATCTTGAATCATAAAAGGGCTTCAGGGACCAGTCCAACAGAAGAGACAAGGGGGATCTGGATATCATCACTGGAAACAGTTTGTATGTCAGAGGGAAAGAATCTACCTGAAACTGTTCTCTATCATTTGTCATATGTCTGGAAGATGCATTACCCTAGATGTTGTCCCTACTTTCTTCACTTTTCTTTTAATTAACACAAATAATGATTATTGTATTCAGTTTGAACGTTAAACGATTCTTCCTAGAAAATCTTCAAAAAAATTTACATGTAAGATAGTTAGAAATAGGCTTGTGATTTGTCATCTTAGAAGAATAATTCAGCACAGACTTTGGCCATATTTGGACTACTACTGTATCTGCCTTACTACAATAAACTACTTGACTTACTTACCAGAAAAAATATTCATTTTTTTAAAGTTAACAATGTTTAACTTCGATGAAGCATACAACTCTTTGCAACTTACCCGCCAGGCCCGCCAGAAGCAGAAAGATTGCGCACAGGTTCTGGTTCATTTCACACACGTTACACATATATTTATGTTTCTCTCCCACACTCTCTCTCTAAGAGGCCCCGGACCTCTGCTTGGGGAGCAGTTGCTGAGTGAAAAGAGACATCTCCCAGATGTGGAGATTGAATATTAGGAATCTGATAGTAAGCCAGAATTGGCGCCATTCCCTGGCCCAGCCGGAATTCAAGCTTGTGGCTCCTTGGCAGGTGGATAGACAGGCAGTTCTGGGACTTCAAGGCAGAGGATCAGCCAGCTGGAGCAGTAACAGTGTGGTATTGTGAGCTGCCTGACTCATTGGAGTCTCATGGGAGCTGGGACTCAGGCTGCCAGGGTGGCCTCTTTCTGGGCCCCACAGGGCCTCTGTGTGCTGTTGCACTACTGGAAGTGGGTCAGACAGACACAAGAGCACAGTGGAGAGCAATTTGAGTGTACACTCAGTGTAGATTAAAAAAAAAAGAGATATCTGAAAAGGGGGAGTTCGTATGCAGTGGATTAGTGCAGCAGAGATGATTATCAGCATTGTGGTCAAATTACCTCAAATGGTTGAGACAGGAAATTTAGATGAAAAAAATGAAGAAGCTGTTTTTTGTCTCAGACAATCATTCAGCATAGAGAAATTAGTTTGTTTTATTTAACCCATCCTGGAGAAGCAGTAGGAATCCATCTGTGATTCCAGGTAGGCGTTCAGTGTCTTGCTCAAGGACCCTTTGACATATAGACTGCTGGGCTCGGACCGCTGATCTACTTATCTGCTGATTGGGAGACCGCTGCTGGGCTACAGCCATCCCACAGAACAATGTTTCAACTAATTCAACTGGTTACCATTTTGTGTCAGGAATCCCTCACAGTGCACAAAATTCTGTAGGTTACCATCTTTTACACTACATGATGCAACAACAAACAATCTGCCTACTACCATATGCAAAGTAAGGATTATCATTATAAAGAGCTGGACTATTTCTGAAAAATGTTCAAAGCAACTGGCTTTAGCTCTACTTGCCAGGGGGAGGCAATGTTCTCTTTCAACACAAATTAAAATTCTGCAGAGCATCCATTTTGCCTCCAATTCTGAGCAGCACTTAAGATTAAAAATTATCAGCAGGCATAGAATGGGAGAGCAGAATGTTATCCTGAAATTGATGTGGGCATGTACAGGACAAAAAATCCTGCCAGCACAATACGCAACAACACAAAATTTCAAAAAAAACCTATGAGTAGTCAGAGGAATGTGATGAATGCGAGGAAAAAGCCTCTCCAGATGAGGGTCAAGGGCAGTGTCATCTTTTAACCTGAAAAGGGTTTAGATATACCATAAACATAAGACTTAGCTAAGGTGTCTATACACAGCAGAGTAGTGATTGAATTTAGTCTGAGATGACGTAGATATTATACCCTGAATAGTCCAGTGTGCAGCAACATGTGTGAATGGAGGTTAAAGTGTCCTGGTGCTCAAAAACATCAAAACATCATCTGGTTACCACTTCTGTTGGTTCTGAAACTGAGCAAGCATTGTACTTATCCTCCCACATGCACCAGGCCAGGGAACTCAGAAGAGTATAGAGAATAAGAAAGTAATTTATCCAGGTTCTAGCCAAAGCTGAGACTAAATGGAGGTGTATGCTTTTTGAGAAGAAAAAAAAAAGTCCACGCCATGACATTTTTGGTTCTTGGTAAATACTTTATATGCATTTGTTTTCTCGATCTCTGCAAACACTGTATAGAAAACATTTATAGTAACATTTGTCAAACATTTAAAGCGTGTCGGAGCTTTCAGACTGACATGACACAGTAATCTACAGCTTTATAAACATTCTCCCCCCCTGGCTTGTCCTTTCACACACCCCACCACACAGACTCCTTCTAAATACACACATGCATAGCTACCCATCAAGCACTCCCCTTATTCACAGTAGGCTTCAGAACACTGTTTCTGTATCGTATGATGATTCAACATTTTTTATTCTTTAAAATAGCTAACAACATTTATGCTGTTCTAATTGAAAATTGATAAACTTGTATTTACATAAGCTTATTGAGAAAGATTCAAATATATTGTGTAGATATGTATAATTGTATGTAGTTGTGTATGGGTGAGAGATTTGCTGACCAGTCACCTTATCTTGTCTGACTGATTTCCAGCGATAACATCCGGTATGTTTAACACAGTCCAGTTAGAGAAAATAAAAGTGCTCTGACATTCTTTCTGACATGGTGCCTCAGCTGCTCAAAAGCAGATGCAGGGCAGCAAAGCAGAGTGAAGACGGTCAGTGACCGTCCCTTTCAGCTGTCTGTGACAGCATGAGAAGATTATGGAGACGTTGCAGGGAACTCACAGCATTTTGGACTCATCATACATCCAAGCAGAGACCAGCAGATGTCAGCGATTAACTCGGACGGCTGTATTATAGCTTACACCCTCAATTACTTGCACATTTATACTCATACAACTTCTCATTTCAGTCAAGATTAAAGTAAGAAGATGTGGCAAATTCTCACAGTTACCCTCTCCTTAACCATGAAAAAATGAAAGTTCTGGTGCAATGAGAAGTCCAGACTTCCAGCTCTTATCTTTCACACACATAGATACAAGCACTCACATGTACATTCATATGCACAGAAGTATAGTAATAAGCTGTTCCACATACACACAGGAAAACCAACAAAAAACACACACACACACACATGGCCACACATACACACTGGAACCGGGGTAACTGACCAAATTAATGCAAGAGGAAAGCGAGGCACATAATCTGACGGGCATAATCCAGCCTCAATTTTGGTATACTCAAAACAAAAGTCAGATGTGAGTGATTAAGGTGTCGTGGACATGCTTAGGCTCTCAGCCCAGTGAGAACTACTTAAATGTAACATCTGCATAGCACCTAAATTCTCTCAGGTGACTTACACATACTCAAAATCTTGAAGTACCTATAAAACTGAGAAACTCTCGCTCCGTCGTCAACTTGAGAAAGAGCCTCCATTTTGGACAAAGGTACCATAGTGATAGGAATAGTGCTTAAAGGCCTACATTTTACATCCTCGTATAATATCACTGAGGATGAAATCCACATAAGTAAAGATGTAAAGAACTCATGTGCTCCAACAGTCACATAAACTCTGCATTGGGACCTGAAGTAGGTCACAGGTCTACTTCGGAAGTGTCCCTACATGGAAAGAGTAGTGGATAGGGTTGATGAGCTGTGGGCAATTTATTTACAATGAAATAGATTAAAAACTCAAATCAGTGTATTTCCTGGGTTAGGGTGTTACAGTGGTTGATAATTGAAATGTTTAGTCAATCTCTTGAGATCCTTTACAGAGGTGCGTGAAATTCCCCAATAGGTTTTTGAGAGCTGTTCAATCAAAGTAGCAACACTTTCCTGTATCAGTGTGAGAATGAAGGTCTTGTGTTTATGGTTTTTAAAAACTGCCTCTCATTACCCTGGACATGTCGTGGTTATCAGGGTCAGTAAATTTTGTTCCAATTTGCTAAAAGTAAGTGATAGTTTCGGCAGAATGAGAGAGAGTAGGTATCTGTCCATCCGTCCAGTCACCCCTCGCTTTGTCAGGATGGTGGTCAGGAGTTTAGGTGAGTATAAATTCAACCATCATCTGGAGTCGAGTCTTCAGGGGTGGAGTCCTCAGCAAAGTCATCCGATGAGCCACTCTTGTGGATGCGGCCGTCGCTGCGCATGCTGTGGAAAGTCTTGCGGAAAGATTCCATCATTGAATGTGCCAGCTTCTTGGCCTCTAGTTTGCTCTCGCACTCTACAGCATGGCAGTCCATCTGGAAGGACAGGTCATCATTGATCTCACGGTAGATCCAGGCAAACACATTGGGTCGGATGCTGTGGTCGGCTGTACAGTAAGCAATCCGCGCCACCTGGTAGGTGTCCATGGTTACTGAGGCCTCACCATGCTGATCCAGGTGATGGAGACGGACCTGGAATGGTCGAATCTCCAGCAGAGAGTTGCCTGAGGGGATAGTGCCCTGTTGCTGGGTGAGGGCACGACGCTCCACCAGACCCACAACAGCTGATTCTGTGCAGCCAGACAGGAAATGGGTCCCAGAGATAGTCACCTTGCCCAAGTACGCCACCTGTACAAACGAGATCGACATAAATACTGTTAGATTTATCTTGTAGCTGCAAATAGACAGGGAAAAAAACAGAGATGCAATTCTTGGCAAAGGTTAAAAGACAAAATATTTTCTTGAAAATACAGTTTGACTTGAAAAAACAGAATCTCTTTCAGTGGGTGGTTGCAGCAGGAACCAGCTCTCTGCCTGCTCCGTACATGGTCTGATTTACTAGAGCCATCTGCGACTAAAGCAAGTACGATATATATATATATATATATATATATATATATATATATATATATATATATATATATATAAATATAAATAATCAAATTACAAATGTTTCTGCTCAAGTACAAAGCCATTAATGGTCGGAACCAACATATCTAAAAGAGTTCATTGTCATAATCACATTAATGTAGAAAGATATGATCACAAATTAAATATGTACAGTGTAAAGTTCATAACTCTTCGCTGCTGTTGTTGAGATATTGAACAGCCACAGAGCAGTGGGACCCAAATGGGACACCCAGGCTAACCTGATATGATTCCGAAATGTTAAGTATCGCTCTAATGAATAATAAACCCTTTTTAATAACTCAAAAGTGAAAAAAAATAATATGATTTCAGCGTTTAAAAAGATTGACCAACTAAATTAAGATATATCCTCTATAGTTATTCTGATATACACTTGGGTGAAAAAGCATATGAACCCCTCCTTGTGTTTTTTGTGTAACTAAACTAAATAAAGTTTAAATCCTGTTTGAACACCAAATTAAAGCTTAAATGGAAATGGTGATAATTAAACCATAAAGGGTTTCAAAGACCACCAACTTCATTGAAAAGGCTTTGCCCCTTTAGAAACTAAATATCTGGTTCCAGTTGGACTAGACACCCAGAACTTATCAATAATAGAACTGTTCACGCCCGCCTGCTTCAGTCTGTAATCAAACCATTACAGATTTCGCCCATCAATCCATCCGTCCCAGAACAAAACAATCTGCTGTCCTCTGCTCCGACAGTCTAATAGGGAGATCTCTCAAATCACTCCAGTGTCCTTCCCTTTATTCAAATTTTTGACGCATTCCTCCTCCACTATGAATATAGGTTGTGTCTCTTCCCTCATCTGCACTGATCTTTCGTTATATAGCCTCCTCTGTCCTACCCTCCCCTCCTACGGCTAACTCTTACCGGTTCTATGCTGTCAGACAGAAAATATTGATTCCATATGAAGCAGAATGGAGACATAAATAAAGGTTGTTAACAGGAAATACATTCTGCAGCGGCTGCAAAGAAGCAATGAAACAAGGAGAAGTAGAGCATAGACGACCTGGCTGAGAAAAGGAGAAGGTTGAAAAAAGTGTTCTCTTCTCTCCCCCAGGGAATGGTAAAAATGCAGAGAAATAATTTCACTATGTTGTACTCTGTATAGCTGTATGTGATCAATAAAGGATACATTATTATGTATGGATACCTGAGAGACACACAAACAATGACATGGAGAGTAAACTTCTCAGAGTGAACACAGAGATGCAGGGAAGGGAGAACTGTTGTTAAACATTTGCATATGTGCTGAGACATGTGGTCACCATTGCTGACTCTAGGCTTAAGGAGGATATTTTCAAATTCAATTTTTTCTTTCTCTTCTACACTGGAAGATATTTAACAGACCTTCAACGTGAATGTGAAAAGTTCACATTTTAGGAAACAAAGTCAATTGCATTCTGAGTTATGATAGAAGACTGGTACCACTCCGATATCTTTAGTCTTTAGCTTCAATCTGAATCTACCAGTAGCAACTAGCTTTCTTAGCTCTGCCTAAATGCTGTCAATGGGAAAACAGCTGGAATGTACATTTCTGTTCAAAAACAAGAAAAATCTGGAGTTACAATTGGATACTGCCTTGTTTAATCTGTGGGACAGAGCGATGTATGACATTTACAGGGGGGTTTGAATAAATTCACCAGTACACGTTCGATTATAAACGACATCTCTAAATCAAGCAAAGCAACAGACAACAGTTATTTACAACAGAAATTTAGCTGTAATCTTGTACTCGGCACAGAAAATACATGCATAATGGGACAAATAATAGGCACCAAGCAGACAATTAATAAGAGTACTATAGAAGTATTTCCTTCCAAGGCAGTTGCCATCACCTAAAAAAACAACTTTACACTAAAGTTACGCATTCCCTCTGAAAAATGATTTTGCAAGAGGAAATTACAGCAACATTTATGTGCAAAGAATTATTGACAAAGAAATGTGTCAAAACAAACATACAGACAATGTAATGCCACCACGCTGTTATAGATTGATATTTGGCCAATTCTGCTTGTGCTTGATTCCTGAGATTTATCCTGTCTGTGATCAAAAGGGGTGAAAAAAGTCCCCTGTGGTCTGTCCAATTTGAACAAAACCCAGGTGACAGTGGCTTTATTTTAGAAAATGTAAAAAAGAGATTCACGGTGATTGGTCAGGAATTTAGACGCTCCAGGAAAGACTGTGTGGTCGTACTGCTTTGATGTCATGAAGAGTGACGAGAGGCTTTATTCGACCGAACGAAGGCTGAGAAACGAGCAACAGAGTCTCTGACGTCAAAGAGCTGAACGTCAAAACTGAAGCTCGATAAATATTTTCAGATACTTTCTGAAGACTTCTCCACCTTTGCTAATTGTTGGTTACCCCTTCATCTGAAATCAGTTCTTCACTCTTCTTGTCCAGCAAAACCAAGTTTGCGCAGTTCCCAAAAAAGGCTAAAAACACTATCCTCAGATTTTAAACATTTGAAAAAACAACTAATTTGACCTTATGTTAGTGGAAAACAGCCATGCCTGTTATACAAAAGACTTTTGCAGTGTAATAAAAAAGTCACAGCCAATTTTTAAATACCAGTACTGTTCAATTATGAAAGAGAACAACAAATTCAAATGTTCAACATTTTTCCCACAAATTGGTGGATACAGACCGAACAATAGAAAACCACAAATATGGAATGACAAAGGGGAAAGAAACAGATGTGAAGGATGGCAAAAACAGAGAAACCCAATCTTGTGAAGATACTGAGATAAAACTGACTCTGGGTAAATCTGTCCATATATCAATAAATAAAGTCCCAATAAAGTGAGGGACGCACAGAGGGAGAAGGAGTATCCTTCACCACCAGCATACATTGTCTAGCTTTCTGTCTGTCTTTCTGCCTGCCTGTCTACTTGCCTTTATGAGGCTTAGAGCTGGAGCAGCTGTTTCTGCCATCGGCACAGATATGAGGATGAGGAGCTATGGGAAGAGTTGGAGGAGGAGGGATCAATGAGGTAGGGTCAGGCTATACCTGCCCCTACAGAGAGGCTTTGTGAACATGGAGAAGATGGAGCGAGAAGAATAATGGTGCTAGAGCAGTTTGGTCTGGGATTAGGTCTGGGATCAGATTGGGACGGAAACTAAAAACCAGCTTTTTCTGTATCAGGAACTTTCCCAAACTCTGGCTTGAGGACAAAGTGGTGAAGAGTGTTCTGTTTTGCCCTAGATTTTGTGACAATTGGTAAAAGTTTTTCTCCAGGTGTAAGGAGATGACTGACATTCTAAAAGCTGGCAGTATTGATCTTTTTCGTTTGCTGAAAGAAGAAAAATAAACTGATAAAAAGGGGTTTAAACAATCTGCACATAGACAGAAGCATTCAAGATACAATTCACCTTTTGTCAGGGTCCATTTGTGTGATTGCACTGCCAGGCTGAACTCTGATATTTAATTTGAGGAAGGATTGCTGTTCTGGTCCAACAGCACTGGTTGACCTGCATCAAGCTCCCATCATTGCTACTTGAACCAGTTTAGGTGAACCAGTTTTACGAATTTAGTTGTATGAATTTTGTAAAATGTCAATCAAGAATCTTAAGTCTTAAGTCATCACCTGACTCAGCAGAAATAAATGTCACACAGCCAGTCTGTCATTTTTTACTCCCTATTCTGGGTTGGTATTACGCAAACCAACATTTCAACTACAGGTGAAGAAAAGGAATGAGAGTGTAGATGGCAAAATATTTGCTGCAAAGGGCTGTAGTACCAGCCACAACAATATAACCAGTGAGAGTCAGTAGTAGTAGTGTCAATTAATATAACATTAAATATCCGGTTACCATGGTTATCTGTCAGTGGGTGGGATATATCATCTGGTTACCATGGTTACCTGTCAGTGGGTGGGATATATTACCTGCTTACTGTGATTACCTAGACAATAATGGACAGGTGGTTTTAATGTTATGGGTGATCGGTGTGCTTTACCACTGTTCTGTTGTAACCACTTTTTTATAACTTTTGAATTTGCAATACTAAATCAGTTGAGCATGGCTGATTTAGTATGCAGAGTTCAGCTGCATGTCTCCACTGAAAAGAATCTGACTCTAAAGTTACTCCTGGGCAAATTGATTATTTTGTCGATAGGGCTCCAAACTCACTGAGATTAAGTCTGGACTTCATCGCCCCCCTTAAAAAAGAAGAATGTGAAACAGAGGAGAGCAGCTCCATGTTTAACAACCCAACTCCAAACCTCAAACACATAAACTAGAAAGAACATGGCATCACAATAAACTTGTAGAATCCCGCTTAGCATGGCAAGATAGCATTAAAACATATAAGGGAGCCGTCCGCAGCGCCAAAGCGGCCCGTTAATCTGCACTGATAGAAGACCATCAGAACCACCCAAGGGTTTTTTCAGCCTTGTAGCCAGGCTGACTGAGCCTTTTTGAGGCCCATCCCAACTACAACCTGTCTCCTAAACCCCATCCCAACTAGTCTACTTAAAGAAAGTTCAGCCTTAGTCAGCAACTCTCTATTAGAAAACATCAATCTGTCTTTAAATTCATGCTACGTACCATAGTCCTTTAAAACAGCCATAATCAAACCACTGCATAAAAAGTCGACACTTGATCCAGAGATTTAAGTAAACTACAGGCCGATATCTAACCTCCCCTTCCTCTCTAAAATCTTACAGAAAGTGGTTACCGAACAGTTGTATGATTTTCTGCGTAACAATAGTTTATTCAAGGATTTCCAGTCAGTCAGATGTTGTAATTTTAACTAATGAGCACTAAGGTTTTTTCAGGCTTCAGTCTTTGTCGAACTAACTCCAAACTGGCATAAATATCAAATTATAGTGATCTTTGTTGCCTTTTAAAAAATTTGAAACTATATATTTGTACAGTAATGGCTGTGAAACTCGTGGAAAAATGACACAGCATGTTCTTCTTGTAAAACACAGCCGTCCTCCTGCCAGAGAAGGCGTTAGTCCGGGCGTCCTCCCTTCCTCGGCCCCTGAGCCAGAGCGCAGCATTCCTGAGGAGGTTGTTAACATTCCTCTAAACTTATTGAGTCAGCAGAGTACAGCTGGCACCGCTTGTCCCGGCACGCAGAGACGGGTCAGGCTTTTTAAAGCTTGTTTTGTTGTATGGTTAGAAGACCATGCTCTGTGTGTGTGTGTGTGTGTGTGTGTGTGTGTGTGTGTGTGTGTGTGTGTGTGTGTGTGTGTGTGTGTGTGTGTGTGTGTGTGTGTGTGTGTGTGTGTGGGAGAGTGTGTGTGATAGATAGTGTCTGAGTTTATCAAAGTAAATCAGTGTGTGTTTCTCATTCCGAAGAGCCAACTATGGGTTAAGGTCCCCTTCACACATTTACACTGTTTTTGCTTAAAGGAGAAGTTGTTTCTTAACTTTTTAAAAAAAGTTCAAATATGACAACAATAGAAAAACAACAATCATACGCGTGGACAAATTTGTTACTCCGGACTCCAGTGATTGGAAGAAAGCTTGGCTAATCTGAGCTTCAGGCTCTGTAGAGATGTGAACACATTATTCCACAATATAGAATATATTATTATTTTGCACATTTTCTACGTTTGCCATGAGGACAACAGTGAGACAGGAAGTGAAGGTAAGAGTGAGACAGCTTTCACTCGGCTTTCTGAGAAGATCTGAGCTTCACCTGCTCCACAGTGAAGGAGCCAACAGACACGTGAGTGAGTGAGTGAGTGAGCTAGTGAGTGAGAGAGTGAATCACCTAGGAGGAATGTGAATGCACACAATACACATAATGCATTTAATGCATATGATACGTGTAATGAATTTTAGTATTGAAATATATTTTAGAGTTAATCAAATTAGTTTTGCGAGATGATACAAGATAAAAAAAAACAAGAAAACGGTTGAATTAATCCAAATTATTTCTAATACGTTAGTTTAATTGAGTAATCCTAAGGAATACTTTACAAAATACATGTTACAGAATATTTGTATGTATACTGTAATCTGTCGTGGAATACATTTTGAAATTAACCCTCCCAACACTGTATGTCATATTATATTATACAATATTATACTATACTATATATTATTATATCATATTATAATATATTTGATCATACCTTATTATATTATACTATATTATATTTTATCATACTATATTATATTATACTATATTATATTTTATCATACTATATTATATTATACTATATTATATTTTATCATACTATATTATATTATAGTATATTATATAAAATAAATGTATATTATTTTTTCATCCAGTTTCCCAGCCTGTAAACTGGGAGCTGAGGGAGAACGTAGGAGGAGGTAGTGAAGAATGAAAGAGAGGGATTATAAAACATTCCAGAAGAATAATAAATGGTATTAGATCGTGTTTAGCAGGTAGGCTGGCAGGGGTGCCAAAGAGACCATTGTTTCCCTAGATTTTTTTGCTAGAAAGGAAATAATGTCTCAGTCTTACGTAAAAAAAGAAGCAGGTGGACAGATGGCTATATGGGCCGACAGGTAGGGAAGGGGACGATCAAAAGCCATCATCAATGTAGGTCAGATAGACGTTATGGTCACCATGGCAACCACTGAGATACTATGGTCACCATGACAACCAGTGAGAGACTATGGTCACCATGACAACCAGTGAGAGACTATGGTCGCCATGACAAGCAGTGAGACACTATGGTCGCCATGACAAGCAGTGAGACACTATGGTCGCCATGACAAGCAGTGAGACACTATGGTCGCCATGACAAGCAGTGAGACACTATGGTCGCCATGACAAGCAGTGAGACACTATGGTCGCCATGACAAGCAATGAGAAAACTATGGTCGCCATGACAAGCAGTGAGACACTATGGTCGCCATGACAAGCAGTGAGACACTATGGTCGCCATACTTCATGCCATCTGATTAAGAAGTTTTAATGCGCTCACCAGCAAATATTTAGATTAAAAGAAAAACGCTGCTTATATATATATATATATATATATATATATATATATATATATATATATATATATATATATATATATATATATAGTTTTGTTTTTATTATTTTTATTTATTAATTTGTATTTTTAAATTTTTCTTTCTTTATTTTAATGTTTTGGGGGTTTTGCGGGGGGCGTGGAAAGGGAGGTTAACCCAGTGCAACACACAAGCTAAAACCGCCTGTGTGATAATGACAGAGCCCGGCGACAAATTCGTTTTGAGCCCCTTGTTTATCTTCTGTTTTGGAGGGGCAGAGTGGAGAGAGTGGGGTTTAGAGCCCATTGGATCATTCTGACACTAAGAGGAATCAGGAAGAAAAACAGGCACTCGGATGCAGGTGAAAAGGCAAACACGATGTATATTAATTATAATTCTATATCTATAATTATTGACGGATGTGATTCAGACACAAACTTCAGGAACTATGTTTAGACCAACTGTGTCAAAAACAAAAAAGGCAACAACAGTTGGACTTTGGTTCCATTAATACTATGACAGAAATGCTGGCAGTGTTTGAGGGATTATTGGGCTCATGAGCTTCTACCTTGTATCCGGTGTGACTCCTGCTCTTTGTCAGCGGTGTGGTGGAGCACAGCTCGATGGCTTCGGGCTCATGAAAGATAACTGTTGGTAACGGTTCTTTCCTCAGCGTCAGCACATTCAGCTTGGTCTTTATCATCGTCTGGAAGTGCTGATGGAAACCAGAGAGAAATGCAAAATAAGAATTCTACATGCCTGTATGTAAACATGTTTACACCGCTGGTGTGGGTGTGTCGCACAGGAGCGAGCGTTTCATCTTGAATCAGGAAATATACAGTTGATGTGGATATATTGGTTCGGGTAAACACTACGACTGAGGAAAAAGCTACCGCTGTGTGGAACCACAGAAGAATAAACCAATGTTATTGCATATTTTGCAGTGAAGACACATCATTTCAAATTCTACAGTAACATATCATTGCTGATGTTAGCACACATGTTAGCAGTTAGACAGGAAGGAAGCTAACAACCAGCAGAGCCATTAGCATCTCGGAGGACGGAGAACTTCATGGTATCATCCGGATCACCTCAAGACTCTTATTTCAGTCTTTAAGACTACCAAAAGCTTTGGTCTATTCAATTTCTTTTAATTTATTTGACTTTATCCTGATGGTATTTTCATGGAGCTCAAATGCTCGAACCAAGTGGACCAAATGGAACGGTGTCACTGGAATCACAGACCAGGAAGACGCTCAGTGTCAAAGTTCAACACCTTTCCATGTGTTCGATTGATTGTTGGAGCTTTTGTGTCATGGTTGCCTCCTTGAGGATGTATTGATGACAACTTAACGGACACATGGAAGTTTGTTGACTCTAACAGATTCAACTTTTGAAATGGACTTACCAATTTTTGATGTAGATGGAGAATAAATCAGGGAACTTGTCCCAGAAGCCACCGGTAAAGGGGAGAACAGAATCGAGACTAGATATCCTGGATTGTGCGACGATTAAAAGCTAAACAACTGTTGTTGAGCTTTTGGATGAGATATTTTGGAAACTACTTATAGGCATTCCCTTTTGAGCGCTTTTTTTTAATTTCTTTAGTTGTAAGCAAAATAAGTCTTCAATTCATCATGGATTTGGTTGCCGAAAAGAATCATCAAAGCAAAGACGAGAAGAATCTGATCCTACAACTGATTTGAGCAGGTGTCTCTTCACTTCAACACCAAACATGCAGTACATTTGATCTGGTTCCCAAAAAATCAAAAAATCCTTCAGAAGGACCTCAATCGAGAGGATGGAATCGGTGTAAACCCGGAAAATGAGGACGTTGACTTGAAAAATATTTTGTGCTGCTTCATGTCTTCATATGAAACTTTTACTTCTTTCGTAGATGTTAGTAAAAATCACCAAGAGGATGAACCTGCTTTATAGTCTGACTCTCAGAACGAGAACCTTCTCCCAGACTCTGTAACTCTATGTTTGATAGCTATTCAAGAAAAATCCCATTTCTCTGATGGCAGCGTTCCTGCCATCAGAGAAATTGGAGTAGAAGCATAAATCTACCCAACAACGGACCAGAAATCCCTTAAAGGATTTTGGGCGCCGATGATGATCTGCATCAACACACACAATCACATATATAGATATTGATATAAACATATCTATATATATTCATATATACCTATAGCCCGTAGGCGAGTGTAAATCCCAATGCTTGACCGCGTCTCTACTCAAGGATTACCATTCATGGTTTTCCTTTTCACAGCTGTTTTCAATGTGGACCTTTTTAGGCAACAAGCCATGAAAATCGAAAGCCGATCCCGCCAATACGCGCTCTCATTCGTCTTCCTGGTCTGTTTGTTGAAAATCCTCAACCAATTTTTAAGGACGAGCTTCTGTGTCCAGCTTGTAAGTAACGCTCTAAGTTGTACAGCGTCAGATGCTTCTAGAAAAACTAGGAGTCAAAGTTTACCGCACCAGCGTCTGCGACATCAATCTGATGATCCACCGCTGCAAAGTAAAAGTATGATGTATGATTTTACCACTACAGAATAAGTGTCTTGATAATAAATCAATTAGAAGAAATGATAATCACTCTTGAAGCCGCTGTCATTGGGCAAGGTATTTGGGGTCTTGTTTTCCTAGAGGTCATATGATTAGCTGAATTTTTTATAAAACAATAAGTTACTGTAGAAGTTAAAGCAAATCCACATGTGTGTAAACGCTCGCTGACCTTCCCGTCAGCACTTTACAGCTTCCTGTCAGAGGCGCACATTCCTGTGGTAGGCCACGCTACGGCGAGACAGGGGGGATGAGGGTCCACTTCTCTTTCACCCCCCACCAGGAGGAAAAGGCTTGAGCTGAGGGGCCGCTGGAGGAGTAATGCTGGAATTGTATTCATAATATTTTCACTGGATTTTATTTTTTTTATATTTCTCAACCCCTACCAGTGTCCCAATTATGAACTGCTGTTATTGCATCTTTTTTTACCTTTAATCTGGACCCACACAGGTTCTGTCTCCAGCATGGAGACAACCTTCTTTTAAGCTTGGCATGTGAGCTGTCAATCAGAGACTAATCTCCACACATACTCTGTCAATTTATGGTTTAACGTGTTCAAATTTATACATGATTGACACTGAAATTGAGCAGACTAATCTCTTGTCAATGCAGATAGAACTCAGCTCTGAAATCTTGCAGCAGGGTAGCAGTAACTGATACAGTCAGAGACGTCCAAAAGAGGTTAGGAGGAAATCATATATATAATCTGAGCATCAGTGATCAGCTGACACATCTGGAGTCGCAGGAGAGACACAAGTGTAAACGTCGACGTGTCTCGCTGTCCTCTGTGATCTGAACACCCAGAACGCAGTTTAGAAGCAAATCTAAACAGGGTCCATGGTGGGCTGTGAGACCAGTGAGAGTTTTGTGAGGCGAGGCACATTTATAGCACATTAGTGCTAATTAATGAAGGACATTGCGAGAATGTGCAAAATAATGTAAAGACAGCTAAAACAGTTATAAAAACATAGAGAAAGATAAAAAAAATTTAAATCAACTAAAAAAACAAAACAGAGCTGCTTCTCGAAAAAAGGCTGCTGGAGGGTTTGTATTCTTTTGGAGTAAAGAACATGTTTTGTGTATATGTGTAATTTAACTGTGTCGTATGGCAGTGCAATGTCTGAAAAACAACCAAAAAAAGAAATAGCAATATTTACAGATCTGGAATAAAAAATTATTGCCAGAATCCTATTTGTAAGGTAAATTTATTCCAAAAATTTCTTCAAGCATTTTAGACATTTTTATTCTTGTAATTTTGTGCACATACAAAACTTTCCCCTGAGGTCCATCCACTTGGTAAAGAATCTGTCTGGTTTTCCTTAAAATCCAAAAAAGGTTATAACCACAAAAAGAAAGATAGCCCCAGATTTTATGGATCCACCACAAAATAGTTCCGCCAAGTCGAAGAGCTCCAGAGAAACCAAAATAAACACATCCACCAGATAATTCCTTGTCAGACACAGACTCCACAAAAAAGTCTTACCACAAGCTGACTAAAGCAAGATGGACTTTAGAACCTTATCTGATGCCGAATTCGAAGCTGGTTTATTTCTCCTCTCATGGGGCAGCACTACAGATGGTTCCAGCATCAGCGCAGCAGTTAGCAGGACATTCAAACATCAAATAAGGCCAATTAACTCAAAAACATCATGCCAAAACGTTTTGCTCCATCAGAGGTCGGGCATAAAGGATCCTCCTCACCTTTGTAAAAAGTATTAAGAATGGTGATGAGCAATAAAAATGCAACAGTCCGACCGTGAAGAGGAGCTACTTGTAGCAAAGGACAACTTTTTGTGCAGAGTAACAAACAACTGAAGAATCTAAACGACCAGCCTAAACATTAAAACCAGTTACTGGTTCTAATCCTGTGGCTAACTGATGGAATTTTCTTTTGTTTGGATTTGTGTCTTTTAACTCAGCGCTACAGAAAATTGATTTACAACAATCAGCTGCAACTTTAGAACCACTGACTGGTCCTAATGTTGTGGGTGATGTCAGGCAAAATTTTATACACATTTTGAATAATTTTGCATATTCTTGAGACTTAATATAAAAACATTGCTCATTTCTCTTTTTCTTTTGAAAAATGTAATTTTCCTTAGTCACCTATTGATCAGGCAGGTGTGCGTGCACTCCATCATGCATGTGCTCATGAAACAAAAACCAATAATCAATACTTTTTTGTACTCCTGTGCCATATACCAGTAAGCAAATTAGACTTAGGCTAGGGCTACATATCAACTTCACAAACTCTCTCCTCTTAAACTAACAAACCCAATTATTTACTTTTAACAAGTGTTGCCTGGTTTGCACCACAGATGCTATTTAAACACATCCTTTCTTCCAGGTCCACAGGTGAAGCAGAAAAAAGGAGGATAACACAACATGCAGTGACGGTTACTTCCCGTAAGCAGCCCTCCAGTTCCTCGCATGGCAAAAATCAACTTTCTAAGCTGTCCGACTGAGTGTTTACAACCTCCCCCTCAGATCCTGCGACAGTTTACAAGAGGAAATATGTCTGAACGAGTTCAACCCAGTTTGGACTGTGGGAGGTCCCTAAGCAAAGCGAGACCTGTTTTATTTAACCAAGATTGGATCCCCAGAGCATGTAGGTTGGAGAAGAGCTGTGATGGGATGTTTTGATTGGTGGGATACTTCTACAGGATGAAGTGGGTATCAAAAGTACCCAAACCTCAGAACCCGGGGGTGGCAATCTCTGGCAGACGAAACACTGACAACTCTTTTATGCTAACAATAAACCCACAGCAACATCTAAAATACTCTTCACAGAACCACAGCAAAGGAAAAAGACCTGCTAATGACAAAAAAAAGAAAAGAGGCTGCTGTCACAAACATGGTTAGTGTTTCAAAGGTAAGGCCATTGTTCACTTACTGCCAGGTGGGCAAGCATGTTCAGAATGCTTAAACCATAAGGGAAAAAATCATTCTCTACCTCCTACAGTTACCTCACTATATTACTGTCTCTGCAGAGTATAGGGTTAATGTTCACATTACCTTTTGCTTTACATTCAAACCCAAAAAATTCAATAGTCTATCATTAGAAATGGAAGACATTAATGTTTCATGGTGGGTAATTGTGTTGCTGAGTTCAAACCCAATTGGGCGAAAGATTGTGTTACGTGAGACAAATCCGGATTATCTAATAGGGCAAAGGGTACTAGAGACTCTAGACTTCATTTTCTCCAAGGAGAAATTGGTGGTGAAAGGTGATGGTTGAGTGGACGTATGATGCCCTGGGTTATTTAGGTGGAGATGGGAGCTATGGCTTTGTCATTTAGTTCTGAGAGGTTGGGTGTGGAGAGACCAACTACCTGGTCGTCAGTTAATAGGGCAGGAATGGCTATTGGGTCTGAAAATTTGAGGAATGTGGTTGAGCTAAAGTGCACGAAGAGAATCCTGGCAGAGTTTCTTGGGGGGTGCTGGAAGAGGAAGTGAAGCAGTCAAGCCACAGCGTCCTCCATACTCCTCTTAGTCTTTTAGGAAGGAGATCCAGATATGGGCAACAACTGGATGGAAGGTGTTCCACAGCAGTTTCTCCAGGGACTTCATGATAGTGGATTTGAGAGCAATTGTTCGGGATTGGTTGATTTATGTGGGCAGTTTTTTGTTATTATAGCAGTTTTCCAGATAATGGGGATTTTGGCTGTCCAGTAGGATTTAAAAAAGAACAGAGGACTGGTGAGAGCTCAAGGGCACAGGTCTTCTGCACTCTAGCTGGGACAGTGTCAGACTTGATGTTCATGGTGTTTCAGCCATCGCTAAAGAAAGAGCTGCTGATGGAGGAACAAACATGTTCAGAAGTCCCCATCGTTGTGTGAGTCAGTGTGCTTATAATGCTTAAGTAAGGGTCAAGTAAGGCTTGTCAAGTTAGGGTTGTCAAGTTTAATGGACACATGTTGTGACAGCAGTTCTTTCTTTTGGTCCATGGTATGTTCATATTTCTTTCAAACCGCAGCATTTGGAAGCTAACCGACACGCAACTGTTCAGGTTCTAGATCCAGATGACTGGTGTGCTTTGAGGTACAGGTGGCAGTTTTCACATTTGTTCAAATGAACTGGTCCATAGCAGTAATGCTGCTGGTTCTTTTATAGTCAAACTAAACTTGACAAAATTACAAGTTGAAATTTATAATTATATAATTATGTTATGTTAGAGAGTGTAACCACAGCTTGCCTTACAAAATTTGAGCTTTGTAAACTGACAGAAGATTGGCATTTAAAAAGGTCAGTTAAAATTCATAGAGATGATAGTGATTACACTTTGAGTAGCTATTATGACCACAAAAAAGACTAAATCTTCTCTCATACCTCAAATTATTTCAGCATGTTGGTTTCCATTGTTCTTTTAGTGTTGGTTAAATGTCCAAGTGCATAACTAGACTGATCCAGTTCTCCCAGGTACGACCCATTATCTGAACAATGATATACTTGCTGGCGCCCAGAGAGCATAAACCTCAAATGTTGCTCTCACTATAGCTGAAGACTCAGAAAACAGTTTTTTAAAGTAAGGGACTCTTTGGCAATTTCTGTCAAAGAACAGTAGAAGCAGTGTGTGTAGTCGTTAGTACATAGTGTACATATTCCATGTTGAATCATCATCAAGAGATTAGTAATTGCCGTTATCTTGCGTCCTGGCCAAAGCACGCACCATGAGGATCTCTCATGCCACATTAGTGAATAGTACCAACTGATTGAATTCTAATCTACATCAACTTTTGCTTCCAAAATCAAATGAACATTATCCAGCAAAAAAGATTTTTAAAATGCTCAGCCCATAAAGTGCTCCACTGCAAAAGAAATGAAGCACTCCCTAAACCTCTGCCCGATCAATCAGAACACTGGCCTTACTGATATTATAAATTGAGCTTTGTGTTTTCTTCATGAGTGGTGAAAGAAGAATCTACGAAGGGGATGTCATGTCTGTAGAGCAGACTTGTGTTTGAGCTTCAAACATTCTCTGAATGCAGGCTGAACGACAAGACGATGCATTAAACCTGCTCCATTGGTCACAGTTCAAGGCAACGGCTGATTTATTCACTTGTGCTTATTTAGAGATCCCATCTCAGTCATATTTTATCAGAAAAAGCCTGATGACCTGCAAAATGTGACATGATACAACAGCAAGATCTTATGTGCATAAAAAATGTTTTCATAGTGTAATGTCACTATTAAGTACCCATAGAAAAGGGCGTTTTTTTGCTTGTTTGTCCTCCTGGGCCCTGGCGCCAGAGCAAAGAGATCCAGACATCATGTGACCAAGAGATCCAGTCTGCATGTGACCAAGAGATCCAGACATCATGCGACCAAGAAATCCAGACATCATGTGACCAAGAAATCCAGACATCATGTGACCAAGAGATCAAGACATCATGTGACCAAGAGATCCAGACATCATGTGACCAAGAGATCCAGACATCATGTGACCAAGAGATCCAGATAGCCGTCAGGCTTACTGAAAGGCTAAGATTCATTTGTTCTAAACCAGAGTTCCAAACATGCCAACCTGAAGGACCAGAGTTAAAGTTAATAAATCTGCTTCCAGATTTACTAACTTTAACATTTTAAACATGATCTATCACAGATATTGGAGATTAGCATAATGTATGCAGCTGCTACTGACCTGCTTTTAAAGCCAATGTTTCCAGATGTCAAATTTCTTAAAATGCAAACATAAGGATCAGGAAACAACTGAACCACCGAAGTCCATCCCGACAAAAGATCGCGCAACAGCAGTCAGCTGCTAGTAGCAATCAGCAACTAGTAGCAGTCAGCAGCTATTAGCAGTCTAGGTCTATGATGGCAATGTGATGCCAGTGTGTTCTGACTCCCTTCCACCAGACCCAGCATGAACGGGAAATTTCAGCAGTTTGTTCTACTGTGTGTCCGGTGTCAGTCTGTGGAATCAGACAACACTGACTGACCTTCACTCCCCACCACTATCAATGAGCCTGGTGATCCTACATGAGGCCACTTTGATAGGTTCTAAAAACAGACCAGGATTACCAAATAAGACCTGCAGATCCGGAGCTGTTCTGACCCAGTCTACTAGAAATCACAATGTGGTCCTTGTCAAAGTCTCTCAGATCCTCCTTCTGGTCCATTTCCCCCGCTTCCAACATCAACGTCAGGTCAAAAAAGAAATGCTGCCTGATATATCCAACCCATTGTCAAGTAACCATGGAAACCAGATAATATATTCCATCCACTGACAGGTTACCATGGTAACTAGAGAATATATACCATCCACTGACAAGATGGGAACCAGAAAATATATCCTACCCACTGGCAGGTAACCATGGGAACTAAATAAACTCAGTGAGTTTGCAAGTGGTTATAATGTAATGGCTGATCTGTTAACTATATGTTATGTTATGTATGTTAAATCAAAATGAATCAACAACGACTCATTCATTATTTTTAAAGCTGTCCACAGGTGAGAGGGAATGCCATGTGGTTGTGCAGATGTTTGTTATCATTATGGGATGTCTTTAATGGCTGAGAGCAGCGATTGTGCAAGTGTTTCTTGGCAGGGAGGCCAACATCTGGAAAACATTAAGTCTGCAGGAGACGTGAAGCGGGTCTCGGTGATCGGTTTGGAGCTTAGCATGCTACGCGTTATGAATGTTGGTTTAGTGGCGAACGGCTCCACCGGAGCCAGTTTACCGGAGGAACGTCTTCACGGAGCCTGTTTACCGGAGGAACGTAACGGAGGAGCTGCGATGGAGTTGTAAGAGCAGAAGGCCTGCAGGCTGGAGATACGAACTTACGAACATTCGGAGGAAAAAAGGTTTCACGAACTCCTGGAATCCGCTCATCGGCAAGACAATCTCCAGCTTCTCCACGAGAAACGGGTTAGCTATAAATGATTGCACGTGTAAATAGGTGTATTTGAAGGATACCGAACCGATCGAAAGAAACTGATTCCTAACATTTCATGGACCGCTTGAAGCATCCAGGTGACTCAAGCCATTTTTGTCTGGCTGAGAAAATCAAGTCTGATGGGGTTGGAGCCAAGCACGGCGGATTTAGCGTCTGAATAATCGACCGTTTACCGATTCGCCGTCGAACAGAAGAGTTCGCGTCTTACCTGCAGCCGCTCCGACGCTGGTTGCCACATTTTATCAGAATCAGAGGTTCTCTGTCTTTCCTACAGCTCGTTCTCTTCCCGTAGTCCAGTTCACATCTGTTCGGGTCCCGGCCCTCCTCCTCCGCCTCTCCGGTCGGTCTGTGATGAGCGGGTGGGTTGCTCCGCCTGGCTGCACTTCTCAATCGGACCAGCAGGTGACGCTTCTCCTGCCTCTCGTGATGCGTTCATGAGCTTCGGGTAATAAGAGACTTCAGGCAGAAACCGATCTACTGTGGGAGAATATCTTGTTTCTCTCAGGAGCTGAAAGAAAGTGAATACAGCTTTAATTAAATCACATCTGATTATGAAATTAATTAAATCACAACTGATTATACTTTAAATTTAATCACAACTGATTACAAATTTAAATTAAATCACAACTGATTGTAAATTTTATTAAATCACAACTGATTATAATTGAATTAAATCACAACTGATTATACTTTAAATTTAATCAACTAATTATAAATTTAATTAAATCACAACTGATTATACTTTAAATTTAATCACAACTGATTATACTTTAAATTAAATCACAACTGATTAGAAATTCAATTAAATCACAACTGATTAGAAATAAAAGTAATTCAATTTTCTGTCTGATGATTGATGTGCATGACCTCATGTCTTGATTGTGCAGATAACTGGAACTTTAAAAAATGTCTTGACACTGTAAGATCATAAAACTGTGAGGCTGAATCTGAATGGGAGGCTTTTTGGTAGTGGACAAGCAGAGGGGCACACAAAAGACCTCCTCTGTTATAAGATCTGTTTGTAATGAGCTCCTCTATTAAGGCAAGATCACCTGAGACTTATTACCCCGATCATCCAACTACGAACCACCCAGACCAACAGTGCTATTTCTCCTAAATGATCAGAAGTTTCTTTTTCCAGTTAAATATTTGACCTGGTGGGATGTTTGTGGAGACCTGGTTGGAGAGAATGATGAATGCAAGTCAAGGCATGATGATGTAGTCCATTATATTTACCCTGGAAGGAAAATGTTCGTTAAAAGGTATGCTTTACTCCCGGCAGCTAGGACGATGGATTAAAGGAGCCAAATAAAGGACTTGTGCATCACGGGACTGCAATCAGATGCAACGGCCATAGCTCAGGAGAAAAGAACAACTTTAGAAGTGACTGATGCAAAACTAAGAAAATTAATCTAACGAGGAGTAAAATCATTAGTTGGCATATGTGAAGGAAGGTGGCAAAGTCACTGACCTGTAAGACTAGAAAAAAGGTCCTAGTCTTCTCTCCAATGGCAGGAATGCGTACATAATGTTTGAATAATGCAGAAAAGGCTGAATGTGAAACATCAGCTTCATGGTCGGCTGCTTCATCCTCTAAGCAGTGGAAGCTGAGCGTCTGCTATCAAAAACTTGAGGCGTGCGTCTGAATGCATGTGGTTCCTGGAGGAGTGAGTGTTTGAATCTTTGCTCCATTTAAATCCACGCTTATTGCTGATTTTTACAGTGCCGTAATGACTTTTCACGACGCACAGCTGTGTGGAAACACTGAGTGATGTGGACATGAGATGATGAGGACAGATCTTGCTTCAGACACCTGCTGCCGTTAAATGATGGCAGTCAGGCGTGTGTCCTGGTTTTTGTTTAATGTTGAATCCCCCAAAACTGAGTTCAGGATGTCATTTGATCAAATCCCCTCTAAAATAAAACACATTCCTTTATTCCACGTTTCTCCTATATGTGACTGCTGTGTCTATGTGGGTGGAGCACAGCCGGGGACTCTGGGACATCAAGGTAATCAAACACTAGTGCAAGCAACTTTGTAAAAAAAAACAAACAAAAACTTTTTTTTCTATATATAATCCATTTCGGAAGGGCTGGTCCTCCAGAACGTAGCCACATGAGTATTAAATGCGATAAACCAGAAGAATCAAACGGAAGCTGAGATATGAAGGATGGAAGAAGAAAAGCAACAGGTCAGTCCTGAAAGACCATGAACTTCAGGAAGGTGTTACTCCTGTGGTGGACTCTCCAGCACCAATCAGAGGGGGAGATGTTTCCTGCAGTAGGACGTGCTGATTCCAGGAAGGTCTGAGGTCCACAGATGATCATCATATCTATACAACAACAGATTAATCTGCAGAGGTTTAGAAACTCCACTTGTGAGTGTTTGGTCACACAGTTTCATATATCTACTCAACATCTAGCAGCGGTCTTCAGATTTCTGACAAAACTTTGAGAAGGACTGGGTAACTTTGTTTTCTTCAACATTGTGAAATAGGACCTTCGTTTCCTTCTGTTAAAATCATGAGAGGATGAAAAGCAAACGTCTGAAGCTTCGCTCAGAAGATTCACCGGTGAAGCTAACATCCTCCTGGGAGGAGTTGCAGGTGGAGTGGAAATCATGAACAGCCAGTAATGGTCCGGATCACGACCAGAATCTAATGAAATGATCAATGGGCCATTCACTGCCCCTACCGTTGAAAAAAATAAAATAAACAAAAACAGTGTAAGTAAAGTGATTTCATCATGATGGTGGATCTTTAAGAGTCGCTGCTCCTCTCCTCCACAAAGTTCCTTCATCAACATTACTTTTGCTTCAAGTTGCGTTCATATTTTCTTCATTATTTATTACTTCCTTTTGACTCAGAGTGATTAAAGGTTTCACTTTCATCATAGACTCTTTATTTGGATTTGAGGCAACAGCACTACGATTGAGTCATCATCATTGTGACTCTAAACTTACTCAGACTGAACCCCCAGCGTAATCAGGTGATCAGAGACACAGGTGGCACAGATGAGACAGGTAAACGGTCAATGTGGAGGGAGACACAGGTGAGGCAGGTAGACAGTCAGTCTGGAAGGAGACACAGGTGTGACCATCAGTGCGGCGGGAGACAGTGGTGAGGCAGGTAGACAATCAGTGTGGAGGGAGTCACAGAAGAAGGCACAGGTGAGACAGTCAGTGTGGTGTGAGACAATTGTGAGGCAGGTAGACAGTCAGTGTGGAGGGAGAAAACAGGGGAGTCAGGTAGACAGTCAGTAACATCATCTTATTTATTTAGGCTGAATATTTAATCAAATCCAAACAAACTTAATTTGTCATTATCATCGGATCAAAGAACAAAAATTTTTGGTCAGATGTTGACTCTAGTTTACTCAATGAACAGATTTAACAACAATGTTTAGGCCATTACAGAAAACTTTGACATGGCTAACCTCTTGCTACCTGAGGTTGGACAACATGAGAAACCAGGTGAGTTCTGTTGATTATCTTAATTGTTTACATCATTCAACATAGATAATAGGTTTAAAATTAGGCTAATAACTCGGAGGATAATCGAAGGAACAACACAGCTGGCAGACACAGAAGCACATTAATTCTGGAGGAGAGTCCGTCTCAGTCTTCTTTTCCTCCTTCTCCATCCTAAACTCAGCAAAGAAACTCATCCAGAAACATCTCAAAATGATCACCACAAGAGGAGACTTCCTACACTGACAGAAACAGGTACACTGAAAAACTACCATGTTTCTGTGCAATCTGAAATATACCTACTGAATATCCTGAACATGACAGAAGTACGTCGAGTAAACTCTTGACTCTTCAAACAACACTGGAAACTGGCAATAAAGAACAGGGCCACATGTACTTCAAACAAAGAAAGCCTCTGTGACTAGTATTTTATACATGTATTTGGTCTACTAACCACTAAATACAACGGAAATACTGAAAATACAAGCATGAAGAAAAACAATCAACAGCAAAAGAGGATGTCAATAGAACCATGCACCAATAAGGCAACCTACTGCAGAAGTTTTTACATTTCCAAAAAGAGAAAGACTACGCACCTATTTCTACAACACCAGTAAGGACCGCTGTCGCCGCTGTTTGCTGAGTTTGCACTTTTAGGCTGATGGGTTGCTGGTTGCCACAGACCGACAGACTGTGGCAGACGGTACGGGTGCCGTTTCCCACTCCCCACATCTAAAATGATGCTCTTATGCTACAATAAAGCCTGTTCCCGGCAGGAAAACACAGATTCCACATTTGTCTTCTACAGACTAAGTTTTGGTTGTTTCCCACTTTACATTCAATTTAATTTTACTATTATTATTTAAAGAAATGCTATTAAGCTTTATAATAACACGTTCTGTATGTGTGTGTTAGTGTCTGTCTGTCTGTGTGTGTGCATGTGTGCGTCTGTCTGTGTTGGTGCGTTACTGTCTGTGTGTGTCTCAGTGAGGGTGTGTCTACGTGTGTGTCTGTATTTTTAGTTTTTGCCTGTATTTGTGTTTTTACTGTTTTATTGTGTGCATGTTAGTGTCTGCATGTGTGTTTGTGTCAGTGTGTCTGTGTGCTCATGACACGTTGAGATAGTTGTGTTTTACAAATCCTTGGTTTTGATCAGGGTCACCAGAGGCTTGTCTTCAGGACTGTAGTCTTCGTAGGCTATCGGAGCGGCGTCATACATGGTCGGCCTGGACTTCTTGCCAAATCTAATTGAAAAAAAAAGCATAAACACTGATAGAGCATCAATGTTTTATTACCAAAGACATTCTCACCATGACGTCCATTTTTGATGTCACAAAAATGAATGAGTAAACAATCCTTTTTATTAAAAAGGAGCATTTAGTGATTTAACTTCATTTTATTAAGAGGGTTTCACAAAAGACAGAAATCAGTCAAAAAAATGAAATGCCTGTTCAACATTCATAATGTAGAAACAGATCTCTGACATTAGTTCATGCTGTTTCTCTGCCTGGGCAGAAAATCCTTATTCAAACTTTGTTTTAAAAAAATCCCAGAAAGCTCCTGCAGGGTAATGGAGCAGAGGTTCATAATTCCTGAGAAGAGTAATCGGACCGGGGCTGGACTGCACGAC
Organism: Lophius americanus; assembly: GCA_037951165.1. Classification (NCBI taxonomy): domain Eukaryota; kingdom Metazoa; phylum Chordata; class Actinopteri; order Lophiiformes; family Lophiidae; genus Lophius; species Lophius americanus. The sequence goes on from JBBDHG010000380.1 coordinate 69,502, forward strand.
TTGCTTTTTTTGCATTTTTCAACTGTATGAAATGAAATTAATAAAATGCTTCTTTTTTTGGTCAGCAGGGCCTTGGAATGACCGTATAAAGGCCTCTTGGATCATCTGAATCTGTGTCTCGGTCCTCAGACTTCCTGTCATTGCTACAATGAACTACTATGCTCACATTTTGACATACGCATCCATATAACAACATTCGGACAAAAAACAGAGTTGGGAAAGTAATTGAAATGATTTCCAATTCTGCATCTGAACACGTCCTAGCTAAAGTAGATGACTGGTTTGAATGCGATTGAGCAAACAGACCGGGTTTGGTGGGATGCAGGACAACCCTCTACAGATCCTTCAGCAACCGTATGCATGGAGCATGTGGACCACAAAAGAATAAAAGAGATCAAAGCCCTTTGAAGGCAGATATCAAAGGAAATCATAGCAATCACAGCCAGCAATGAACTGAGTAGAAGACTGAATCCAAACTGGAGCAACTAGTCTGTCATGGGAACGGACCTGATCAAAAATCAGAGCCAAATCACTGCCCCTCTTAAATCCTAACCCAGAAGATGATATAAGAGGGGCAGGGTTTTACAACTGGACAGATAAAAGTCAAATACTCCTCTGATGGTCCCTTCGCAAACTCTGCTTCTCAAGGCCAAAGTTACTTCCATTTAAAATGGTTGTAAACGATGATGCTAAAATCCCAACAGCTCGATACCCACTGATTTGAAACTTCTCTGGAGAACGAGTTACAAATAAAAAACCTTTATTGTCCACAACGTGGAAAAACGTTAAATAAAATAATAATCAAATAAATTATATAAATGAAACAATAAAATTAAATAATATACAACTCAAGTCCTGCCGAAGCACACAGCGCCGGACCACAGTAGAGTCCTGGACCAGTCTGTTCTGGTCCACCTATTCCTAAATAACGCCCAGTCTTTTCAGACTGTAGATAACTGATTTTTCAAATTGAATGCCGAATTAGAAATGTTTCTTGTAGGGTTCTGGATCACAGAGTGAGCATGTCGGCCTGTCAGTAGTCAGTTCTTATTCACTTATCTCTGCGGAAGAATGTTTTGGTGGAGATGATCACACACTCTGTCACTTCAGCTGTGGAGCATTTGACTTTTAAAGTTTTAATTTGTTCATGTTACTCAGCACATAAACCCTAACCTGGCGTGTCTGATGGAGGCAATGGCGTTGCTGAACTCGCTATCAATGCTGCGGCAGTTGTAGAACTCCTGATAAGCGTGGCGAGACGAGCCCTGGTACTCGATACGGCTGATCCGACAGATTCCCACAATGAGGATGATGAGCATCAGGACGAAGGCCACACACAGAGCTCCAATGATGATGTAGAGGGAGTGACGAGGCATGTTGGTCAGAGAGTCCTCAGAGTGTGCTGGTTTCCACTGGAGGTCTGACAAACACACATAAAAAAACAGGCACACACACACACACACACAGACAAGCACATACACACAAACAGAAACACACACACACTCACACGCAGACACTCAGAGAAACAAACACACACACGCATAGACGGACACACACATACAAACAAGCACACACAGAAATACAGGTACACAGACACAGAGACAAACAAAGAGACAGACAAACACACACGTGCACAGACAAACAAAAACACAGACAGCCGCACACAGATACAAATCACACAAAGACACATGGACACACACAGAAACAAGCACACACAAAGATACATGGACACAGACACACAAACAAACAGACACACACAATCTCAAACATATACACACACAGAAAAAAACAAAAACAAACACAGAGGCAAACACACACACAAGGAGACACGGACACAAAGACTCACAGACAAACAGACACACACACAGAGAGAAAAACATACACAGACACGGAACAAACAGACACACACACACACAAACCCAGATAAAAACACACAAGCAGAGACAGACACACACACGGACACAGACGCACAAACGGAGACACAGAAACACACAGAGGTATGAAACTTTTCACAAATCACAACCAAACTTTTTAAATAAAGTTTGGTGGTAAAGGTGGACTTACGGATCTCACAGCTGGGACCCACCCAACCAGGTGGACAATGACAGGTGTAGCCATTTGATTGGTCGATGCACGTGCCTCCGTGGTGGCAAGGGTTGTTCTCACACTCATTGATGTCCACTTCACACTTTTCCCCTGCATGACAGGTGAGTAACAGATGAGTGACAGGTGAGACTGTGTTCAAGAACAACGTGAGCAACATAGTCAGAAGCGAAAACCACGACTCGTATTTTTCCATTTATAATAACGCTTTTAATTTTTCTCCTTACTTCTTCACTATTAAAATCATTATCTACCATTTCCTCACATTCAGCCTCGATGTCACGCTGTGATTGATGCTCACCCAGGTATCCAGGTGGGCAGACACATGAGACATTGAGTCCTGTGCTTTGACAGTGGCCTCCATTCCTGCAGCGCATCTTCAGACATGGATCCTTGAAGATCTCACAGTGTCTTCCTGAAGACACACAGCGTGAAAAACATCGGATTCATGGAGTACAGGAAACTCTGATGTTTGACTTGTCTTTAAAGAATCACCTTCGAACTGTGGCGTGCAGACGCATTGGTAGGCATTGATGAGGTCCTTGCAGGTGGCGTAGTTCTGGCAAGGGGCTGAAAGACACTCGTTGTACTCCTCCTCACAGTACAACCCATGAAAGCCTGGATGGAAATATGAATGTTTGTGTCGATCAAGAATTTAAAATATTTTAACGTGATGTGAGAAGGAGTCTGTTTGCTAAAATGTTATTAAATTCCTCTCATCAACAGGAAGTTAAACACTCTGAAGATTTCTCTGTCAGTGTGTTTCATATGAACGCTGATATCCGCGGGACCAGTGGAGCAAGAGCTCCTGGAGAGAAGGTTCTTGTTCAGTTTTCCACAAACTTTTGTTTAGCTTCAGCTTTAGAAAATATAAACGTAGCAGGGGACAAAGACCAAAAACAGGATATGATGACACGTCATAAAAACTGTCCAGTCAGGATGTGACCTCATTCATCCGCCTTCTGTTCTGGTTTGGTTTGCTGTTAAAGATGCATGAACATGACGTGATAAAGAACTGGAACAACATCAAACATCATTATAGAACAACAAAAAATTTCCTTAGACCTGCCCACAAAATATTATAAAAAAATCCTCCCAACTCATTTAAAAGGTCTTTATTGTCATGTTAACATATTTGGACATCAAGCGTTCAGTGAGCCAGAGAGATGTTTTTTCTTGATGACGATATTTGAATGACCGACTGACCGTAATGGAATCACAGTTGCTCTACAGAGTTTTTTATTTTATTTTTATTTTCCTGTCCACATGTATCCCTATTTAAAGAGCGCCTCTGACAAACTGTCCTTGGATCCAGGAAAAGCTCCAGTCCATCCCATCGTGCCTCTCCTCCTGAGTGCTCATCCTCCTATCCTTCATCTTTTTGAATTCTATGAATTTATTGTCCACTGTCCACTATTTGGCCAAGGACCTTCAGTGAGATTCAGCAGAGGCTCAGATGACATGCAGTGCACTCTGTTTTCCACGCGATGGCAGCAGTAAACCGATGCAAACGGTAAATGCAAAGTCTGAAAGCATGGACAGCAACAGACAATCAGTTTCTCACGTGTTACTAATAATACTAAGTGGGTAATGAATAAAATAGGAAGTGTAATGAACATCTCTTCATGGTATAGATGACTTTCCATCCAACACAGGAACAAAGTGAATAGTGAATGTTTACACATTGACACTGAAGGGTTAATAGACCTTCACGTATTCTAACTTTTACATACCTGCTCACACTCCCAACATTCATACTAGTCCCCTCCCCCCCTGGTCGCAGCTCCTTACATGAGTCATTAACTGTGACTGATTTGTTTTTGAGTTGGGAGCTAATGCTGATGGAAAGTTCTACAGAGTTTCCTCAGGTCACAAATAATGTTTTATGGAGGAAAGGGATGCAAATTAATGAGTCCAGTTAGAGGCTCTAAGTTCCTCTCTTTGAAATGCCAGTGAAATGTCAACAGCTGTTCAAAGATTCTGTCTGCGGACTGGATGACAGGAAACTAGAGGACGGCTCGTCCTACTCATTCTATACACTACCATATGATATTGGAAGTATTTTAAAATGCAAAGGAAAAAGAGCTTCAGCTTTTTCCTAAAACCGCGTCCTGCAAATGGGATCCCAAACAGCCAGCGGGCTCTGACATGATCCCAACATGCAGTCATAAAAGATCTATTTTACTCACACAGCAGTACAAATGGTTACACAGATAAACACCGCTGACACACGCTCACACCCTGCGATCTGTAAGGCACCCGCATTACCATGGCAACTGGAAAACAGAGGCTGAGAGTAATACGAAATGAAGTAAACGACAGGAGGACAGAGATGAGGAAAGACAGAAGAAGGGCAACCAGAAGACAAAAAAATATGAAAGAAATGTAAGAAAAGAGAAAAAGGATCCGTGAAACAGGGAAATAAAAGGTAATGCATTTAAATAATTGGCAAGGAATAATACCGACTCTGCATGGAGGACTCAGCAGAGTGAAAGAACTTGAACAAACATGAAGAGCATCTTTTAAAGCTTGTGTGGCTTAAATATTTGGCCAAGTTATCTCTACAAAAAGATTAAGCTGTTAAAAACTCTGAAAGCTTTATAGAAAGACATCTTTCCTATCTGAAAAAAATCTGCTGAGACACAACAGTCAGGACATGCCAACAATATACACAATCTTACATTTAAATACCAAAACATTTCCCTTATTTGCCACTCTACAAAAGAAGTAGCTTGGCCTACACAATGAACGTAGTCGGCGCTGATGCCCCACAAGTAGGTTGTCAGTTGGAAGATAAAGAGAATTTCTGGAGTGAGTTGGATGAAATGATGGAGAGTTTTCCCAGCGGTGAGAGAGTGGTGGATGGAGCAGACTTCAATTGTCATGTATAGTGGATCTACTCGTAGAAGGATGCTGGGGATGGAGCTGCAGGTAGGAGAAGAAAAAGAGGAGGTTTCTGGATGTGGTGAGAGAGAACATACAGTTGGTTGGTGGGACAGAGGTAAATGCAGAAGACCGGGGAAGATAGAGACAGAGAATTTCCTGTGGAGACCCCTGAAGGAAACAGACCAAAGAAGAAGAAAAAGAAAATGTAATGTTGAAGTTAAAAGCGTTGTCCAGTCTCCTCTGACCGGCTCTCCCTAGTCAGCAGCATTCATTCAAAAACACAGCTGTCGCAGCAGCTCACCTGGGACGCACAGACATCTGTAGCTGTTGCCCACGCTCCGGCAGACCCCATGGGCACAGGGATTTAGGGCGCAGAAGTCCACCAGCTGGGCACATGTAGGGCCTGTAAAACCAGCTGTGCAGCTGCAGCCAAACCCCAGTGGACCTGGACCCTGGGCGTAGCATGTCCCGTTATTATGGCAGGGGTCGGACGAACAAGGGTCCACCTTCTGCTCACATGTAGCACCCTGGTATCCTTTTAGTGGGGTACGGAGGAAACATCGGTGGTTGGAAAATGATAGAGCAGCAAGGAAATACAGAAAACAATGAGAAACCAATGCAGGGTGTCTGTGCTGGAGATTTTGAAAGAAAACTGAAGCTCTGGAAAGATTGAAATGCTTCCAATACATTTTATCATTTAAAAACATTTCTCCAAATGTCGGAGTATACAAAAGTCCTAATCCACGAGGTAATATCAAAACATACTTAATCCAGAAAGAAAGTTTAAGGAGGAGTAGGTAGCTTTGGGAAGATCCCTGCTGGGGTTGGTTCCTTGGCCCTAAATAATCCACTTTTACTTATTCACTGCTGCCGAAACATCGTGAAACAATGAGTCGTCGTGTGAAGCCTCAGCTTCACAGGAAGGAAGCTGAGGCGTCTGCTGCCAAGCTGAGTGGAATCCTCCAGTGTTGGCGGAAAAGAGAGCGGCCTTTGCTGAAGCTAAGCGGCTCCTTCGAGGCTGCAGAGACTTACGGTTTGGGCTTCAGTTCCTGGCAGTCCTTCGCATCACCTCACTGTCTGGCAAAGACGATTCATTTGAAGGCCAAATCGAGGTGGTGAATTACATTAAGAAGAATCGAATGTCTCAAGACATTGTTATACGTGGTCCAATTCAAACTGACGAAAAATGTTAACCGGTAGTAGCGGCTAATAGCCGGCGGTGGTGGCCGGAGGCAAGCGGCTCAGAACCTTGCAGATAGCGTGGCTATCTCAGCTAGCCCCAAGTTCTCAACCTAAGCTCCGTCAAAGGCTTAGCCACTGTCCAGGGACAACGAAACATTGAGGTTGTTAAGTCAAATTATTATTCCTGTCTTCATAACTACGATTTGATGTGCTTGTTTTTTTAGTATACGTTCATTTTTCAAATCATCACAATTCTGCTCAGAGCCTGATTCTTCGCATTTCTTCGTGCGTCCAACATCAACTTCAGAACAAAATGTTCACAAGCTGCCAGATATATCCCAACTGCTGACAGGTTACCATGGTTACCAGTGACACTCTCTTACTGCCTGTCAGTGTTGATCATGTTGGGAATGATGGTTTTATTTGCTGAGCCAAAACAGGGGTTAGCCTCTAACCCTCTGCTGACGTTCCATTGAGCAAATAAATACGGCTCTCAAGCATCCATTGATTTTCTTCACAGAGAACACTTATCATTCAGCAGTGCTGCAGGAGAACATCTCACCGAAAGCTCTCTTCTGCTATTCCTTCATCTCATCAAGCTTCCCTGCCTCCCATTCTCCCCATCACCACAAACACACACACATCACACCCACTGACACTTGCACAGACACACATTCAATAAACACACAGACACAGACATACACACATACACAGACACACATACCACACAAATACATCACTTACACACACATCACATAAACACACACACAATCACATATACAAACAGACACACACACAAACCACAAATGTCTCCAATGATCCAGGTGTGAGCTTAAGCCACCAAAAATTCCTATCATTCTTTTTCCTGCAGTTTTGACTTCCTGCGAAATGACTTCACTTCCTGTGAAATGACTTCACTTCCTGTGAAATGACTAAGTTGAAGCTTTATGTGTTTTTTTAATAATTCTTTATTGCTCTATAGACCAAATTACAAAACCATAATGAAAAGAAATGAAATGGGAAAAAGCTGATTAATATTTTTGGGAGTTTTACGATCCAGAGGAGGGGAAGATGGCAAAAATACCAGCCTGGAGGAACCTCAACTTTGGATCACATAACTCGCCCTTGCATATTTGCCAAAAGACTTTCTGGTCTGGGGTCTTTTTGGCGAAGGACTTCAAAAAAACACCCAAATATTTTTTTTAATTCTAAGAGATTCACACCTCCAAAGCGTTAAAGAGTAACATCCAGGAGAGGACGACCTCAGACTTGGATCTTCGTGTTCTTCAAATGACTTAAATTTCGTTCATCACAACATAAACCTGATGTCAGCAGGACATTATGCTACTTGTTGATGTATTGAAGTAAATACTAGTGTTTCATCCATTTATTTTCTGTCACCACCTATCCTGACATGGGGGGGGGACTGGTCTCCTACCTTGAGGACAGGAGCACCTGGGTCCGGCCAGGCTGCTGGAACAGGTGGCTCGGTTCTGACAGGGCAGAGAGATGCAGTGGTCGAGCAGCAGCTGACAGCGCTCGCCTTCAAATCCTGGTAAACACACCTTTACATTATTATCAATTACAAAGTTGACCTGATCAATGCGGTTGCAAACAAAACAAAAGATTGACAGTAGTTCCATCCCTTAGGATCAATCGGTGGTCAGGATCTTGCTCAAGGACCCTAACTGCATCCTGACTACTGGGGCACTCTGGGATTGAACCAGCAACCTTCTGATTGGGGGCGACAGCGCTTCATAATATATATTCCACAATAAACAGGGCTGGTTGGACAACACAGATGTCCTGTACAAGAAGGGCCAAAGTCGTCTCCACATGCTGAGGAGACTGAGGTCCTGCAGAGTGCTGGACTCTGCTAAATGCCTTTCTTTGACACTGTGGTAGTGTCTTCAACCTTCTACGCTTTGGTCTGCTGGGTGGAGGAAGCACAGAGAGGAACAGGAAGAGACTCAAAAGGCTTGTCAGGAGGTCCCGCTCTGCCCTGGACTATCCCCTAGACTGTCCCCTGGACTGTCCCCTGGACTCTGTGGAGGAGGGGGGTTAAAGGAGGATGTTCACCAGGCTGACATCCACTCTGGACAACACCTCTCATCCCCTACATGAGACTGTGGAGTTCTCAGCAGCTCCTTCAGCGGCAGACTGCTCCGCCCACAGTGTGAGAAAGAGGACCACCACAGGTCCTTTGAGCCAGGCAGCATTGAAAGTTAATAACAGCTGACTGTGAGACTGTGTGTGTGCGAGACCCAGAACTCTGCTACCTCACTCCACACCATGTGTGTATCTGACAGTCATCCACTCACTACACACACGTGTGTATCTGATAATTTACTAACTATTTTTATGCATAATCCATTGGAGATCAGACTCTTTCCTTTTTTGTTTATATTTGCATGCACTTTATTCCTGTATTTTAACTTAATGTGTATTTTTTATTTCTATATTTATATATATACACATATACATATATATATACAAACATATATATATATATACATACATATATATATATACATACATATATATATATATATGTATATATATGTATATATACATACATACATATATACATACATATATATATACATACATATATATATATATATATATATATACATACATACATACATATATATATACATGTATATATATATATATACATACATATATATATACACATACATACATATATATATACATGTATATATATATATATATACATGTATATATACATATATATATATATATACATGTATATATACATGTATATATATATATATGTATATATATATATATATATATATATATATATAATAGTAAAAAAACTATATAAGATGTCCTATAATCTAATATGTCTTTCATTTTTAGTCACCTTTAGAATACCTGGAGCTGCTACGACTAAATTTAATTAATAAATGAATAACACATTCTATCTATGTATCTATTATATTTGATCAAAAGCAGCCAAATGTGTTTTAACTATAAAATAAAAGCAGCAGCGTTTAGAGTTGAATTCAAATAGTTTTATTTTGATTTATTTTTCCTTTATTTTTCTTAAATGACATTATGGAGGTGGTTTCCCTCCTCCTACCTTCTAAGATGTTTACAGCTGATGAAGAACTAGTTCAGCTAAATCTCACAGCTGACTCTCAGGATTGTCAAGCAGGAAGTGACAAACGCTCTCAGTGGAACACAATAAAATCGACCAGCGGTTGCAGGGATTCTCTGCTCCTGAGTTCCAGCAGGTTCTTAAACCCACAGAGAGCAAAGGGTGACTCACCTGGAGGACAGGTGCAAGTATAGTTGCGTCCTTTGTCTCCCTGTGCAACATCAGAGCAGGTCCCGTTGTTGGAACACGGTTTGGGGAGGCAGGCGTTGAACTCCTCGCAGAAGATTCCAGAGTAGCCTTCCTCACACTCGCAGAAGAAGGAACTCTGTAAAAACAAGACTGTCAGACAATGAAAGAAAAACACGACTGTCAGACGTAAAAAAAAAAAACAGCGACTGTCAGACATTAAAAAAAAAGACTCTCAGACATAAAAAAAAAGACTGTTAGATGTAAAAAAATATATTTTTCCAAACAAAGAAAACCACGGCAAAATTTAGAAAAACATACCAGGTGTAGAAAAGAAAAAAGACGGAAAAAAAAACACGAGTGTCAGACAGAAAAAAAAAATCACCATTGTCAAACGTAACAAAAACTCAACTTTTACGCTGTCAATAGTAAATAAAAATACAACTGTAAAAAAAAGAAACACGACAGTCAGATGTTAAAAAAACCCCGACTGATCTGACATAAAAAAAAACATGACTGTTAAACCTAAAAAACACACGACTGTATGATATAAATAAAAACACACGACTGTCAGATGAAGAAAAAAAACACCATTGTCAAACGTAACAAAAACACAACTGTCAGACGTAAAAAAAGAAAATACGACTGTATGATGTAAAAAAAAATACATGACTATCAGACCTCATCAAGGCGGACAGTAAAAGTAGAAAACTGGATTTAAATGATTCCCCTAGAAATATTTTCAAACAGCAGAGAGAGACGGTTACTGGAATGATGTGAAATATCATTTACAGCCACATATTATAGATATATAGCTAGATACAAGCAAACTATATAGAGACAGGGAGCCAAAACTCACTCTTCTAATAATGAAGGGAACTCTTAATCATCAGTCTGACCCAGTCAGTGAATCTTCTGAGAGATCATTCTGGCCTGTCAAGAACCTGAGGAGACTTTGGATCAGTTCCAGATGCGTTGGTTCTGTTGAAAGTGACACCAGGTGGACAGGAGAGGTAACAGCAGGACAATCCCCGGAAAGGTTCTGGTTCTGCAGTAGATGGCCACAGACCATTTCTCTCTCCTCATCCTTCCTGACTGATTCTTCTCTAGTTTTGGGTTCTGCTGGTGTCCTTGTCACTACTGGTACCATGATGTGGTACCAGTAGCCCATTCAGGTGGTCATGCTCTTCCAGGATGGAACTTCCATACATGCTGTCTATAGAAGGTCTGCTGTGTCTCCAAGGACAGTCTCAGAAGTGTGGAGGAGGTACCAGGTGACGATCCGGTATAAGGAAAATTATCAAGCAGCAGAAGCAGTACCTGCTCCTCAGTTTGAAGAGGACCAGGAGGAGCACTCCCAGATCCCTACAAGATGACCTCAAGCAGCTACTGGTGTGATAGCTCGGCCCAAACTGTCAGAACCAGACTCCATGAGGTTGGCATGAGGGTCCATCCTCCAATAGTGGACCTGAGCTCACAGCCCAGCACCATGCAGCTGAACTGATGTTCACCAGAGAAAAGAGAGCGGGTTCTGACTCAGCTCATGTGCCAGACGTGAAAGAGTCTGGAGATGTCGGGGTTAAGGTTGTGCTGCCTGAAACACCCAGCAGGACCAGTTTGGTGTTGGGTCAGTGATGGTCTCGGGTGGCAGATCCTTGGAGGGTCACACAGACCACCAGGTGTTAGCCAACGGTACCTGACTGCTGTTAGGTACCATGATCAAACCCTCAGACCCACTGTCAGACCTCAGACTGGCGTTGTGGACACTGGGTTCCTCCTGGTCCAGGACAAGGCCTGGCCTCATGTGGTCAGAGTGTGAGCGGTTCCTAGTTGTTCAAGGTTTTGATGCCATAGACTGGTCCTCACATTCTCAGGCCTCAACCCACCTATGAACCTCTGGGACGTTCTGTATCGCTGCATCAGTACGCCACCAAGTAGAACCACAGACGGCCCAGAAGCTCACTGATGTTTTGATCCAGGTCTGGGAGGAGATTATCCAGGACAACATCCTCTGTCTCATCAGGAGCAGGTCCAGATGTTGTCATGAGGACCTTCAGGCACATGGAGGTCCAAAGTCCAAACCCACTACTGAGACAGATTATGAGTTTTTGTAATGAAACTCATTCAAGTTGGATCAGAACCTGTGATTTGAGTTTGTCAATGTGAGTCAGGGTCGGATTTAGAATGGTTCTGACCTCATAGATGAGTGAAGATTTTACTCTGGAAAGTTTCATTCATGGAGGTCCAGTCTGTGCTTCTGGTTATCCCTCAATGGTTTTGAGCAGTGGGATTTTGAGCAGAAAGATATACATAGAGCTAGAATATGTAGAAAGAGAAATAAAGGTAAAGTATCTCCATCTCTATCTTTACTTTGAGTTATTGTTTAATGAATCGGCTTATATGTGCTCCTCATGGCCACCTCTCCTTTCTGGTCGAACAAATATAAACTAAACTGTGTTTTTTTCTCTCCGTTGCCTTTGAGCTTCCGTTGTTTTGTACGGATGGTTTTGTTCGATTGGATTGTTCTCTCACCTCGGAGGGCTGCGTCACACATTTGCCTTTCCCGGAGCACTGAGGATCACTGAAGCTGCTGCCGGGCTCCACGCAGCTGCTGGCCTTCACCATCAGGCTGAGACGCAGGGTGACCTCCGGGCCACTAGGGGCACCACCCTGAAGCAGACCTACCAAAGAAGAGTCAGAGTTCCAGTTATTCATATATCTCGCTATGTTGCAGATGGGGAAGGGTTCTGTCTCGGGCTCTAAAGATGCACAATCGTGTTAGTTGCTGCTCCTCTAAAGACTGTTTTTAGACTCCTGATGATCAACCTGTCACCAAACCAACAACCCGTATCCATTTAGAACCAGGTCCGAACCAGAGAGAAGTATTTCTCTTATAGGGCCAGAATCGGAGCGCTGCTGGTTAAATTGCCCTGATGCTATTTTTCATCAGTGGCTCTCAGTCGCTTCACAAACAGCAGACACTGTTTGACGGACCTTCATGATCCCCAGAGGAGGATTTGAAACGTCTTGAAAACCTTTCATGGACTAGTCTTTGATGTCCCTACCAAATATGTAAAAGAAGCAGAAATAAAGTTTAAAAAAAATAAAGTATTGCACTAAACTACCTTTCATTTTGTTCATTTGTGTTTGTTTTAATTTATGCATACTGGTCAGCTTCTCAACTCAAAGGTCTTAAACCTCGCTCACCTGAAGACAGGTGAGATATTATGTCCTGTCCCCGTCTGTAACACACTGATCCTTCGGGGATATGGAGCTCAGATGGAAGCTTACAGGATATTCAGAAGGGGCAGAAATAAATTGCTGGGGTGTAGTTCTTATGTCCAGGCACACACTCAGATCAAATTAAGAAATTATCTGATGTCATGTTTTACTGAAGCATTATGGGTACAAGTCTGTCTTCCACACCTGAGATTTTTCCACGCCTCTCAGTGCCACCATTCAAAACCGGGATGAGATCTGTGACATGTTTGTTTATATGGTGTGACTTGTGGACTTGCTTTCAGCGGAATCTGGATTCTGAGGCATTGCATGTGGTCTCAGACAAATTGACCAGAACCGCTCCAACGACGCCAGTCAGCACGATATGGTGAGAGTTAGAAGGAAAACTAAGAAGGACTTCAAGTATGATTGTCTACCGCAGATCTTCTAAATATTTTAATCAGTAGCTGTTTGTGAGTGAAACTCAAGCTGACGACGGAGAGGTGAAAATACCTGACAACTGAAATTCAACTCTTATCAGCCTTATGGAAATTTGGTAAAAATTAGGCAGAAGCATTGAGCATGGAGGAAAAGTAGTTAGGATAGGATGCACCATGGCTGGATGAAATCTACACAAACAAACGTAGGAAAGAGATAAAGCTAAGAAAAAAGTGATAGCCCAGGTGAATAAGTAGATATGGAACACGACTTGAGAATGGGACGTTAAGATGAACAAACAACAAAAAACAGGATTAAATTACAAAGTACAAAAGATTGACGGCAGACAGTTACGGAGCACACAAAATGACGGAAAATGAAAAATAACAATTGCTCTCTTAAGTTTCATCACCTAGAAAGTAACGTTGCTCAAAATGTCCGGAAGTCCTACCTGATGGAGTGATCAGCGATTAATCATCTAGAAGCAGATTTGTCAGAGTTGCAGCAAAACAACGGTCTATTCCCATTCTCATATATTTCATTTATTCTTTCAAACAGTGTATTCCCAGCAAAAAGGAAGGAATCCAAATTAATCCATTGCCTTTAAATTAAAAATTAAAAATCACCTTTTACGAAGAAAGCAATCTCCTCCATCAGTCTTTTTCCAATACTCAGCCCGTCAGTCTCCTCTTAGTACTGAGTCCGTCAGTCTCCTCTTAGTACTCATCCCATCAGTCTCCTTCTAGTACTAAGCCAATCCATCTCCACCCGTAACACTAATGAGGAAATAAGACTGATATGGTTTCATCCTCTGCTCCTTCATGGATAAGGAGTTACCTATCCTCAATTTTTCTCTGAGAAAAAATGTTTACTGTGGCTGTAGCTGCCTTGATTCCCTCTCCTCTTATATACCACTTTGAGATTTGATCCAAATGTAAAGTGCATTATAAATTAAATGTATTATTATTATTATTATTATATTCAATCTTCATTTAAGCAGATGACTCCACTTTTTGTACAGTAAAAAATATGGATTGTCTGTAAAATCTAATCAATAAAGTGCTTGGAAAGGTTAGCAAAATGGGAAAAACTGGTTCTATACAGCAAAAACAACTTACAGTACTTTGGGAGACAGGTTCAAAGCAGGAAAGGATGCCCCAATGAATGAATGAATAAATCTCCCTTCCTGCGATAAAAATAGGTAATTTCCTGTTGTCTGCAGTCGATAGCTGCTGCACACTCTGCTGCTTGGATCAATAGCTTCTAATTTACGACAATTACAACGATATATTCCAAAATTTCTCTTTTATCAAGAGTAATTCAACGGAAGCTCTCTACCCACTCATATTCAGACATTCTCGCTTAATCTGCGCTTCGTTTTTCGAAAAACTATTAACAGCTAAACTCAAAAGATAGACATGGCTCCCTCTCTCTTTCTTCTCTCTTGCTCAGTGTCATATGTTTAGCTCTTCTTCTGCCTCCTTTAGCTCTTATGATACATGCAATAAGTGTAATTTATTTGTAGCCCTGGACAGTTCGCTTACTGAATTGTAGACGCGGCTGCGCACCATGGTAGAAAAAAAAACATTAGCCACTTTAGCTAGCCAGCCCCTTGTACCCAGTGCGGACTGACTTCACTTAGCTCTTCCTAGGGGGCGGCCCTAGCCGCTCCAGAGCAGCCTGGAAAACAGGAAGCCTGGTCGACTGTGCGTAGAAGGCATAACCCGAAGCAGCAGCCCACAGTTCACGTTTGGAACCGGTTCTCCCCACTCAGCAACACACCTTCGGTGTGTGCTTTTGCAAAAACTATGTCGGACTCCGTTCTGTCCCCCGACCACCTTCATTATTCAAGTCAGATTACAAAATGATTTTACACAAAAACCTAATGAAAATTAAAACAACCAAGAATTTGGTTAAAACTTTAAATAAAATGAATTGTGGACTCCTGAATATTAGATCTCTAACATCTAAAACAGTTTTAGTAAATTATCTTATTCTAGATCATCATATTGATTTATTCTGTCTGATGGAGACCTGGCTGTGTGAGGAGGAAGATTTAAGTTTAAATGAATCTAGCCACGCTACTCATCTTAATACTCACATACCCTGAAGCACCGGCTGAGGAGGCGGAGCTTCAGCTATATATATAACTCCAGTTTAATATCAAATCCTAAACTCAAACCTGACTGTAACTCATTTGAAAGTCTGACTCTCAGTCTCACAAATCCAACCTCGAAGCATCAATCTTACCGGTAATAATGTATCGGCTCCTGGCCCATACTCTCATTTTAAAATGAGTTCTGATTTTCCATCAAACCTAGTCCTTCAGACACTATATTTGCTCCTTTAGGCAGCATTATCAGGAACAGTCCATAAACTTTCACTGTTATGCAGATGACACACAATTGTACTCATCAATGAAACCAGGTGAATCTATTCACTTATCCAATTTAGAGGCGTGTCTCAAAGAAATTAAGACCTGGATGACCTGAAACTTTTTACTATTAAATTCAGATAAAAGTGAAGTTATTGTGTTGGGACCCAAATACCTTAGAAACAATTTATCTGATGATATATCTACTCTGGATTGTATGACCTTGACCTCCAGCACCACTGTGATGAACCTGGGAGTTATCTTTGATCAGGATATGACCTTTGACCCCCACATAAAACAGATTTCTAGGACTGCCTTTTTTCATCTGTGTAATATTTCTAAAATACAGAACATTTTGTCTCAAAAAGATGCAGAAAAGTTAATTCATGCATTTGTTACTGTAATGCCCTACTAACAAGTAGTCCCAATAAGTCTCTGAAGCCCATCCAGCTGATCCAGAACGCTGCTGCACGTGTGCTGACCAGAACCAGGTTAAGAGAAAATATCTCTCCTGTATTAGCTTCCCTTCATTGACTCACTGTAAAATCTAGAATCAAATTCAAATCATCCTTCTGCTAAAGTACACAACCCTTAACGGTCAGAACCAACGTATCTGAAAAAGTTCATAGTTCCATTCTGTCCAACGAAAACATTGCGCTTCCAGCATGCAGGGTTACTCTCATTCTACTTCTGGGGACCCTAGTTTCCAGAGGTAGATTCCAGCATTGCTGATATCATTGCTGATATCATTATGTCCTCTTCAGACATAAACTCTGAAGAGGACGCTTTGTCTGTCAAAGACGTGGCGATCCCCAGACGACATCATGTTGTGTCGGAAACATGACATCTGCAGAAGACGTCAGGTCTGTCAGAGATTTTACGTCTGAAGGGAATCAGGTCATTCAGAGACATGATTTGAATCCCACATCAAACACAGCTGCAAGACCTCCCTTCATCATCTCAGAAATATTTCCAAACTCCGTTCTTCACTCACCTTGAGTGATGCTGAAAAACTGATCCACGCGTTCGTCTCCTCCCGACTGGATTACTGCAACGACCTTCTCATCGGGATCCACTGATAAAAGTCTTCAAAGATCCTGATGAGAGTTTTTAAACACGAACACATCACCCCTGTTCTTCATTCCCTTCATTGGCTTCGAATCTCCACCGGAATTGATTATAAGATCTCTCTCCTCACTCACCAGTGTATCCATGGTAACACACCCCCCTACCTGAAAGAACTACTCACCCCACTGACCTCAACAGGATCCCGCCTATCACCCACTACAACCGCCTCCTCCTCCCCAGGACTAAGCTCAGAACCATGGGTGATCGGGCCTTCTGTTCTGCTGCCCCTCGTCTGTGGAATGCCCTCCCTGACCATCTCAGGGCTCCACAGACGACTGACACATTTAAAAAAGGACTTAAAACTTTCCTTTTTAGCAGAACCTATAACTTTAATTAACATTACTGCTTTTTGGTCAGGCTTTTATATAGTTATTATTTTATTTTTCATTGATGCTCTTATCGGCTTTTACCTTGTAGCACTTTGAGATTTGATCCAAATGTAAAGTGCATTATAAATTAAATGTATCATTATTATGATTGTCTGCAGATGACATTTGGACTGTCAGAGACATGGCGGTCTGACGTCCTACCTCAGGTCTGTCGGACACATGATGGTCTGCTGATGACATCATGTCTGTCAGTGACATAACGGTCTGCAGATGAAATCAGGTCTGTCAGACAAATGATGTCTACAAGGAATCAGGTCGTTCAGAGACATGATTGTCTGCAGTTGACATATAGTGTGTCAGAGACATGGTGGTCTGCGGACGACATCAAGTATGTCGAACACATCGCGGTCTGCAGAGGACATCATGTCTGTTGGACACATGGCGGTCTGTAGACCGTTAGGGACATGAAGGCGTCGGGTTGAAGTTGCATCATGTTAAGGTTAACATATTTAAGTCAAAATATTAATACTAAAGCCTAGAATCCAATTTATCAAACAATAAAAAGGAATCATGTGTATTTCAGATAGATCAAAAATCATCAACAAAATGTGTCAACTTGTGGAAGCGAGGAACTCAAACCGACCATCGGATCATATGGTTCGTCTTTGAAAACCACGCCCGTGGATTCTCAGAAGAACTTTATTCAGTCTCTGTCTGTCGTTCCTTCGGAGTGGATCGGCGTGAAGATTCCATATATTAACATCAACTCACTGAGGAAGAAGTTCTGGCCCAAAGGCAGCAAGCCATCTGGCAGCACCAATCCATCAGAGGCCTGCAGGAACCACATGGAGGTTCCGTTGATGGTGGAAGACCGGAGGAAACCCTCTTCATTTACCCTCCACAGAACCGGAGCTCCGCTGCTGTTAACCACCACCCTGGATGGAGACACAACATGATGAAGGGTGGAGATCAGAAAAAAAGGTTTTCAATCATCATCCATTTCTCATTCTCTTCTCGTCCCTTGCTCTTTTCCATCTGTTCTGCAGGATTGGTCAGAGGAAATCTAGTTAGAATTAATTCATTTATTTATTTTTGTTCGGCACTCTTTTTCTCAAATCCAGCAGACGCTCAGTATCTTTCTAACAATGTAAGGACTTTTTACTGCTTTTAGGATTTCATTCAAACTTTTCAAAATGTTATTTTTTTATTTTGGGGAATCTTAAGGGCTGGAGCCTATCCCAGCTGACACCTGGCGAATGGGGCAATGCTTTAATCCTGAATAGTTCCTGTTGGTATCCCACATTGCCATCATCAGGTTAGGATGTCTCTAACAATCACAGTTTGAAAACAAAGCTGCTAATTCCTCTAGAGGAGGACCTGCTCTATGAAGGCATGTCCTTAATAAGATCTGCTGTTTGACGGGGTGTCCTTAGAAGGACCTGCTCCCTGAAGGCGCGTCTTTAGGAGGATCTAATCTATGAAGGCGTGTCCTTAGAAGGGCCCTTCTCTAAGATGACACATCCTGTGAAGGACCTGCTGTATGAAGACGTGTCCTTACAGGGCCCTGTTCTATGAAAGTACGTAATTAGAAGGACCTGCTCCATGAATGAATGTACTTGGGAGAACTTTCTCAATGAAAGCATGTCCCTAGAAGGACCTGCCCTGGGAAGGTATGTCCTTAGGTCTATGAAGGCGTTTGCCTTGAGGGACCTTCTTGATGAAGGTGTGCCTTTGGCTCTATGATGCCTTGTCATTTGAAAAACACAGACAGTGGCTGGTGCAAGGACCTGACCGTGATCCAGCAGTACTGTTCCCCTTAACTGGAAACCTCTATCCATAAACTGCAAGCCCTTTTCCTCCCCGCGTGAGTTCTCTTCATTCATTGTGGTCAGTGTTTACATCCCACCGTAGCACAACATTCACGCACAGACTAGATACTGTGTTTGGAGTGGTTAAACCCGGACTCCCTTCTTATTTTCCTTATAGACTTTAACAAGGGTAATCTAAACCACCCAAACACCCAAAATACAGACAATTTATTAAAAGCCCTACCAGACAGGGAAACATTCTGGATCACTGCCTCACCGCCATGAGTGACTGCATACATCAGCTTCTGCAAGGATTGTTGTATACCATCATGCACCAGGGTGAGCTACGACAACCACAGACCCCTGGTTCACAGCTAAACCCAGACAGTTGGGAAGGACAAGGAAGAAGCAGAAGAACTGTATGTGTTTTCCCCAAACAAAGACCCTGGTTTAATACTGATATTGTTGCATGAAGATCAGGTGACGTTTTGAAGCTTTTATGTCTGGGTGCACCTGGGTATAAGCGTGCCTTGACGTGAATAACTTCGGATTTTATGTAGGCTTTGTTTTTTAGATAGAATAAAGCCTTACCCTCCCCCCAAGGCTGCGTTCTTTCCCCTCAGCTCTTCTCCCTTTAAACAAACAGCTGCACAGTCAGCCACCAGCCTGTCAAACCCCTGAACTTTGCAGAAAAGCTGGTCCTCAATGTGTTGAAGACGGTGGAGAAGGTTGGGGACCTCAGGAAGAATGCAAAGCCGCCCATCTCAGAGTTTTTTCGCTCCCTGGGAACCCTCATCTCACAGGACCTCAAATGGGAGCTGAACATCAGGTCCCTGACTAAAAAAGCACAGCAGAGGTTTTACTTCCTCAGACAACTGAAGATGATCCATCTCCGATCCATCCTCATCTCTTCAAATCACCATTTGGGTCCCTGTTGCCACTGTCAGAGGCAAGGAAAGACTGCAGCATATCATCCGATCAGCTGATCGCCTGCAATATGCCTTCTCTTCAGGGAAGCAGTCCCCTCTCACCCCGGATACTATCTGTTTGAGACTCTTCCCTCGAAAGGAGGCTGCGGTCCATCAGGACCAAAAGCTCACTGCACAAAACAAGTGTCTTCCCGTCTGATGTTGGATTCCTCAACATATGTGGAAACCCCCTAAACTTAGTTCTGGACCGGAGGATCTGTCCCTGTTGGTAGAAACTTACATCTGACAATTGTTTTTTCATGCTGCACTACTGCATTCTTACTTTATGCATATAGAATGTTTATGGGCTATATGTGAATGTGTATGTATATGTGTACATATATATGTGTATATAGATGCATGTATGTGTTTATATGTATATATGTGTGTGTATATATGTATATATATGCATGTATGTTTAAGTGTACGTATGTTTTCTGTGTGTATTTAGGTGAATACATGTATGTATGTGTGTATGTCTGTATATAACTGTTAATGTATTATGTGTACATATGCATTGTGTGTGTGTATATATGTGCTTGCATGTATATGTGTATATTTACATATGTATATGTACATATGTATATGTGCATGTATGTATATGTGCATGTATGTAACTGTTCATGTATGTATGTGTGTACATATGTATTATGTGTCTGTATATATATGTGCAGGCATGCGTACATGCAAAGGTACACATGTGTTTATTAACATTAGTCTGTATATGACATATGACTTTATTGTTGTTAATGGAGTGGATGCTGCCAAACAAAATGTTGTTGTGTTTTACTATGCAATGACAATAAATATCTATATATATATCAATCAATCTTGTAGAATAATACGCTAATAATTGTCATGATAATAATAATATATACATAACAATAACCCTGATATTTTGTTCACCTCAGTTATTTTAATATCTTTAACACAATGTTAGCAAACGGACGTGAAGCTTGATCGTGTTCATATCAGGTTACTGGTTTATTTCAGGGTCAGAGGTCAGAATATCATGACATTAAAGGAAGGCGTACTTCACTGCCGTCTCTTCTGGCACCTCAAGAGTTAGAGTCAGAGTTCCTGACGTCAGTTCACAGAGGTCAGTACGGACGCAGGTCAGACCCTCAGTCACCTGAAACACACACATATACACAGATACACATACTGTGTTACATGTGCACAAACAGATGAGCCAACAGGACTTCAAAAGCATTTTAGTGCTCCACTAACCCTGTCTGCATCCCACGGCACCACCAGAACCCTCTGCCCAGGTTTGGGCTGCCAGGGCTGTAGGATGGGCGATACTGGTGTGGTGGTGGATGTGGCGGTGGTGGACTGTGATGGCTGAGTGGCAGCTATGGTTGTGGAGGCTACAGGGGTTGCCGGCATTGGAGCTGAGGGGGTGGCAGTGTCCAGGTCAGTCGCTGGCAGGTCGAATAAGGTCCGATCACACCGTGGCCCCTCGTAGCCTTCGAGGCAGTCGCAGGAGTAGGACGACTCCACCCCGTCTCCACCATCGCTCCAACTGCAGTTTCCATGGAGACAGGGGCTGCTGGTACACGGGTCTGTGAAAAACTGAAATAACAATAAATATAAAAACAGGAAGAATCAGAAGGAGGAACGGGGAGAGCGCTTTAACCTAAGAAAACTCTAGCTATCAACCAGGGCTTCAGGCTGACCATAAATCTAGGATCACTGTAGCCAGGCTGACAGAGTCAGAATTCTATTGAGCCCCGTATTCCTAGAACCCTTAATACCAATTACTTCATGAGTTTCTCAAATGACAAAATTCTCCTAGACCCCATCCCTACTAGAACCAGTCCGCTAGGCCCCATCCCAACTCGAACCGGTCTCCAAGACCCCATCCCAACTACAACTTTTGTCCTAGACCCAATCCCAACCAGCACCTTCTCATAGACCTCTTCCCCACGAGAACCTGTCTCCTAGACCCCTTCCCAACTAAAACCTGTCTCCAAGACCCCATCCCAACTAGTCTACTAAAAGAAAGTTTACCCTTAGTCAACAACTCTCTATTAGAAATCATCAATATGTCTTTAATAACAAGCAGTGATTGGTTGGTGTGAAGATGATGATGATGATGAAGACTATGTACCACAATTCTTTAAAATAGCCACAATAAAACCACTGCTTAAAAAGCCAATATCTAACTTTCCTTTCTTCTCTAAAATCTTAGAGAAAGTGGTGGCCAAACAATTCTGTGATTTTCTGAGTAAGAATAGTTTTTTGAGGATTTCCAGTCAGGTTTTAGAGTTCACCATAGTACAGAAATAGAACTGGTCAAAGTTACCAATGACCTTTTAATGGCATCTGATGAGGGACTGGCCTCTGTTCTTGGATCCGGTCTCTATTCTGGTATCTGGTCTGTGTTCTGGTATCTGGTCTCTATCCTGGTCTTGTTGGATCTTAGTGCTGCATTTGATACTATTGACCACCAAATTCTAATACAAAGACTTAAAAACGTAATTGGCAGCAAAGATGATGCATTACATTTGTTTAAGTCATATTTATGTGCCAGATCTCAGTTTGTATGTGTTAACAATGAATCCTCAATGGATCAGGGCATCAGTCAGCTTCTGGACAGTCGGTGGTGGGACGTAGCGGCGGCGAATGCAACGATACATGACGTTCCAGAGATGCTCAATTGGCTGCAGGTCTGGGAAACGGGTTGGCTGGTCTATAGTATCAATGCCTTCGCCTCCCCAGATCATCACTGAACCACCGCCAAACCGGTCCTGCTGGAGGATGTTGCAGGCAGCAGAACCTTTACCAGACTCTCTCACGTCTGTCACATGACCTCAGTGTGAACCTGCTCACATCTGTCAAGAGAACAGAGCTCCATGGCCAACCGGGCTGCGTGGCACCGGCTATGAGCACTAAACCAGCCAAGAATCAGCCAGAAAGGATGAGGAGAAGGAAATGGTCCGTGGACACAACCTACATTATGTTGTATACTGCAGTATATATAGTGCATTATGTATCGTTGTGTGAGTGTGAGACGAGGGTTCGCTCTTGTGAATTCTTTTAGGAGCGGCCTCAAACCAGTCATTGTCCTGTTAAGCCCCAGCAGAGACATTAGCTTCCAGTCAACCGTCATGGGATAAGTTATAAATCTTAAAGGGGGGAATTTTCGATGGGATCTAAGCTGAGAAGTTATTCACACATAAGAGCCGGAGGTAATGAGGGGAAGTTGAGAACAGAGATTTCATGCAATTTTCAAAATTTTAGAAGAGATAACCAGGTGGGAGGCAAAACTCATACATCTGCAAATCTACAAAATATATCATATCTATAAGTTTTAGCCCTTCATCACGCCACGGAGAGAAGGTGGGGTCAGTAAATTTAGGTAGAAATAGATGGTTCCTCAGTAAATAAGCTTATTCTGACGCAAATTTAAGATGCCTCCTGAGTTGACATCAGATTTTAAAAGGATCTCACCACTTTATTAGAAGTGTAGCCAGAGGGGTTGGTTGGAACTGGAGAGGTAAGTAAAGCCAACAAAGAACATGAAATACATGATAGAAACTCTAGATTACATCATGGAAGATCTCCTTACCAAACCAGAACTAAAGTTTTGTGGATTTATGCCACCTAGAAATAATATTAAAGGTTTGGTAGAGACACACCACCACTTCTACACCATAACAGGTTTAGAATCTAGAACAATAAAAAAATTTAATCACACAAAGAGTCTTCCAAATGCAGCAGAAGATGAATGGTGTTTGATTCTGAATGAGAATCTAAAAGCCTCTGTCAGGAACCTTAAAATGGGACCTACCAGCAGGAAAATGATCTGAAGCTCACCTCATCATCAACCCATGAATGATTCAGAGACCAAAGAATAAAGGTTATGAGAAAGGATGACAATATAAAACAAGCGCTGGCATTCTGGTGAGGACACTAAGTGCAGACCCTCCGGGTCTGAATCAAACACCATTCAACTTCTGCTGCTTTTGGAAGACTCTTTGTGCGATTACATTTTTATTGTCCTAGATTGTTTGGGTTCAAACCCCCACAGTTTGCTCCTTGTCAGATTGTGAGTTGGTCCGGAGTCCTGCTGCCTCAAGGAGTTAATCGCTGGAGGCGGAACATCCTATTCCATGTGTGTCACATGACCTCTTCTACTCACTCTCCTAAAAAAGCCAAGGTTTAAGGAAGTGGCTCTGACATTTCAATCTCCACCCCATATTTTCTCCACCCATGGACCTTTGGTTTCTCTTATAGACTTCATTTCCATGGAGACCTTAGACCAGGAGCAGAGGCACTGCAATGAAATCCAGGCCTCCAGCAGGAAGTGACAACGGTCATGTCAGAGTCCAACTCAGCTTATGACTAAAAATGTATATCGGTCTCCGGTTTAGAACTCCACTCAGAACATTCAAGTCCCTCAAACTCAATGTGATGTTTAAAACAAGAACTGGTGTTTTTGTACTGATGATATCATCTCTATGTATGAGGCTCATCCATCACACATCCCTCCCAGAACTGCTCTGCCTCTCCGAACAACTCCCAAACGTCCGATTGGTGATCCTCCCTCAGGTCCGACTGTTGATCCTCCCTCAGGTCCGACTGGTGACCCATGCTGGAGTCCTGCTGGAGTGGATATTGATGTTGAAGAAGGAAACCATCTTGCCTCCTAAAAGATGTTCCAGATTCAGCTCAGGCTGTGTGACATCATGGACCTCTGCTTCTATTCTGGGACATGGAACCGGGACATGGAACCAGGACAGTCATCCGCCCCCCTCCAAACCCAAACGCCCAAATTTCCTCCTCAGCAGCAGCAGGTCCCTCTAGTATCTCTCTTCTCAATGTGAGCTCATGGCTGCCATCTGTTGGTGGTTCTGCACGTTCCCATCCAATGTGCTTCAGAAAACTCAGTATCCAGAATCTTTGGAGGTCCATGACCCGAATCTGTTGAGGTCCTGAACCAGAATCTTCAGGTTTATTTCAACTGAACAGCAGAAACTTTTTGTAATTTTATTGGAACAATAAAAAACATCTCCTGTAGCCGCCCGGAAATGATCCTGCCTTCCTTATGTAATACAGCTTCACCCACACATCTATCAGCTTCAACCTTGAATCCACTGGCTTCACCCTCGCATTATCCAGCTTCATCTACAGTTCTTCCAGTGAAAGAGCAGCAGGTGGGAGAATTTTTTCTATTCGTCAAAAAATGGCCCAGGTTTGGATTTGAACCCAGAACCTACTCAATGGCGCAGCCCTCCAGACTGACGTTACAAAGGCTGTAAACGATGCTGCAGCTGTGATCTGATTCAAGTCTGCCTGAATGTTCAGATCAATAAATTATCCAGTCAGCGTCACCCCACAGCACAGACTCAGCTTCAACACAGGATCCAATCAACACCCGAGATTTAAAGTAAATATGGGCCGAAAGTGCAAACACACACACAAGTATAGTCTTCACTTTTGGGGCCCTCCTCCTGCTGCCTCGGCAACGCAGCACTAGTCTCCATGTCTCAATGACAGCAGGTCCCCTTTAAGGAAACACTCTAGTAGATATATATATACACACACACCCACACACACACACCCACACACACAGGTATCTGCTGTATGGAAGAACTCCCGCTGAGAGCCGAACATTAACCCTCACTAACATGAACCCTCACTAACATAAACACTCACTAACATTAACCCTCACTAACATTAACCCTCACTAACATTAACCCTCACTAACATGAACCCTCACTAACATGAACCCTCACTAACATAAACACTCACTAACATTAACCCTCACTAACATTAACCCTCACTAACATAAACACTCACTAACATTAACCCTCACTAACATTAACCCTCACTAACATTAACCCTCACTAACATTAACCCTCACTAACATTAACCCTCACTAACATTAACCCTCACTAACATTAACCCTCACTAACATTAACCCTCACTAACATAAACACTCACTAACATTAACCCTCACTAACATTAACCCTCACTAACATTAACCCTCACTAAAATAAAAACACTCTCTAACATTAACCCTCACTAACATTAACCCTCACTAACATTAACACTCACTAACATTAACCCTCACTAACATTAACTCTAACTAACATTAACCCTCACTAACATCAACCCTCACTAAAATAAAAACACTCTCTAACATTAACCCTCACTAACATTAACTCTAACTAACATTAACCCTCACTAACATTAACCCTCACTAACATTAACTCTCACTAACATTAACCCTCACTAACATTAACTCTAACTAACATTAACTCTAACTAACATTAACCCTCACTAACATTAACTCTAACTAACATTAACTCTAACTAACATTAACTCTAACTAACATTAACTCTAACTAACATTAACCCTCACTAACATTAACCCTCACTAACATTAACCCTCACTAACATTAACTCTAACTAACATTAACCCTCACTAACATTAACTCTAACTAACATTAACTCTAACTAACATTAACCCTCACTAACATTAACTCTAACTAACATTAACTCTAACTAACATTAACTCTAACTAACATTAACTCTAACTAACATTAACCCTCACTAACATTAACCCTCACTAACATTAACCCTCACTAACATTAACTCTCACTAACATTAACCCTCACTAACATTAACCCTCACTAACATTAACCCTCACTAACATTAACCCTCACTAACATTAACTCTAACTAACATTAACTCTAACTAACATTAACCCTCACTAACATTAACTCTAACTAACATTAACTCTAACTAACATTAACTCTAACTAACATTAACTCTAACTAACATTAACCCTCACTAACATTAACCCTCACTAACATTAACCCTCACTAACATCAACCCTCACTAACATTAACCCTCACTAACATTAACCCTCACTAACATTAACCCTCATTAACATAAACTCTAACTAACATTAACTCTAACTAACATTAACCCTCACTAACATTAACTCTAACTAACATTAACTCTAACTAACATTAACCCTCACTAACATTAACCCTCACTAACATTAACCCTCACTAACATTAACTCTAACTAACATTAACCCTCACTAACATTAACCCTCACTAACATTAACTCTAACTAACATTAACTCTAACTAACATTAACCCTCACTAACATTAACCCTCACTAACATCAACCCTCACTAACATTAACCCTCACTAACATTAACTCTCACTAACATTAACTCTCACTAACATTAACCCTCACTAACATTAACCCTCACTAACATTAACCCTCACTAACATTAACTCTCACTAACATTAACTCTCACTAACATTAACCCTCACTAGCATTAACTCTCACTAACATTAACCCTCACTAACATTAACCCTCAGTAACATTAACCCTCACTAACATTAACCCTCACTAACATAAACACTCACTAACATTAACCCTCACTAACATAAACACTCACTAACATAAACACTCACTAACATTAACCCTCACTAACATAAACACTCACTAACATTAACCCTCACTAACATTAACCCTCACTAACATTAACCCTCACTAACATTAACCCTCACTAACATTAACTCTCACTAACATTAACCCTCACTAACATTAACCCTCAGTAACATTAACTCTCACTAACATTAACCCTCACTAACATTAACCCTCACTAACATTAACCCTCACTAACATTAACCCTCACTAACATTAACTCTAACTAACATTAACTCTCACTAACATTAACCCTCACTAACATTAACCCTCACTAACATTAACCCTCACTAACATCAACCCTCACTAACATTAACCCTCACTAACATTAACCCTCACTAACATTAACCCTCACTAACATTAACCCTCACTAACATTAACCCTCACTAACATTAACCCTCACTAACATTAACCCTCACTAACATTAACCCTCACTAACATTAACCCTCACTAACATCAACCCTCACTAACATTAACCCTCACTAACATTAACCCTCACTAACATTAACCCTCACTAACATTAACCCTCACTAACATTAACCCTCACTAACATTAACCCTCACTAACATCAACCCTCACTAACATCAACCCTCACTAACATTAACCCTCACTAACATTAACCCTCACTAACATTAACCCTCACTAACATTAACCCTCATTAACATAAACTCTAACTAACATTAACTCTAACTAACATTAACCCTCACTAACATTAACTCTAACTAACATTAACCCTCACTAACATTAACCCTCACTAACATTAACCCTCACTAACATTAACTCTAACTAACATTAACCCTCACTAACATTAACCCTCACTAACATTAACTCTAACTAACATTAACTCTAACTAACATTAACACTCACTAACATTAACCCTCACTAACATTAACCCTCACTAACATCAACCCTCACTAACATTAACCCTCACTAACATTAACTCTCACTAACATTAACTCTCACTAACATTAACCCTCACTAACATTAACCCTCACTAACATTAACCCTCACTAACATTAACTCTCACTAACATTAACTCTCACTAACATTAACCCTCACTAGCATTAACTCTCACTAACATTAACCCTCACTAACATTAACCCTCAGTAACATTAACCCTCACTAACATTAACCCTCACTAACATAAACACTCACTAACATTAACCCTCACTAACATTAACCCTCACTAACATTAACACTCACTAACATTAACACTCACTAACATTAACCCTCACTAACATCAACCCTCACTAACATTAACTCTCACTAACATTAACCCTCACTAACATTAACCCTCACTAACATAAACACTCACTAACATAAACACTCACTAACATTAACCCTCACTAACATAAACACTCACTAACATTAACCCTCACTAACATTAACCCTCACTAACATTAACCCTCACTAACATTAACCCTCACTAACATTAACCCTCACTAACATTAACTCTCACTAACATTAACCCTCACTAACATTAACCCTCAGTAACATTAACTCTCACTAACATTAACCCTCACTAACATTAACCCTCACTAACATTAACCCTCACTAACATTAACCCTCACTAACATTAACTCTAACTAACATTAACTCTCACTAACATTAACCCTCACTAACATTAACCCTCACTAACATTAACCCTCACTAACATCAACCCTCACTAACATTAACCCTCAGTAACATTAACCCTCACTAACATTAACCCTCACTAACATTAACCCTCACTAACATTAACCCTCACTAACATTAACCCTCACTAACATCAACCCTCACTAACATCAACCCTCACTAACATTAACCCTCACTAACATTAACCCTCACTAACATCAACCCTCACTAACATTAACCCTCACTAACATTAACCCTCACTAACATCAACCCTCACTAACATCAACCCTCACTAACATTAACCCTCACTAACATTAACCCTCAATAACATTAACCCTCACTAACATTAATGCTCGGTGCTTACGCGGCTCCGTGCTCACGTGGGTGGGGAACGAGAATAGAGCTTACCTCACAGTTGCGTCCGGTGAAGCCTCCGCTGCAGGTGCAGACGTACTCCCAAGTCTCCTCTGGTCCTGTGGAGGGCAGGATCCGGCAGGACCCCCCGTTGAGGCAGGGAAAGCCTGCACAGGGGTCTGAATGAGGTGTAGCCTGGGCCGGGGTGGGCTCGGCTGGGGCCGGGGTGTCCGGAGCCAGCTGGAAGGGGGAAGGGATGGAGCTGCTGCTGCTGCTGAGGATGAGAATGGTGAGCACGAGGCTCGACGCAGCCGCCGGAACGTTCCTCCTCATCCTGATCCTCCTTATGTTTCTCCTTTTTCCTCGGAGCTCAAGGTGGTGCAGGCTGAACCAGCAGAAGTGTGTATGTGTGTGTGGGGGGGGGGGGGGGAGAGAGAGAGCGCGAGATTGGAAGAGGGGGACAAGGAGAGGCAGAGAGAGGCTTTCAGGACGTTGCTTCTGAGTGCTGCAGACGGATGGAGAGCAGAGAGGCTGATGCTGCGGAGGCTGAGGGAGAGATGGTGGTGAGGAGGGAGAAACAGGGGGGTGGGGGGTCTATCATCGTCACAGTGACGACAATGTAGCTGATGACACACACCTCCCTCTCTCTGGTCTTCAATGTCCTCTCATCTCCTGGTTGCAGCTGATGGACCTGAAGCTAGCTAAAGTTGCTGTAGGTCTGAACTGCTACATTATTTCCCACGATGCACTGAGCTCCTCTCTCCTTCTCTATACGTCCATCTCTCATTAGTGCATGATACCAACTTGAACTCTTCCCTGGAGTCTTTGTTCTTTTTCTTCTGGCAGGTCGCACGGATCATGGCTGGATCTGTAGCTGTGGACCCAGTTGACGCAAACCGACATTATTGCAGGAACCAGATGTCTGTATCACAATCCACCTTCTGGGTTCTGTTCCAGCACCGCCAGACCGGCTCACAGCTAATCTGCATCTGAGTTTGAGTTTAGAGTTAGTGGGATGACACCGAGTCCAATGCAAAGAGGGTTAGTAGCTCATCACTGGTTCTGTTCGGTTCTGTCGCTTATTCAGAAATCCTGCAGCTGATGGTCAGACTGCTTTTATTACTAAACCAGAAACTATAAGTGTTAAAGTTTGTTTTAGTTCAAGCATTGGAGGTTTTACATTTATAACTTGGCCTCGACCCTCTTCTTTTAATAATCTTTCCACAGAACCATTTTTCCACCAAGATAACTGCAAACCCAGCAGTCAGAGGTCAGATCACATTTTCTGTTGACAATCCAAAGGAACAAAAGTCATTTTGATGTTAATTAACGTTTTTAGAGAAAGAACTATTATTTCAACTTCAGTCCACGGCTCATATGGAGTGGGAGTCGAGACTCCCAGGTGAGGAACGGATGAGACACAGGTGAGTCAAACAGATACTTTATTTATGTGCAGGTAAAAACATGAACCTGACGCAGTAAATTATTGCAGATCTAAAAACCAGCACATGAACATTTGGGCCAGGAGTCCTTACAGTGGCGCCCTCTCCTGGCCACAGACTGCAGGTGCACACCACGGTTTGTTCCAAGCCAGCAGTGCAAAAAAAACAAAAAAAACAATCAACTACAGCAAGAAATAAAGACAAGTTAGAAATAAAAAATAAAAGTAGAGCAGACCTTCCCACCTCAAAGCAGGTGTGAAACTGCATATAAACTTTACTCAATAAACCAAAGTGAAATGATATCTGGCCATCAAAAAGTAGGATGTGACCAGCTGTGATTCTTCGCCCCGCTACATTAGAAGGTGAGGGTTCAAACCCGACACATCGGGCCGGGTGGTCGGAACCACAAACTATCAAAGTAAGAGCAAAACAAATGTTACCTGATCAACACATGGGTCAGAGCTGAAGCTCTGATGATGAAGGAGGCCAGAACACCATCTCAGCTCAGACTGGGGGCAGGGGGGAGGGGTGGGGGGCAGATGGGATAATATGCACTCACTACTCACATTCAACCAAACTCTCATTTCTGCAACTTGAAGCAAAGACACAAAGACACACGGGAAGGGTGGGCAAACCAAAACTCATCACACAAACCGGGGTGGGGGGGGTTTTAATACAGAACAAAAAGCCAGCAGACCAACTGAGGGGGGAGACATGAGAACAAAGATCTACTCTATCAAAGATATCCAATGAGCAAAGGTTGCAAATTTGTCTGTACAAATGATCTTTGGAGCTAAAGTAAACCTAACCTGCTTGATGGACCCCCCCAGCCCTCCCCTAGTGTCCACCACTCTGGAGAGGAGATGTCCCTTTTTTAAATATCACATAGCAATGCAGTTTAAAATGTCACCCAGATGTTTTCATCTTTTTTTAAACATTACTCAACTACTAATATAAGTTTGACTCTTTTATATTTTAACTTCTGTGAGTCATGGAACTCCTCCACCTTTTAACTATTTTTTTGAGAGACAGGGGCAGCAAATATATATTTAGAGTCTTAATTTTTCTGCAAGCTGCTTCCTCTAACAAGAAGGCTGTACACGGAGCCTCGATGAAGTGATTACAAAAAAACTAAGAAGGAAGTTTCATCAGTGGCTGTTGAAGGCATCTGAACGTGAGATGTGTGGAGATCAGGAGAGGTGGAAGGACTGCTGGCCCTCGCGAGCCGCAGTCAACAGTTTATCTCGCATGGTCTCGATGCTGGAGTAGTCCGGCAGCTTCAGGTAGTTGACACAGGTCATTACCGAGGGCAGGAAGTCATCCGGGTTCTCCGTCGACTCAAACGTCTTCCTCACGATGGTGAGAGGAGGATTCAGGCTTCTGAAACCTAAAACACGGCAGGAGTCGTCAGACACAGATAGAGCGAGCCTTAGAACGGAAACACGACAGGATCGTACGCTCGGCTGTAAAGACGCCGCGTTGGCCCGGTACAATAGACTCACCTCCAACAGGAAGTCTGGGACTTCCTGTGACAAACTGTAGAAAGAGTCTCTGCTGCTCGGCATCGAAGCTGCTCAACACCTCGAAGAGGAACCGAACGGCGCGGCTGCAGAAACAACACGATGTTTGTAAACAAAGCTTGTCAGCTGACTGTATGTGCGTTGAGGAGCGGCTTTCACCTGTCGTGTGTGTAGCCATGGTCCGGTCGACAGCACTCCATCAGAGTCTTCACGTCCCATGTCTCAGACTTACTGCCACAGAGCAGCTGGTCCAGCTGCAGAGGATGAAGAAGCTCAATTATCAGAGGTTAGACAAAGACTCACCCTTAACCTCAACCCCTGAACGCCCGGACCTACAGGTTACGCCGAGGAGAAGTTTTTACTGATTGAGTCGGGCTGCAGTCTCCTAACTGACTGAAGAATGTCAAGCTTACCTCTTCTGGGTAGAAATACTGCAGATGATGTAAGGGGAAGACGGATTCAAAGCCTTCTCTGAAGGACTCAAACTGTCTGGACACGCCTTCATTTAGAGTCCAGTAGACCACCAGCTAGAGGAGAGAACAGAACAGAAGAGCGACCTCAGGGCGAGAAAAACATCTCAGAAACAAGAGAGTAGCAGAAGAATCTGTGATCATACCCTGAGGTACTCCTCCAGGTTGTAGATTGTGACCGCCACATCTTTACCGCCCTTTTTCAGCTCAATGTTTGGGAATCCTGGAAGAGTGAAGTCCAAACCCAGGTCTTCCACTGAGCAGCCATTCATGTTCAGGCTCTCAAGAGCCTGCTGCAGGGTTTCCCTCGTCTGGGGCACATAAGGTGGGTTTAAATGGACACTACTCCTTTCAGAATGAAATCAATCGCAAAGTATATTCCCGTTATACTGTTTACATGCGCGGCCACATCAATCAGAAGAACCGTCGACAGCTGAGCGTCGAGCGCCCAACGTGACGAGTTTTATCAGGGGGTGGGCGTCTGTCATGTGATTAGGGCAGTTTTATCCGTTAGTGTGATGCTTTTAAAAAAGAAACAGCTGATGATTGCTCAGGACACACGAGGGAGGGAGAGAGGAAAGCGCTGTCATTACCTCAGAGTGGATTTACTCTAACATTACATCATTATGACGTTAGCAAACACAAAGTTATCAGTGATGATCAGTGAGGCTACGGCCTCACTGATATTAAGTTATCAGTGAGGCCGTGTTGG
This sequence comes from Lophius americanus, assembly GCA_037951165.1. Lineage (NCBI taxonomy): Eukaryota > Metazoa > Chordata > Actinopteri > Lophiiformes > Lophiidae > Lophius > Lophius americanus. The sequence goes on from JBBDHG010000380.1 coordinate 102,819, forward strand.
GAGGTAAACTCAGCAGAATGTTACGTTAACATCATCATCAACCCTGTTTAAAGCAGAAAGTCCTCATCCCGTGCTTTTATTCTGAAAAACACAGATCCACCGTTGGTCAGACTTTCCCAGGGATCTAGCCCCTCTTTAATGACTTCATTTATTGTTGCGTAAAACATGAAGTCGGTAGTACTGATCCACTTTTTGTTGTGGGATCTATCCTTTCAATCAGCATCTCCAAAGTTTTCCAGTGTTTTTAGTTTGTTGACAGCGTTGGTCTATCTCGAATGCTGACGGTTTTTCTCTATAACAAGTTCATAGAGTTCCTTATTTCTTACATTCCCACTCCTTTCTTTGAGTGTTTACATTAAAAACAAACTCCTTTCTGTGATCTAGATCGTTAAATGCTGGAGTCGTGCATGTGACACACTCAGCAGGGATTATTCCTCTCTACCGTTTACATGCTGCTGCTGTTGTCTTCCCGAACATCATTCCGAAAGGACTTATTCAAACACCCGTAAAGGAAACAAAAACTTGGGCTTTTCACTTCCTGACGATTCTACATACTCCCACCCGTCTTACAAAAAATATATCATCATTATCAGAAAGATGATCTTCATCATGAGCATAGCAGTTGGACTGTCCTCAGTTTGGCAGATAAAGTTCCTATATATAAGATTTTCCCTTCTTGTTCTGGAAGGTGAGCAATCGCCAGACTCTGCTGTCAACAGTTGGAGCGTTACCTCCTGACCACAGAAGACCATCGAGTCTAACAGAGTAAATCCGTGACCCGTTTCCTCTTGGACTCAGGAAATCAACCATGTTAGTGTGGGAAGATCAACTCCTATGATTGAGAGGTGAGAGGATCTCGGCAAAGTGGAATTTTCTGCAATCAGTGGGTGGGATATATTACCTGGTAACCATGGTTACCTGTCAGTGGGTGGGATTATATTACCTGGTAACCATTGTTACGTGCCAGTGGGTGGGATATATTACCTGGTAACCATGGTTACCTGTCAGTGGTTGGGATATATTACCTGGTTAACTGTCAAATTGAACAAATATTTTGGGAGCAAAAAGGAGACCTCCCAACATTAGGCAGGTGACTGTAATGTTTTGGCAGACTGGCAGCCACCATTTGCAGGTTTGCAAGAATACGTGCAATATTAAAGCCGTCGGTGGTGGGAGAAAGGCTGGAGAGCTCTGATCTAAAGGAAACACCTTTGTCAAGGGTACCTGGAGGAAGGACAAGAACCTCGACCCTGGGTCCACGTTTTCTTCTCACGTCTGAGGGCTAAAATAGAACCCCGTTATTTCACAGAATCCGTAATACCGACTATTACCTGCGAGCGATCCCGCTCCAGTCGCTTCTTCTGGCGGATTATATCCTCCAGGTGCTGGATGGACTTGGCCACGCTGGGGTCAATGTTCACTAGGTCATGTGAGCTGATGGACATCTCATGCCGTAGCATCCACTTATAGAAGGGCAGCCCCAGAGGAAGGTCCAGCTGAGTCAGGGAGACACAGAGATACTGGTGGATCAAAATGTTCTGAAAGCTTCTCTCAGTCACCTGATGGCACTACAGCATGTCTGACTAAGGTTCATTTAAAATAGGAGAAGCTCACCAATCTGAAGTCCATGATGGCTTTGGCCATCAGCTTTCCTAAGAAGCGGAACTTCATCTTGATTTTGGCGATATGTGCTGGTTTGGTTGTCCGGCCGAAGGGAACAGCAAACAGTCCTCTGGTGCTGAACATATATTTAGTTCCCCCCTGGGTTCCTGATGGGGCACAGACCGGAAACATGACTACACATACCTCACACAAGCATTCATATCTACTTCCAACAGAACCACACTCAAACTTCTCATGATGGCCCCATGAGCATCACATGCACGATCACTGATGTAGGAGCTGTTCAGCACAGACAGACTTTCTCTGATGGCTTCCGGCTGCATAGTTAAACGTGGTACCTTTAGGATTGGCCAAAGTGACCTCTTCACCCCTCCACAGACCCAGATCGGCCCGCTGGAGCTCCTGAGACACCAGAGCGTAGAACTCCAGAGTAGGGCCGAGTCCTGTACCAACCTGAGACATGATACAGATTAGAAAGCTCCGCAGAGCAGATCAGGATTCAGTACCAACCGACTCCAAGTACCTCATTCTCATATTGGATCTCCAGCATGGCCCTGGAACTGCCCAGGTCCTGCATAACAGACTCTGCCTGTTTGAGGAGCTCATCACGGTTTATCGTCCTCTGGAAGCAGGACAAGGAGGAATTATGCGAGTTTCAGGAGATTAATGCAGACGCACAGGAAACAACAGACTGCGTCTGATTGGTCCATTTCACGGTTCAGGATGGTTCTACCTTCTTTCTGTCCAGACGCGGTGCCACTCTGCTATCCTGAGAGTCGGACTGGTTGATCTCAGGGTTGGTGTCGAGGAGGCGCTGCATGGCTCTGTCGCGATCGAACGCCGTCACGTAGAACAACATCTGCCGGGTGTCGAACGGAAAGAAGAACGGACTGTGGAGACAACCAGAACCAGGTCAGATCCCATCAGTCAAGGAGTTCATCTCCTCCGTTAGGTTAAAAGGCAGAGGGGGGTAGGGTCAAGGAAGTCACAATTCGGATCATGTTATGGTTTGGAGTTCACAAAACGGATAATTTTTCCGATCAGGTTTATTATCAAAGGAAACTTCCTATGATAATATACTTCCGGTCCAGTGAGAACCGCTCAGGAATGAATTAGGAATACTTGTGGAAAATAAAAGATTGATTGTTTTGATTCGAAAATGTAAATCTTTAAAAACTGCCTTTGATGATCAGGGAGAAAGGGTTAGGATATAAAACAAGCTGATGGCAGATTGTATGAAAGAAATTATAGATTAAATACATGACGGCAGATAAAGTCATTCGATTACCTCCACCTTTAAAAGGAACCCACATTATTAGCACTACCGTTGGATCATCATTGCTCACCGTGAGCAGCTGCTGCCAACGCGCCGGCTCTGGGTCAGCAGAGACGAGCAGCCGCCCCACGAACCTCACCTGTCTGAAGGTCTTCATGTCGGACTACATTCTGAACCCGTCTTCCGTGTTGTCCTCCACACTAATGTTGCATTCCGATGTCAACACATATGGTGGCCAAGGAATGAATGGATTTTTGAAAAGACAAACTCAGATACGTGTTGTCTATATCACATTTATACTGCCGACGCCAACATTAGTCCAAACGGGCCCACGAGTATCAATAGTCGGAGTACGTTGAATATTTGCAGCAGTAATAAACGCCTTCATGTGGTAAGAGTAAGATCAGTCCAAAACCTCCCACAATAGTACAACACTCTGCTCCACAGTCAGTACTTTCAGTTCAATACTCTTGTTCTTTTGACATTTGAATCCAGAGCGTTTACTTGTACTGCAGTACTTCCACAGCTCCACTCTTACTTTTACTCCAGTAATAGCTCTGAATACTTGATCTACTGTTATGGTCATATTGTTCTTCATGGTACAAAACCTGCTCACCGCTTTTCTGTCTGTCATCAGCATATCTTACAGCGGAGCCAAAACGCTCCCATACCTGTGATTTAAATGATGGAGGAGGATTTCAAGCTCTTTCAGGCTATGATTCTCTGACATCTTCCAACACGCCTCCTTCACCTGACCACACAACCGCGCCCTGTCACCTCCTCTGCTCCCACCTCTGGACCATCATGAGGGAGCTTGTTGTTTACCCAAAGGTCGATTATCTCCCTGATGACATTTTGGTGCCGTTACGAGTGCCGCAGAATTTCAAATGACATGAAATAAAGTAGAAAGCTGTTCGGAGAAGTGACGTCCCAATGTGATGAGGCACTCTCTTGAAACTGTTATTGATGACTTAGTTCCTTTGATATTTGTAATGTCACAACTGCACATTTAATTTAATTGCACATAATGCTGTTATTCTCTTATTCGTTATTCTGTATTCTGTAACATGCTCTGCTGCTGTAACCCTGCAATTTCCCCATTGTGGGATTAATAAAGGTTTATCTTATCTTATCTTGTTCCATTTGTGACAAATACAAAAAGAAAGACAGACAAATTAAAACCAAAGATATTCTGTAGCTCTTTAAATGCATGATGTAGATGTGGCACATCCTAGATATGATGACATTTTGGCGTCTCTGCATTTAAAATGAAATAACGCCATCGTACTGCACTGAGGTCACCGTGGGGTCAAAGTACCGCTGACTATAGACTAATTTAATCAGGAGAGGAAGTGTATCTGCACCACATCTTAAATAAAGTGATCCAGTTGAATCTGATCACAGTAATGTCTACCTCTGGTAATGTGCACCGGCGGAGGTTTTTGCTCGCCGAGTGCTTTTTCTAATTTAATAAAGAAAAGGTGTCCGAAATAATTGTTTTCACACAATTCAATTTAAACTTGGTAATCTGCGGTTCCCAAGCGGGCCGATCCAAACCTAATCTCAGAGCTACTGTGGTCTGATGCAGCGCTCATCTGAAACATTTACCAGGTTTTCCCCAGCTCGATGAGCCACGTTGGAATGTTCCCCGTCATGATGACCAGCGGGTCCTGCAGCTGCCGGTTGGCTTTGGCCGTCAGTTTGCTGTTGATGAACTCACTGGTAGGAATGATCTCCTTACACGCAGCATTCTGTAGAACAACAGGAAACTGCATCGTCATTCACATCATAAAAGCATTGTGGATCCACCGCCTCCATGGGTCCGAGATGAAACCTTTAGAGGAACATCTCGTCCGTGTTTCTCTGGATGACGGGACAGTTTCAGGAGCTGCTGTGTGTGCCATCATGGAAGAGACTTACATCATACAAGTAGAACCAGTATCGACTGATGGAGTGCAGAACCCTTAGCAGCAGGTTGACCTCTAGAGAGGGGTCATCAAAGGTGATGGTCTCCGGTGGCTCCGAGGTGAGGTATGACTCCAAGGGGTTGATGACACTGGGACACACACCATCTGAAGGAGATGGGGATAAGCAACGGTGAGTACTTCTACCACCACCACTCTATGCTGATTCCATCTGGAGCTAGCAGCAGGAGTGTTTCAGAGAGGATTTGGAGATAACCTTCAAGGCGATATATTATCTTCTCACCATGCCAAAGCTCATCCTGCTTCTTGGCGTTGCGAGGAGAGGTTTTGGTGGGAGCGGTCTGGGCTCGGCCTCTCTTTCCACCCACGGCGTCTTTGCTGCCGTCCTCGTCCTCTCTCACGGGTTTGTACCTGCCAGAAAACAAACGGTTTTTCTCTGTGTGCTTTGATCAACTTCTACCTGAGAATCAGCAGCAGCTCCACACAGAGGTGAGTCCAGGTGTTCCAGCTCTTCCAAGCCAACCGACTGACCCTATATCAGCCGTCTGAAAGATTCTCTTTACTTTCAGAGGTGGCAATGAATTTAAAAATGCAGAACAGAGTACACCTCTTTTGCAGTAAAACAGAATTTTCACCATATTGTGTGTGTTTTGGTCCAAATGCCAGCTCGCCCCAGGGGGTTTGCCTCGTCATCGGTCGACTCTCTCTCCTCCTCTGCCTGGAGGCTGTACTGCCGGACGGCCTGGTACACAGTCATGTTGTACGGCAGAAGGTGGTCGCCGATGTAAAACTGCAGTCTGTGACGAACACTGCCAGAATTCAGGAACTGTGCCGCCTGGGTTACAAATGAATGACGTTAGTATCACGTACAGGGCTTACTGATTGAACCGAAGTGATGGCAGGAAGTAGTGTTCCATGATCTGTATCAGCTCACCAGTGACTCATCGATTTCATCATCCGAACCATCGTCATCGCTGTCTTCATCCTCCTCCCTGATCCGGCCATACCCTGCACACACACAATATCTCAGCTAGTCTGGCGTTTCAACAGCTTGGAGGGAACACGTGTAGGTCAGGAGAGCCCACATCAACACTCACCTCTGACAACGAGATATCTCTCAATGGCTTGTACGAGGGCTAGCGGGTCAATCTTCACAGGGCCCCCTTTCCACTGCTTCACATTGGTGCAGTCCGGGTGTCTCTGCAACTGACACTTGAGCTGATGTGTGTTGAAGAACTTGAGAGCCTGAGAGCCCCTGGAGAACACATTAAAATCATAGTAGTGTTAAGGAGCTTGCTTAAACCTAACGTGGACTGGTTTCAATCAGGAATAAAAGGCCAGACCTGCTGCCGTTCCCGTTGCCACTGGGAAAGTCGTGCACTTTGACGGGAAATTGCTCCATTTGGCTTAGGCAGCTGTTCATTTTGTGCACTAGTGCCAAGTACGGCCCATTCTCTGACGGGTCAAAACGACATACAGGCTCCATTCCAGGAACCTGAAAACCAAACTCACATTAGGACCAGTACACACATGGTGGCTTTTATTATAAATTAAAATGAGCTAGCGCTGGTAGGACAATGCAGCTACCGTTTTGTGTTTAGATCGCTCTGTATTGAAAATACCAACCGATGAGAGGTCAGGGGTCATGGCAGTCATATTAGAGGGGGGCTGTGACCCTGATACCAACAGACAGTTCTGGCAGTCTTTGTCCATCCTTTTTATATCTATCATAGCTGAGTTTAGAGGGACCAGATCAGCCACTGAGTGGTGTGGAGCGGTGATAATGGGCCGAGCTTATGAGGGGCTTCTCTTGGTTCAGGCTTTAACTCTGCACTAATTGATGTCTGGAGCCACCTCAAGATATTTGTGCTCGTTATTCGCAGCTTCTTCCTGGTGGGGCGGTTACAGCTTTCCAGTACACGACTTGGATGGGTCATTGAGGAGAACTCGAACACCGAGCCGACTGAGTAATGCAAGCAATGCAAGCCAAAGAAAAATGTTGCGTCCGTTGTTTGGCCGCGTGACGGACCCAGAGGAACATGCTTTCTGTGTGGGAACTCGCTGAACATAACCTTGTGGTCATTACGAAAGATGATTTGAGGTCAGATCTTCAGACTGGGGAGACCGTGTAAGGTGGGGTCCTGTGAAGGACGGTGAAGGAATGTTATGTTTGCTCGGCGTACATGGAAGACGTCACACTAGACCCTGACACAACTCCAAACTGCTTTAAGATCCAAGAACCAGAAGTTGGCCTTTTGGATGAAAATGCCATTTCTTTTTCTAGTAAACATTTGACTGAAATGGCATCTGTATCAGGCTTCTGCCACACATAAACAAATTTTTCCACTGTTCTTTAGGGAACTGTCCACTCAGATCGAAATAATCATGTCGAAGTGTAATCGAGGACAACACCAAGGTGACGGCCACATACACTGATGTTTTGTGCAGACGATCTTTAATCAATCGAATATCCCTTCCACACGTCAGCAGCTCAAACAGTTTTCACCCTGGAAGTATCTGTTTATGCTAACTGTTTCTAGCGTCATGTGGACAAAATTGTATTCTGTGAATGCTTGAGCCATGGTTGACAAACTGTTGAAAATGAGGGGGTGGGAGAGACCAATAATGAAAGTCTGGAGTCTCACCGGACAGCCAGCGAACACATGGAAGAACCTCTTGAGCCGAACATCACGACTCAGTAGGTCCCTGTCGTTGCTGGACGTCAAGTAAACCAGCAGCTGCTTGACCAGCCCACTGTGCTGGATCTCAAACGATGACACATCAGATTCTGATACGATACTGGAGATCTCCACCAGGCACTCCGTACCGCCATCCACCTGGAGACGGCAGGAGAATGTCAGAGATTGTTCTCAGCTCCAATGATCACATCTTTTATTGGAAAAATACATCTAATTTGGTGAATTAAAGGGTTATCCCAACCAAACCTGATGTGATGTAGAGAAAAAATGTAACTTCATCATCACCTTTTCATGTACAAAGCCGTATTAAAAGATTACAGCAGGCAGGGAATTCTAAACCAAAGTTCTGGCCAACATGCACCTTTAAGTAAATTCTCTCATACAGCGATACGCGTCCAACCCTGAATATTTACAGCTCAGTGAAAGCAGACAGGTGTGTGTTACCTGCAGACTGAGCTGCTCTGTGGCAGTGCAAAGTCTCTGGAGCACATTCAGTGCAGGGTTGCTGCCATCCACATTTTCAGAGTTGAAGTAGCGCTCCACAAATTTACTGGCCTGTTCTTTGATCCAAGTCTTGATCTTATCTCTACAAAAAAAAAAAAAAAATCAGTCATTACAAACATTTAACAGTCAAATCAATCAATCAAAACACTTCAGCAGGATCTTATTTCTGAGGCTGATGACCAACATCATCTAGAATCTATCCGTCATACCTGTTATTTGAAATGGAGTCTTTTGGAGGTGCCCTCGCCAGACCGCTCACGCCTGCCGTACGCGAGGGCTCTGAGTTGGCGTTGTTGGTCTGAGCACCCAGTTTGCCCCAGGTTTTAGGATTCAGACTGGCCAAGAAGGATGATTTGGGTGACTGAGTGCTGGTTGGGCTCTTTGCTGTTGTTAGGAACCAAAGACAAAAATTAGAAAGAATTTCTCTGGGCCAAGGATATATATCGTCTTAACCAATACTGAACAGCTGAACGGATCAAATCATCTGCTGCAAATCATGAAGCTACAAAATGAGTAACTCAAAGTTTCCTCTGCCAAGGAGTTCTGGTCTCCTGCCCTGTGCTTTTGTCTGTTTGTTCTGACCAGGATTTATGAAAAACTCGAGGTAAGTTTTGGTGACGTTAGGCATGACTCAGAATTTGAAATCAAATATTAATGAGTTGTTCGATGGTGAGGTCATTGTGTGGTGAAAGTGCTGTCTTGAAAGTTTTGATTTGGGGTCCATAGATTAATTCAAAGCAGAGATATAGCATTTCAATGTTCATCTGAACATTATCTTTGCACCTGTGCAAAAAGATGGGAGGTGGGCTTATTATATGTTTGTTATTTTAGAGCATATGAAGAAATGGAGAAGGGGGCCTTAGTGTGCTGAGCAGAGATGCTGTAAGAGATCGAGATCCGCCTCAGTGGGCTGAATGGGGAGGCTGAAGTGGAAGGCGCAGGAGACCACCGGCTACGGAGTATGGAGAGCTACTCAGAGGATTAGCTGGAGTTGTCGGTAGCAATAGAAGCTGGCACTAACTTAATTAATGGATTAATGGTGGAATCTGCAGGAATATTTCCTGAATAAAGCAATCTAATAGATTCTGATCACAGTAACGTCTACCTCTGGATCTGTTGTGCCTAGGCGGACATTTGTGCTCGCTAAGGGATTTTTTCGAGTTACTGCATATGTTGGCTGTTTAGAATATACATGCACTTCTTTGAGATGTTTTGGTCCACAGCTCACGTGTCACCCAGAGAATCGAACCCCTCAACTTACCCTGATTGTCTACTTTATCATCATCTCTTGGGGGAGAGTATTTGGGTCTTCTGGGCCCTCTTTTAGGTAACCGCTTCCTCTTTAGAACATCACTTAACCGCCTAAGTGGTGGAGAATTCGAATTAATATACATTAGTAGCAGCGTGCATGGATTATTTAATGAACACACCAACACATTACGGATAAAATGCATTGATTTTCTTCGACATTTTAATTCTCAGCAAACAGAATAAGTTCAGGCTGAGGTCATGGTTTAGCATATCAAGTGATTGCCAGATGAGTTTCAAGCGTGACACAATATATATGTATTCAATAATAATAATACATTTTATTAATAACGCACTTTACATTTTGACCAAATCTCAAATTACTACAAGGTAATAGCAGATAAAAGCATCAATAAAAATATAATAATAATTTAAAAATATGAGCAAAGAGCAGCAATGTTAGTTCAAAGTTATGGGTTCTGCTAAAAAAGGAAAGTTTTAAGTCCTTTTTTCTTAAAAAGTCTCAGTCGTCTGTGGAGCCCTCAGCTGATCAAGGAGGGCATTCCACAGACGAGGGGCAGAAGAACGGAAGGCCGGATCACCCGTGTGTTGAGCTTAGTCCGGGGGAGTAGGAGGCGGATTGAGTGGGTATTATCTTGAGTTATTATTTGAGAAACAGTCATGAGCTCCCACTCACCCCTGTGGGCTGAGGTCCAGTGAGTCGTCCATACTGTGCTGGAAGCTGGGTGATCCCAGATCAGGGGTAGCATTATTAGCAGAGGTGGTGGATGCAGTGCTGATGGTGGTCGTGCACAAACTGGCAGTACCGCTAGGGCAAGCCTTCGGGGGACTGGTGACGAGAAGGCTCTCAGACTCCGACAGGTTCTTCACCTGGTGCATTACACCTAGATAGAGAGAGAACAGAATTTAACTTCTAGAAATTAAAGCCTGATGCCCGTTCGGCGAGAGTCACATGGTCTTGGCTGAGGATCAGTGCATACTACTGCCAATAAATTTGGTTCTTGCAGTTGAACCTTTTATGTCTCATGATTACTCTTCTATTTTCTGGTGCGCAGACAGGGTAGAAAATTCATGGCCATTGGATCGTACAATACCTTCTCTTCTGAAATAAACGCTGAAGACGTCGGGCAGCTTCTGCATGAGGATCTCTGCCATCTGCAGAGAACCTACTACAATCTTCAGGTCCTGGCTGGACAGCATTGAGGCAATGTGACTGCAGAGGTAAGCATACAAATAAAACACTCGTAAGAAGATATTAACATGGTTAACTGGCCCTGACTCACTCCATCTCAGCCCAGCAGAGAACGTGGATGCACATATATATCCATGTTTGTGTGTGAGCTTGTGACAGGATGCATTCATTGTCCTCTCAGAAATTAGTTTAGTAACAGAGAGCGGGAGTCTCTGTAAAGGTCCATTAAGATCCCAACGGTACCAGGGAAAGTTGGAGTTCCATTTAGTAGCAAATTAATTTATTCACTAACGGACCGGTTTGTGCAGAGTAATGTGTGCATGTAGAAAAAAAGATATTTTCCAAGAAGAAGAATTTAAAAGAGTATCGTAGAAGTTTTACAAAAAAGTATACATTTACATCATGAGTACATTAAAGGCCTTCACAAACTGCAGCCACTGTGAAGCGCCTGGGGAGCTAGGGTTTCAGGGTCTTGCTCAAGGACCACACGACAATTAGTCCCTTTGAACCTACACAATTCAAATTGCAACCGAAAGACAGAACTTTGGTCGAGTTAAGTTGCCAAAGCAAAAGAAGACAGGGAAGAGGAGCATATAACTTTCATTCCCTTCCTTAAGTCATTGAGGGTGGGATAAAAGTTGCCTCTGACCCCCCCTGAGGAGCAGCGGTCAGGCACTGGAGGACCCCGGTTGTAAATTTGGATTCAGGGTCGAATGATTTTCTTTCAGACTAAAATTGATCAAACTATTATAAAGCAAATTTAGAAAAAAAACAAAAAACAATGTCATTCCACATGATTCACAGGTGATTGACAAACAGGAAAGAAAGGGTAAAACGATGTAGTAGACATTAAATGAATACAAAGTTTGATATTGAAACCAATGCACTCAGAGAACTTTATGGAATTTAGAAAATAAAATGTGAATTCAAGATAATAAAAACTGTTAATGGTTAAAAAGAATCAGAAAACAAATGCCTATAAATAGATGGTAAAATATAACTAAAAGAGTAAAAAAGATAAGCAATGAAATCAGGATGAAAATAACAAAATAAATGTTTTTAAATAATACTATAAATACAATTCTAAAGTCATAAGACACTACATAAAGGACTAAATATACTGAGAGAGTGAGTTTCGAGTTGATCTTTGAAAAAAAAACAAAAAAAAACTACATTGTCAGCTCGGATGAGATACTCTGGAATTTTGTTCTAGCAACTTGGAGAAGAGCAGCCCTAAAGCTGCATCACCAGAAGGTTTGGTTCTGGTTGATGGGGCAACTCAGAGAAAAGAACCAGGGGATGTGAAAGGGGGTCCCAGTTTGTTAACTGTGATGATGTGTAAGTTTGTTTGTTGTAGGGAAATAACTATGTTAAATGTTAATTTCAGGGGAAAATTCAGTTTCAAGATCATCGATGCTTTGGCAGGGAACATCGAGCAAAGAGTTCAACCAGCTGTGTCTGTAGTTTGATGCTCGCCCGTGTCAGCTTTTCCTTCTACAAGTATTCAGGTAGGCAGGCTTGTCTACATTACATCCAAACCAATCTGCCATCAGAAAAAAAAACATCAAATAGCACTGCGATGTCACTGTGTGTTCTGATACGTTTTAATCAGGACCAGCAAGTACCCTTTTAGCAGTTTGAGCACAAAAGGGGTCTGACAACATGGGCCGACGTTGTTTTCTACACAAGAATGTTCCTTTCACTGGTTCAGATTTTCCTGTTTCCAACTTAACATCAGAACAAAATGTTTCACCTGCTGTTTAATCTATATTTGAAACAGGTGTAATTGTGTGCTCTCCATCTGGTACTCGTCAACACTCGAGCTACTGAATTTTGAATTATAAAGTTCAATGCTAGCAGCAGTAGCATGAGTAGCATAGTTAGCATTGAATGTAACTATAATCTGCCTCAGATCGGAAGAGGAGTCATCTGGATTCAACAAATCCATCAACCTGAAATATGTCAGACAAAGATACTTTTGGACGCTTTCTCTAAAGCTCCACCTCGTTAATACATTCAGCCTTGAGTTCATGGGCTACAGCTCTTTAGTGTCATTTTAGGCCTCCTTTGCACCAAAATGTGGATGAGAGAAAGCAGTTGAGGGCCATATTCTACTCCTACTTTAGAGTTGAAGTAGAGACAGTCTTACCTGGACACAGCATGGTTCCTTAGCACATCCTTCAGCAGCTCTGCATCAGCAAAGTAGATGATCCTTAGGATGGCTCGAAGGCACTTGTGTCTGACAGCAGGCCCGGCCGATGAGCTGTAAACCTCATACAAGACCCCAAACAAAGTTTTGATAAAGCACTTTGCCAGCTCAGGGTCCTCCTTCATCAACTGGGCTCGTGCATCTTCTCGGCGAACCTCTTGGTGAGTCCCTGGAGACAAAAGTGGACATGATGGATTCTAAATCATCTTTAGTTTGAACATCACTGAATCAGCTGGGAGATCATAGTTAACCGGAGTCAAATTCCTTGTATGCATATACATGGCCAATAAAGCTGATTCTGATTACGTATTACCCATGTTGGGGTTGGCCAGAGGATTCGGTTTTCTCTGAATACCACGAGCTGTTCCTGTGTCTTCATTGATCTGCTGCATAGAGTTGAAGTCGATGGTGTACACTCGGCCCAGGGTTGACAAGCTGATCTCATCCTCCCCGTTCTGATGGGCTGTCTGCAAGGAGAAAAAAATCAGAAACACACCTGTGACGTCATCCTCCAACAAACCTCTGACATCACCAAACACACCTCTGACATCCTCAAACACATCTCTCATCACATGCTGCTCTACACACAGCTAACGGCGGGTTGTCCTATCAATGGCTGGAATAATTCAATAACTTATTTATCCTGTAGAGTTAATTTAAATAGTTATCTAGGTAGACAACTTGTTGAGCTGTGATACAAGAGATATGCAGTTTATAGAAAGAAATAGACAGACGATAGACAGACTAAGAGACACATACACAGGATAAATACATTTACACTGCATAATAAAACAACAAAACGTCTTTGGGTAGCGATCTACTCCAATGGCAGCAAAATGCAGTAGAATATGTATTAGAAATCATATTTATTATTATTTATAAGTTATATATATATAGCTACTGGTGTTATGTTTCTGCCCAGACTTCAGGAGGGTGACATGAGGACCCAACTAACCCAACAAATGTTTTATATATTATATCTTATATAGTAAAGAAGTAAATAATTAAGTATTATATATAAGTATATGATAGTAATAGATCAAATAAACACAGGAGCACTGGGGAAAGCAGCATGTATATAGTGCTCTCCAGAGAAGGGCACTTCTCTCATTTGGAGGTTTTAAAGAATTAATATGTTTGTAATGATGTCTTCTCTATTTTGATGTGTGGTTACCTCAATAATGCGACTGTCGATGCGGTTGTAAGGATGCCATAGTCCCCGGTCATCCCTCCACTGCCAGATGGCTCCCTCTGTTGTCTGGGCACTTCCTTTCTTCAGCATTACATCCACTGCAAAGATCCCCTCCCTGGGTAGGCAGGGCATCAGCTCGCTGTAGGAACAGGAAACTCCCTTAACTCAATTTAACTTTCACGCAGTCTGTGTACTCACATAAAATCTTTAACTGGTAAATCAGTGGTTTTTGTGACTGTGGTACCAGCTTTGGGGGAAGCATTCACATCAGATTCAGGTTTGAGACAATTGTGCTGAACACAGTGTGAGTAGATCTTTCACAATGCTTTAATTATCTGCTGCAAGTCAGTCAGACTTGAATTTATGTGGGTATAAATGTTATGGCCCAGCGCGATCTTCAGCCAAACGTCACTAAACTAGAAGAGAAGGCAGGTAAATAAAGATTACCAGATGAGGGAGGTGAGCTCATAGAGCTCCTGTGGACTCCGAGGTACGAGTTCAATCTGTTCCTGGCAGCTTCCATTTGATGCACCACACAAGAGGAAGCGCAGAGTCTCTGCTATATCTGTCAAGAATCAAGAACACATGTACACTTTTTAATAAGGATGCCTATTGCATATGCAATGATCAATTTTCCTGTACTACTGTTAAAAGGATGTTAAATGACCGAACACACATTTTGGAGGCAGCAAAATGGGTAACGTGCTAAATGTGTAGTTTACTCCTCGTTTTATGTGTAATTTGTTGATAAAAGAGACAGTATGGTTCTCCTGTTCACTGGAATGATCATTTTTCTAAGACAGAAGAGCAGGAGGCAGAGCTCTGATCAAGTTCAAGAACATGAAGCCTGTCAGTTTGTGCTGTCACATAGATGTGGAAAAAAATCAGACCCTCTTCTGCTGCCCCTTCGAAAAGGAATGTATGAATGGAATAAACACAGAAAAGGGGGCAGAGGTCTGTTCCACCATCAGGTCAAAGGTAGTCATAAAGTCGTTTGGACATCTTTCTAAAAATGGTGAGACCGCAGGACAGGACACAGGGACGGAGGCTCATCTCCAGACGAGCCTTGGAAACACCTTTAAAAGCATGGAATTGAAGAAGCGTTTATGGGTCCAAGTTATGGGTCTTCAGTGGAAGTGTTGCAAAATACATTTAAAAAAAGGTTTGAGACCCCCAGGATTCTTAAATTAACAATAAAAAGACAAAACATGTGGGCAAGTTGGTCCAGACCATCGAATGCAGCTCAAATAAAGCATGAGATAGGGAGGAAACTTTTCAAATCATGGTCAACTGGAATCTGACCATAGACCCTCCATTTGTCTGTGTTTCATTAAAGAAAGCGTCCAAACCCAAGACCAGACTAGACACAGTTCGACATTGTGTTACACAGGGATGGATTTACAGTGAATATTTTGCGTGGGATCCTGGAAGCCCCCGCCCCCTTGTCATGGCTGCTCATTTGAGTATCTGCTGACCTGAGGTTTCAATGCAACAATCCAGAAGGGGTTACATAGAACAGTCCAAAAACACTCAGTGAGACATCTGTCTCTGTTCTAATAAGAGAATTGAGACTGAATTAAAAAATGTTTTTTAGAGTTATATAATGCTGAGATGGTGAGAAGAAGCTCTACACACTGCTGGGCTTAACTGGGGTGTTCAGAGGAAAGCCCTCAAGTCCACCATGGAGACTGGGATGGATTTGACATTCATACACAGGAGGCACGTAGTTATTGAGTGGCAGCATGTGACCCGCTGGTGATACTCACTCTGCTTCATCAGCTGGACTGCCAGGCAGGGGCAGTTTGAGCACATGAGAGAAAACATGCGCACCACCATGATGAACATCCCCGAGCTGAGCACAGGAGGTGTCACAACCAGCAGCTGCTGGATGTTGGTCAGAAGGTCCCGTGAAGCTACCTCCTGCAGAAGGTTCTGTTTATATAAACATTAACATTAGCTGAAGCCTCAGAGATGAGAAAGACAAGAAAATAGTCACATGAAAAACCGGAGGTACCAACCTCTTCATGTTGAAAGTTGTCCACTAATCTGGCGAAACACAGACAGGTGCTTTCCACAGATTTTTTATCCTGCATGAGTTAAATATCGATATTAGTCAATATTTAAAGGAGGTGAAATCATTACAATGAACACCACTCGAAGATCAAATCTAACATTATGATATCAAAGAGTAGAAAACGTGAGGGAATTCGTGTTTGTACAACAATCAGTGAGGCTCATTTATGCGAACAACACTCCTGAATCCATGATGCTTTATGCCCTCAGTTCATCAACACTGGAGACCTCTTGGATGAGAGATGAAACGTCTTAAACTTAATTCCAGTTGCTTTGGATTCAACTTTCATTTTACACCAGTTCACTTGTTCCAGTTCGCAGAATCCTAAGTTTGTCAGTCTCCGAGAGCGTACCTGGTGCGTCAGTCTCCGAAAGCGTACCTGGTGCGTCAGTCTGCGAGAGCTTATCTGGTTCGTCAGTCTGTGAGAGCTTATCTGGTATGTCAGTCTGTGAGAGCTTATCTGGTATGTCAGTCTGTGAGAGCTTATCTGGTATGCCAGTCTGTGAGAGCTTATCTGGTATGTCAGTCTGCGAGAGCTTATCTGGTTCGTCAGTCTGCGAGAGCTTATCTGGTATGTCAGTCTGTGAGAGCTTATCTGGTATGTCAGTCTGTGAGAGCTTATCTGGTATGTCAGTCTGTGAGAGCTTATCTGGTATGTCAGTCTGTGAGAGCTTATCTGGTATGTCAGTCTGTGAGAGCTTATCTGGTATGTCAGTCTGTGAGAGCTTATCTGGTATGTCAGTCTGTGAGAGCTTATCTGGTATGTCAGTCTGAGAGAGCGTACCTGGTGTGTCAGTCTCTGTGTCAACAGTGGCAGAGAATCCGCAACAAAGTGGAATTCATCCGGAGTGATGCTCTGGCAGCAGTTTGCTGCAATCGCCAAAGCATTTCTCTGAGCATTGATACTGAAGAACTCCAGGTAGAGGAGGCAGTCAGCGAGTCCACCCTGGGGAATGATGGAGGAAAACTAGTAAGTTACTGCTTAGCAGAAATGGTGAGACCTAGGCACATCAGACTGTGACAACTTACAGCCTGCAAAATGGCTTTACTGTGTCGCCTTGACAACATCTCCAAGGCTGTGAGGGCCTGCTCTGCTACATCAATGAACTGGATCACCTGAAGCTGTAAGCAAAATGGAACGGAATATTAGCACATTAAAAGGCCAAGCATGCAAATGAACAAGCAACTAGGGACAGACAGGCAACCGTTCCTCACTTTCTCCAGGAAGACAGGAATAGCATCAACCACCACCGCAGAGGATCGTGGTAGTGCCTCCATCATATATGTGAGTGCACGAGAGGCATGATTCATCTGTGTGTAAAGATTACAGAGGATGTGGTCTTAGAGAAGTACACCAATCAAACAAGACATGTGGAGTTCCAGTAATTTAAGTTCATCACACTCACAATATCAAAGTTATTGTCCATCTGTAGGAGTGTAATCTGCAAACAGAAGGTACGCTACTATTAATGATTCACACTCGTGGGGCTCTTTATAGCACAGACAGCATTGAACAAAAGCATTTCACATTACATAAAGCAAATGAAACAGTTGAGATCTCGCCGTAAAACTCACAGGACCTTTTAAAAACCAAATAAAACAATAAGACCAACCAAAGCAGGAACGACACTCTTGACAGGGAAACCCCCCAGTGTTTCTTCATTGCCCATCACCAGCAGCTGGCACATCTCAATGGCGGCCTGGAGTTGCTGGGACTCGTCACCTGTAGCCTGCAGACCTTGTAGGAGCTGCTGAGCCTTGGAGCCTAAACCAGATACATCTTTATTTAATCAGAGCTCTTCAAATCCACAGATGACGGACGTAAGGTGAGGAGGTTTGCACTCACTAGCTCCACTGCCAATGGTCCTGTGAAAGAGCTGTGACATGCGGGGTCCCAGGGGCCCAAAAAGATGTGGGGGGAGACCTCTGGCCTCCAGTAGGGCTATCAGGATCAAAACAGTGAGGTTGGGAGAGCAGCTTTACATCAGAGTCATATCAACAGAGCTTGGCCACCATGTCTTTAAATCAATATTATTTCAGACTTTCAGTGAACATTCAATTTGCCCTTTTCTTGGATTTGCCCTGGGAATATGTTCAACAATTGAAGTTAGGACATTTTTACTACTGAAAGAAGCCATCCTACCTTGTAACCTTCCCATTTCAGAGTCATCAGACTCACTCTCTCCAGATGTGGTCATCCCCACTGCCCCTGCTACTGAGCTTGAAGCTGGATTCAAAACAATCAATGAAAAATTCAAGGTTAGAACCACACAGAAACCTTTATTGATGTCTAATCATCCTTTTGACAAGGAAAGGTTTAAGCAACATTTCTAAATCATCAGTACATCTCAGCCAGTAACAAGGTGTTGGCATGATGGATACCTGAAGCCCCCTGTGATGCCTCATCAGTGCGAGCGGCTGACGAGTTGGCCCCATCTTGGTTGTTGTCGGAGTCGGCCATTTTCTCCTGTCGGCGAGCGTCGGCTGCCCCGCGCTTGCCCAGGCCTGAGCCCCGCCGACTGATACAAGTAATAAAACGAGGGGTAAATAAGTGACAGCAGAGTGATGACCAAGTACAAAGCATTCCACATTAAATTCTATGAACACAACGCTTGGTAGAGTGTACATTGTTTCCTGCTAGATGTTAACCATCGTTGAATTTGCATCAGAACTCTGAGAAGTAGTAGACTCCTGTACGACTGGAGTCTGGTTTATAGAAAGGGTCATTCTGCCGATGGGCGGACCCAGCGCTCTCCTCAGCAAGTAACTGGTTTTAAAAAATGTCCTCTTATTTTACTGAGTATGGTAGAGCAGACCTGAGCTGTCAAATCTACTAGGATGATTTATTATTTCATTAGTATTCTTACATGACATTGTACAGCCCTACGACGAACATGCATACCTTCATGCAAAGGTGACATAAGCCCTGCTAAAAGCTTCACACAGTGAACGGTGCTATTCAGTGCTGGATTTCAAATGAAATCTCGAAAGATTGCGTCGGATGATAACCCCATGAGAGGATATGAGACTGCTGTCATCAGAAATATCGTGACCCATTTCCATCAAGCTCAACGTCCAACATATTAATTTGTCTTGCTCCTCATACTGATCCATTCCGTCAGAGCCCCAGTCACTGGTCTCATGCTGAAGAAAACCCAGTCAGCTTATTGCCTCGTTAACAAGCTCTTCGTCTTTATCAGAGTATCAACTGAAAAACACCTTTAATTAATATTCATCCGGCAGGAGCAAGGAGTTGGACGTTTACTAACCACACCGGGTTACAACTACTGATAACCTCCTGCCTTCCTGAAAATGATTTCTGCTTGCTGATATGATAATGTGGTAATGTTCAAAATCAGAGTGTGTGGAGCTACTGCCAGGAATTCTCAATTAGCCCAAATGTTCAGAAGCAATCACCAAAAGATCTGAAGCATAAGTCTTTAAAGTCTAAACTAGGTGGTTGGTACCTGGTGCTGGCACAGGAGCCCGTGGTCTTCTGCCGTGTGCTCCGCCGAAAGCTGGGGAGCTCTGCTGGGGGAGACTCGCTGGGCTTCTTAGTGGATTTTCTCAAACCTGCAGGCAAAACAGTGACAGATAACAAAAGGTGGACTTGGCCCCAACACCAGCATCACATCATCAATAAATCAATAAAAACCATCCGTTATCGAGTCTGGAGCCACCTGCCTGAGTCTTGGACCACAGACTAGACGGGTATTAATAGTAACCCCGCCATGGCCCTATGACAGGACAACCTTCAAGCTGGATCTGTGACTCATAATTCAGGAGGACAAAAATAAACATTCAAAATAAAACACCAAATGAGTTCATGTCGTTTTTGTTCCCGATCCGACTGGATTTCCTGGAATGGTACCAGTGCCGCTACCGATTCCTCCCCAACATTCCGGCACAGGTTTCCAGAATCAGGCACAAACTATTCAGAGACAGTCTGAGGAGTCCACATTCAGGCTGCACTGATTCAACATGACCAAAATGAAACCACAGACTACCAGTGAAACCCGTTTACTCACCGCTCCAGCACAACCATGGGTGTCTGTAAAAAGCTACCAGAAGTTAATAAATGAAGACACATAGATGAAGATCTCTGCTCTCGTGACTCAAACAGCTCCTGAATCCAACATGCCTGCCCCCCACCCCAGCTGCTGGGCCAATAAGCTGAGCCAATTTAGGAGGGGCTGCTACATTTGGGCCTGTGGCAACGAGCCCACTTCTCTATCCGTTCAGGCCTCACCTACACCGTCCTCACCAGCTCACCGATCCTACACACCAACACCTGCTGTATCATCTCAGGACCAGGATCACTACCCGTCTCCACTATTCACACTGAATCGGGATCAGGACCAGAACCCATCTCCAATGGTCACTCTGGATCAGGACCAGAACCAGTCTCCAATGGTCACTCTGGATCAGGACCAGAAACCGTCTCCAATGATCATTCTGGATCAGGACCAGAACCCGTCTCTAATGGTCACTCTGGATCAGGACCAGAACCCGCCTCTAATGGTCACTCTGGATCAGGACCAGAACCCGTCTCCAATGGTCACTCTGGATCAGGACCAGAACCCATATCCAATGGGCACTCTGGATCAGGACCAGAACCTGTCCCCACTAGTTAGAACATACGCGCCAAAAATCTACATTCCTGCAACTCCAGCCCTTAAACTCAAAATTGAAGTCCGTTTTCTACCAAAAATGAATGCGGCGAACAGGAAGATATCTGTACGGATTTTAAGATCCTTGATAACATTAGGAGCCTGCAAGTGGAGAAAACAAGCGCTTGAGTCCCCGCAGGACTACGACGTTCCAACTATACAGACCCATTCACTTCTTCATCTTCTTCTTGATATTAGAGCTTTGGACCCTAACAGACGAGCCTGCGAGTGTTACTGCCACCAAATGTGAAGTGCATTATAAATTAAATGTATTATTATTATAGCAATAACGTTAGACAGGTGAGAGTGATCTGCTCAAAATCGCCCATCATCATCCAAGCGTCAGTTCTGCTTCATCCAGGGTAGGACATTAATAGGTGTTAACTCCAGCCCGGACTCTAGGACACTTTTGAGAACTAGAGGCTAGTTTAGTTTAATATTTTGCCCCACAGACTGAAGGATTCACTTATTGGTGTCAGGAACTCTATGGGTGATTTCACTTGAGCAGTTGAGAAAAGTCCAGGGCTGAAGTTCAGGAAACTGTTAACAAACGCTGGGTATATCCTTGAGCTCTGGCTTGATCAATCCTGAGATGAGGAACTGAGTTTTGGTTCCATACACAGCTTAACTGAGTTGGTTCAATCAACTCTTAGTTTGTTTAATCTTGAGTTAAAATGAAGTAGGAGGATGATCAAAGGCCATCATCAATGGAGCTTAGACACTGAGATTCATAATCGCTACAAGTGAGATGCCATGTTCGCAATGAAAACCAGCGAGACTCTATGGTCGGCACACTTCACGCCATCTGAGATATTTAGAAGAAAAGAGAAACACGGCTGAGGAGGAGAGAAAACTGCTGCCTGAGTGAAAGTATCCACTACTTTGACAGCATCTTCTCTTAACATTGTGGTGGGAAGGTGGTGGAATGACACTATGCTCATTCATGGGCACTAAAAGCACATGAACGCAGCCGAGAATAAAATACAGATCCAGAGATAATCCCGGATGGAACCAGAACCCACGGAAGGAATTGTAGATCTCAACTGGGAACTTTAGGATCTCCCCACCAACGTGATGAGCTGGAGAGGCTTCAGGAAAAGAGGGACGTCTGGAATAATCTTCGGACTGCTGCCACCCCAGCCTTCATGGATGGCAGACAGGCTGATGATTAAACCTGACTATGGTCTGAAACATATTTATAATATCAGTCAGAGGCTACATTCTTCAGTAGCTTTCATCTAAAATATTCAGCCATGTTGGACAAGCTGTGTCTGTCTGGATGTGAGAGACATCCACGCTGTGAGATGTTTGAGATGGACGGCTGAAGAATGTCCCTCAGATGAATCCTGGAATGAAAGAATGTTCAGTTTGGGTCTAAGTCCTCTCCTGACGTCAGTCAAGAATGTGACAAAAGATTGGCGGACATGTCACGTCTGAAAGCTCTGCTTCAGGTTCAGGAGGAGGACTCAGGAACAAACTCAGGCTTTGTTGAAAAAAACTGCCACACAGCAGCTTAGCTTCACCGAGTAAGTTACGGTTATGCTTGAGTGTCCCTCATCTCGGGTTTAATAAAGTCCGTCCCCCAAATCTCGGGTTTAACAAACTCTGTCTCCCTCATCTCGGGTTTAACAAACTCTGTCTCCCTCATTTCAGGTTTAACAAACTCTGTCTCCCTCATCTCTCTTTAATTGTCGTTCATAAAAACCTCTGTTAAAATCCTGATCCTGAAATCCTGTTTGAGAACTCCACAACATGATGTTTTATTTCTATCAGAAGTTCCTCACCGACAGGCAGCTCATACTCTTCTTCATGAGGTGAAGCAGCTTTGGTAGAGCTGTGTCTGATGTACTGGTGGTGGGCTGTTTTAGGGCTGGGAAGACCACAGAATTCTGTACAACCTGCATCAACGGGAGCAACATACTGGGTAGGGGGGTAGCTGTTATTTCTACAGACGGCGGAACAACTCCACATTTTCACTGTCCTACCAGGGTATACTGCTATGACTATTTTGGCTGCCAGCATTAGCCATCTCCCTCGACTGAGCACCGTGTTGGTTCTTCGGGCGTCAAGTCAGACTTTCCCCCCTTCCTTTCAAATGTTTGCCGTCTTCTTTTATTTATTCATATCTTAGACCAAAACATTTCTACGCTGCTGAAATAGCTCCACCTCCAGCAGTTGTTTATGTTACTTTGCCATAAACGGTTATGTTGCCGTCAGGTGGTATCAGGTGCCGATCGCGATACTGGTATGAGCGCATCCTTATTCACAAAAATTACGCACTGACGCTCTACCAGCCAATCTTATCTCCTGTTTAAATCCTTAAATATTACATACTATCATAAACTCTCGCAGCTACTTCCATATCCAGTCAGAAACTTTTCTATCACTAAGTGTGTGGTCCATGAACTCAAATATGTATGTTTCAGCTCAGAATGGGTTAGAGAGTATTTCTGGAGTAACAATAGAGGGTCCATAAACAGGTCATGTGACTCACTTGCTAGTTTAGCTTGTAATCCTGATGGCCCAGGTTTGGAGGTCTCAGTTTTGGAGGAGCCAGGCAAAGACAGTTTGGGTTTTGGCAAGTTGACTTTGGGGTTGAAGCGTGTAGCCCACTCAAATTTTGAAGAGCTGGCTGTTTTGGCCTGTTCCTTTTCCCGGGTACTACGGCGTGGAGAGGGGCTTGAAGCTGAACGGGAGCGTCTTGCCTTGGTCTGATCTTTTCCTTGTTTGACCCTGGCACCCTGTGTCGAAGCACTGTTTGTGCCTGTAGTAGATGAAGAGGACGATGTGGAGGCAGAAGAGGATGAGTCTGTCACGTTGCTACACCCAGCTTTGGCTGAGGTGGCCGATTTAGACGCCAGCTTGGTTGGTTTTACAGTTCTGCCCTCGGTATTATTGTAGAGGGACCCAACAGTGCTACTTAGACTGGGGAGAGACTCCACTTTCTTCCGTTTCTGGACTTTTGAGGCCCCAGAGGCCCCACTCTTCTTGGTTTGGCCTCGTCCAGACAACGCAGGCGGTTCTGAAGAAACGGATCTCTTCTTGGACTTCGCTGCACCTTTCTTGGGCTCAGAGGTATTGTCTCGGGGTGGTGGGAGCAATTTGGTCTTCTTGGCAGGGGTTGGCCCAAAGGTACTAATTTGGTCAGGAACCTCGCTTCGTTTAAGCCCTCGGTTGCCTTCACTTTTTGACTGGGGACCTGGTCGCTCTTGTTCAGAAGTCCCTGCAGCCTCTGGATCTTCTTGTGACACAAATGATGCTACGGACAGAGTGAGACTGCTTCTGCAAGGGAGTAACACGAAACACTGTCACGGTAAACTATTCCAGCTGTGGACAGTGACTTATTACATTATCATTCAGTGCAGTCATCCAGGTTGACAACAAAAATCTACATTTTGTCTTTCCAAGTTGTGAACTTGGCTGAACGTCATGAGTCTTTACAAAGTGCACATCCATAAACACAGGCACAAACAATAAACACCAAGAAGAGAGGAGGGGTACCTTCTTGAGCTGTGCCCTCTGGACTGGCCAGTGGCTGAGCTGGCTGTGGCTTTGGAAGCCTTAGAATTTGGTCTTCTACTTTCAGGAGGGGAATTTGCTTTATGTTTTACCTGCTCTGACTGCAACCTGTAAGGTTGGAAATTCAAAAGGAAATCACAGTGTGTGTTTAATACCACATCAAATACACTGAGCAATTCCCACATTATTTAGGCTGACTGCATCTACCAATAATATGACCATTAACACCTCTGGAGGAGCAAAGACAAGCTACAACACCCTGATGAAGAAAATAACACAAGACAAGTTCTACATTAGACCAAATAGGACAATATGACCAATATTTTTCATGTTCAAATTAACTACAGATTATAACCACACATTACTTATAACAAAAATATTTCGCTAACCCTCCGTCATTTTTTATTTCCTTCAAGAAAATGCAAAAACTAATGTCCACAATTATAGAATTACCTCCTGTTACTGTGTTTTGAGATGGGGTGGAAAGCGAGTGCAGGTAAACTCACCTTCCTGCGACTGTATGGTCTTGTGGCTGGGCTGCAGCAGTGTTCCTCTGTGAACGGCGCAGTGACCCCCCTGGATTGGAATTAGGCCGGTTGGACATTGGCACCTCTCTCCTGAAGGGACATACCCTTTCTAGACACTACCATTCACTAGAATAAAGGAGACACAATCAAAATACAATGATTCTCTACGCTCTCCTACAGCCTCGGCAGTGTGTCCTCAGATTAAAACTAATCCTGTGTGTGATCGCTGATGGAGCTTCTGAGAGCTCAAAATCTCCTGTCTTGATCATTTCTGATGATTATCTCATTAGTTGTCCTTGTTTTGTACATCTCAGATGCAAATTCCCCCCCCAGCAAAAAGCTGAGCATCTTAATAACGACATCACCATCAAAACCGGCTGCCAAAAAAACTGAACTTCCACAGGTGTTACAACTAATAATAATAATAATAATAATACATTTAATTTATAATGCACTTTACATTCGGATCAAATCTCAAAGTGCTAAGAACCTGCTGGTTTGACTTCATCAACATCATAAACCACATCAACAGCACGGTAATATATTCAAACATTTTTCAACATATTACTTCAATAACTTTATGTCAGCATCAAATTATACTTGTTTTAAGAGACAAAAATTATCAACTACATCATTAATACAACCCAGAACCCAATAACACCAATAAATAATAATAAAAAAGGCAACAAAATAAACACAATTCAAGCACATAGCAAGTCCGACAGGTCTAAAGGTCCATCTACTGTAACATTCAGACAGAACCTACTGTTCTGGAGAGAGTCCTTGTATTCAGTTTATTCCGGTGGAGAAAAATAATTTAAGTCTGGTGAGTGGGCTCTGTTCAGGTTCTGACCTTTCAAATCTATCTGATAATATCCAATAAAATATAATAATCTAAGCGTGGTTGAATGCGTAGAAGGTTTGGTCCAGTCTCTTCATGCATCAGTAATATAATCCACTCTACTCTCAGGCCCAGTTCAGGCCTCCAGAACATCTGGAATCTGGTGGTTTCACTTTTCTGTCACCTGAAGCTCAACCTTTATGATCCACGGACTCTCAATACTAAAGTTCGTTACATACAGCAGAACACTCTTGACCGAATCTAAAAGCTCTGAGGCCTGGTTCTGACGTAGGTTAGCATGTAGCATATTAGCATCTACACATATATATTATTTGTATATCTATATATGTATATATATACACATATATAGATATAAAAATCAAGATTTATAGTATATGTCTGAGTCGTGACGTCACAAGAACCTGGACCCACACTAAACACGTACAAGGGCCGAACCCAGTTAGTGTTTAATATCCCACCGTGGGGAGAACGTTAATCACCACAACAGACACAGAAGCTAATGCTGCGGTAGAAATGCGTAGTTACAGGACCGATGTGTGAACCGAATCCAACAGTCCGACGGATCAACTCACTAACTTCATGCAAAATGATACTGCGGGTTTGTGACATACCAGTCCGGGCGAAGCGTTCAGAGGAAGGCAACAGTACCGGTTGATGAGATGGCAGCGTCAGTAACCGGACGGTACCAGCTAGCAGGCTAACAGATAGCTACCGCTAACTGATCAACAGGATCAACATCAGAACCAGGAAATAAAACAAACATCTGGTCTGATGACCCAATCAACACTTAAAGGCGGAAAGAACCAAGACCTGAGCTAGAGTCCAGCTCCGAACCTAACCGGAGATCTGAGCAGCTGTCAGCAGCAGAGTCCAGGAAAGAAGTTCTAGTTGGAGCTGATAGAACCGACAGGATCAAGATAATATATCTTTGTTCATCTACCTGAGCCTGGATTTGGGTCGGAACCGGAGGGTAGGAACCGGACAGAGGTCTGCAATGTTTTCAGTTAAGGCCCGAACAAAAACCGTCCTCTAAATAAAGCTGTTTAACATTCAGACAAGAGTTTACCTGTACAAACCCAGTTCTTCCGTCCCGTTTAAAGTTTATCAATTAAAATAAATAAACTTTGATCAAATAAATATACTTTATATCCCGACTTGTGTTATTTTTCTGAGCAAAATGACAGCCAGCTTTTTGCATGCTAACGTTAGCTTAGCCAAACAAGCTAGCGAACCTTTCTCTGGTCATTTAACACCAACAATAAAAGAGATAAAATAAACACCTGACTCTACGATGGACCGGCTACCGGTGCCGTTGGGTGTTCTTGTAGCTATCCGTCCGGATGACAACTAAACACTGACCGGATTATTCCCGACTTCTCTACGAACAGTCACGTTAACAGTTAGCTTCATGCTAAGCAGCTGCTAATTAACCGCAGCTCGTTTGTTCCTGGCTAGCTCGACAGAACAGGTATATGGACTCGTTACCAAACCGGAATTAAGTCTTTAGGGAACGATTCTGTTCAGTTTCGTAGTAATGTAACAAGTTTTTGAGCTAGGAGCTAACCTGTTAGCACCCAGCAGAGAATCGGCCTCCGGTACCTTTTGGACACAAAAAAAACCGGAGCGCAGCAGAAAAACTGGAGCGGTTCTCTCAGCACCGGGACCACCGGGACCGGGCTCGAGGTTGAGAGCGTCTGTTTAAGAGACTCGGGGTTCCGCTGGCTGTGATGTCACACTAACATCGTGTCCTTTGTGAGCAGAAGTTACCGTTTAGTTCCAGTGTTTAGATCCGCAGACAGACAGCAGCCCCTTTCTCTGCTGCTCCTCAGGCCGCGGCAGGATACCTCAACCGGATCCGCGGATCCTTCCGCCAGGGACTAGTTCCTCACTCCGACCCGCTCCCGGATAGCTGCACTACAGGAATAAAAACTACGTCACAGATACATCATAAATACAGACAGAAGTTTTAACGTAGACGATTTAATTATATTTGTCGAACTTTCAAACTTTATCAAAGCAATGCTGAAGTCAGGAAGCCTGTCAAATTAGGCTCTTACCCTGACCTCAGGTTCTGACCTTTAAGGGGCTTCAGCCTTTGTCAAACGACCAGCCATGACATTACAACCACTGACAAGTGCACTTACAGTGATGCTAATAATCCAGTTACCGTGGTAAACTGTCAGTGGGTGGGATATATTACCTGGTTACCTGTCTGTGGGAAGAATATATTACCTGGTTACCCTGGTTACCTGTCAGTCGATGTGATATATCAGACAGCAGGTGAACATTTTGTATTAAAGTTGATGAAGCAGGAAAAATGGACCAGCACGAGGCTCTGAGAGACTTTGACAGAGACCAGATTGTGATGACTAGAGGACTGGGTCAGAACTTCTCCAGAATTGCAGGTCTTTTTGGGTGTTCCTGGTCTACTGTGGTTATAACTTACCGATGTGTTCTAAGGAAGGACCATCAGGGTCACTGATGGTGGTGGGGAGTGAAGGCTCACCCTTGTTGTCTGATCCCACTTAAGATCTAATGTGGCACAAACTGCTGGAAAAACTTCATGCTGGTTCTGATTGAAAGGTGTCAGAACAGACAGTGACATATAATATAATAATTTAACCCATCCTATATAAGGTAACTATGGTAACCAAATTAATATATCCCACCCACTGACAGGTAACCATGCATCCATCCACCCATCCATCTATTTTCTTGTGGTTATCTGGGTCGAGTTGTGGTGGCAGCAGATTAAAAAGGGATTTCCACATATCTCTCTCCTCTGTAACACTCTCCAGCTCATCCGGGAGGATCCCAAGGTGTTCCCAAGCAAGATGGGATACATAGTACCTCCAGCGAGTTCTGCGTCTACCCTGGGGTCTACTCCCAGTTGGACGTGACTGAAAGACCTCCAGAGGAAGGCGTCTTGGAGGATCCTGATAAGATGTCCAAACCAACTCAACTGGGTCCTTTAGAAGTGAAGGAGCAGCGACACTACTCCGCGCTCTCTCCAGATGTCTGAGTTCCTCACCAAGCGCAGCCCCCCTACAAAGGAAGCTAATTTCGGCCACTTGTATCCTCAACCTCATTCTTTTGGTCACTATCAAGACGTCATGACACTATGTGAGAGTTGGAACCTAGATGCACCAGTAAACTGAGCGCTTTGCCTCACAACTCAGCTGTCCCTTCAACACAACAGACCGATACAACAGGTAACCATTGTGTTTCTAGTGTTGCTGTTGTTATTATAATGTGGCCGATGGATGTATATATTTGTTCTAGCTCCCTCTGCTGAAGGCCCTGGTCTCTGCCTTCAGCCTTCATGTCGAACCTGATCCGTGAACTGTGGTCATTCATGCAGCCAGTAGGGGGAGCAACACATCAAGAGAAACCAGAGTTAGTGCTGGGTGGAGGTTCAGGCAAATAAACCCCTGGGTAACGTGTGCAAAACAAGTGTAACTGTGGTGAGCATTTCCATGCCTAAAGAGTATTCCACGTATTCGGGACTGAAACCTTGTACTTATCTGTAGAGCTCTTGTGCTGCATCTCCCATGAAACCCCTACAAGAGTCAGTAACCTGAGACAAAGGTATGCACTAGTTGTTGTTTTTTCCTGTTTCAAACAGGCACTTTATTGGATCAGAGATAAACGTTACATCTAATGTAACAGCTTATGAAGTTTATTTTTGTCATTATAGACAGAAGTTGTTCTTCAGCCCTCTGTTGAAGAAGTGTATGGTTTCCCAGCACATGTTGAAATGCAGTAAACAACAACACAAGCGCAGTGTTGGAGTGATGAGAGCAAAGCCAGTCCCGACCAGCAGACACTACGGCCTATTATTAGCCACCTCCTTCTCAGCTGATTCTGTTCCAGGAGAGAAAATATTCATTGCGTAACAATAAAGGTTCTGTCTCTCGATCCATTTTCTGAATACCTCGGCAGCAACTAGGCCACAGAGGCAGAGCGGAAGCTTTAAGCAGCCTGAAGCCCTGCTGCTGGTTTTCTGCTCATCCCTCACCACCCATCCTTCTCCACACCGCTCCTCCTGCTCAGCCTCTCTCTGTGGGTCAGTGATGGAGTCAAAGTGACGGAACTGATTCCTGGATGAAGAAGGAACCTCGACCAGAACCATGGTCCACTGGAAACATCCAGACAGCAGTGAAGAAAGAAGATGGTAGAGACCTAAGTTAGGCTAAAGGGGGAGTGGGAGTCGGCAGTCGCCCGACTCTTGAACCAACACCTCAGAGACATCCGAGGTGTCTGAAATTGATCCAGCGGGACACTTCCACGCTCTGGTGATGAGTGTTTGCTAAGGAAGCGACACGAGTTCTAGCGGGGTGAGTGTGTTTGTATGCTGAGAGTGTGAGCGCTTCGTGAACAAGGCCTACTCAGCCCTGTTCTATTTTCTGTCCCTCCTTGCTGGTCGGCGGACTGTAGCCGGTTCGACTGCGCATCGGACGACAGAGGCATGTACAGTTTGTTCTGAACACATCCTAGCTGTGAAATCAAACATGGCTGCTAAAGTGCTCTTGCACAGACCTCAATAGTCCATCTTTACCAATGGCTGTTTGGACTCCAAATTTATCCTCAGTTTGAGACGAGCCGCTTCCAAATTCTGCAGGGGATATAAACACTTCCACCCACTAGAGTGTCCAACGAAAGAAAGTCTTAGAATGGCAGTTAAATGGCACAGCCAATAAAATGGTTTACTGTGGTACAGTAAATGTTATAAAGCAGCTATTTTAAGTAGTTTAACGGTTAGTCGGGTGATTGACAGGAACGCAGAGGGCGTAAACATAAATCCCCAATTGTTTGATGTCAGAAAGACTAAAGGAAAACGCAGATTGAGATCGAACGGCGTTAGAGGAAACCATTATGGTCTGCCCACTATCACATCCTACATCCTCTTCAAGTCTCTCCTCAAGAAGACTTCAAAAATATTTATAAAAATTTGTTTAAATTGTTTATTTGCTTTCTGGCAAATGGGTTAAATTTCAACTACCTAACAAGTTGGTGGTGAACTCAGCTGGTCTGAATCTGTGGTTCAGGAAGGATTAATCAAACCAAAACCGACGAAAGGAAAGAGACCAAACATTGTTAAGATTCAGGGTGATCATTAGGTTTATTTCAAGAGAACTCGGTAATTAGCATTCATCCTTCCTTCAGGCCTGTGATGCATAACGATAAGCAGCCTTTTCCTCCGTCAGAACAACTCAGTCTCAGCAGACTGAGTTGAAGCACATGAAGCTAATATATAGGCTTTAGCATGAGTAGACCTACAGTCACATGATGAGCCAGAGTCGTGTAAATAAAAGAGCTGCTTCCGTCCTCAGAGGCGAGAGCGAGGCTCCCGGTGCCGTGTCGGGTTCAGCTTCCTCCCCTCCCCCCCCCGTCTGCAGTGCTGATGCATCTGCTGCTTCTGCATCAATCAGCAGCAGCACACAGAGTCCCTGTTGCCTGCAGGACCCTCGCTTCCCCGTCAGTCTTGCATTCAGTTCACACGAGAAAGCATCGACCGGCGTCTGTCCTGTGATGCTGCCATACACGATAAGCCATCTTCTCGCTGGAAAAGATGGTGAAGCATTATGCTTTCAAGGTGCTTGGGGTCCGGTCCCTACAAGGGCTAGAGATAATTCTGTGTCCTCCAAATTATATTTCTCTTCCAGGTTACAATAAGTATCAGGATCCAGCTGCAAAGATTTAATACTGCATTCTTTGCTGCTGCGAGTGATTCAGCTGAGCCTTGTCTCTGGCTGTGGCATTAGTGCCGAGCTGGTGTGTGATGTAGCACCCAGCATCTTTCTGCTCCCCCTACAACCCTCCGACATGCTTAATAAAAGTTGTCGTTTCCTGCTTAGTGGCTCCAGAGCGAGTGCTTCAGCTGTCCAGCTAGCACAGAGGCAGAACCAATCTCTGGTTAGCCTGAAAGACCGCTGAGCACCTGGGCTGCAAGGATAGAAGCGAAGGACGTTGTAGTTGGAGTCGTCTACACACAGAAAGGGAGGGAGAGGAAGAAAGAGACCAGAAGAAGCTCTGCTTCTGTCCAGCCATCACCACAGAAAGAACAACTTTCACTCCCACCAAACAGTTTCTCTTGTGTAGTTGGGGATTTAAGGGCTGTGGAACAGGGATACTGCTGTTGGTCCTGCATTCTTCTCTCTGGTTTAATAAGGTATGTTCTGCATGGATCCCCTCACCATATTGCCTACTTTGTAGAAGTGCGCTTTGCAGAGTTCCGTTTGCTTTCCCATTTGACTCTTTCTTTGACGAGGCGTCTCTACTATAGTTTGTGGAGATATTTATTTTGCAGGTCAAGACAATTAAACTCCTTTCAGATGAGCTTTGAAAGTAAAGTAAGGCTGGGCGTGGCAGAAGCCTAAGCAGGGTGACAAATTCAAAATTTCCGCTCAGAAGATGATGGCAGAAAACGACAACAGTTGGTACGAACTGTGAAAAATTAATGTTCTAAAATAAAATAGCAATCTCTAAGAAAGCCTGCAACAATTTCTGTGAAGACTACAGATGAAGGCGGTAGTGTGCAGACTGTGAAACATCTCGCTGTTATCAGATTAGACATTCCTACGGTTAGCATTTATGCTGCAGACAAAGAGGACAGGAAGTCCATTCAAGCAGAGACAGAAGCGAAGCTCAGTGGACTGATGGTTCCTGAAGGTGGTCAGAGACGGCAGGATGGTGTGGGAGAGAGGGGACAGGATAACCGGACAGCTAATGCCGTCACTCGCCATCAGGCTGAATCCCAATAAGTGCTGCGCCACAGCATGTTACTATGACAACAGAGGCCTGTCTGCATTTTCAGCAGCCGGAGAGACTGCAGGGAGCAGCCTCCATATTGTATTTCTTGCATGAGCAAAAAAATGGAAATGAGTGAGAAAACAAATACAAAATGACATCACTCATGGGTGATCTACATTCTGTAGGTATAAACAAAACATATAGTAAATCTATTGTCTTAAAAAAAAATTTTTTTATTTTGTTGAATAAAACCAATCAACAAATAGCACCTAATTACCCAGTTTAGTAATAGGCCAAAGACAAAACAACAAAACCAATCTAGATGTCAAACTGAACCCCTGTAATCAAATCTAGCATGACACTGTCGTACACCGTAAAATATCCAACACATCTAGTGGAAAACATAGAGCCTCAGCTCATTTATACAGTCGCAGAATAAAGTGAACTATTACCGATGAAGGCTGCAACCTTGACTCATCATGACTCATCAAGGCGCCGATGGACACGGCCTCCTTCACCAGGCCATTAAATGAAGCTGAATTTCATATAGTTAAAGATTATAGAGGTTTAATGTCAAAATCAAAGTTATTCACAAATGCTGCTTTGTCAACAAACAGATAAGATGTGATTCAAGATTGATGAGATAAACGGTGCTTCTGTGTGTAGCAGCGAAAAGACTCATCACCTACATCAGCTGTGCTTCCTGAAAGTAACATGCTGTTAGATGGTGAATGAAGACTCCATGCTGCCGACAGACAGAAATGTCAAAGAGTAATGTGAGTCATTGTCACACCAACACAGGATGAACTTTGTGAGCTGGATCAGAGCGGATGGAGAGAGGTGACGGCACGTGGAATGAATTACCCTAACATTTAATCTATTAACTTATAATATCAGAACAATCTCTGAGGATTCAGTCTTGTCCTGATCCTGTTTTAGCATTAGTACAGAACCGACTCTGGAGTTCCCGAACAACCATATTCCATGTACAGAAAAAACAAGTAAAAAACAAAGAGTTGTGCATAGTAGGAGTAAATAAGAATAGCAAACATTCGGTCATTTCATCCCAAAAGTTTTGTATCCCAACCTTCACAATATAAAGTCTGAGATACTGAATATGTAGGGTCAGTATTTCTAAGTCACTGTAACAAACATCTGGGCGTCTTCTGGTGACAGTAGGCCCAACATGTCCTCCCAAACATTTTCATCAGCCTTTTCAGACATAAGCCAATCATTCCAACCGTCTGTGCTCCTTATGTGGTATGAACTGTTTTACAGCTCCCTATTACTAAATGTATTTTAATCACAGATTTCCGTCAATCACGTTTTCATATCAATGTAATAAAATAAGACAACTATTTCCTATTCATCCTGAAACAGAGATTAGAGATCCCCTACAGAAGAGGAAGAAGAAACAATTAAAACGATGGGGGAGAATTCAGGAAGTCAGGGAACAATCTGTTTGATCAAATTACAGCAGATGTTACTAAGTTCTGTCATCAAGTCAGTATGTGACATTGCTGTTTGTGTGCATTACTGTTTAAACGTTGTATAGGGATTTCTGTAATGAAATCAAGACTCACCAGACTGTTTGCGCGGAAGCTCATTTGTGAATATATATATATGTATAGTGCATTATAAATTAAATGTATTATTATTATATTATTATATATATATATATATATATATATATATATATATTACTGCCATCTAGTGGTGAAGGAGCAGAAAAGCTATGAGCACACAAAACTGAATCTCCAGGACATCGGTGAGATCTATTTACTGATCATCTCAAGTCAGTATTTCCTCTCTTCTTTTCCTTAGATGACTGTGGTGTGTCCTTACCCTCAGAACCTGATGGATGGTGCTCACCCTCAATCTGTGCTCAGCAAACTCAACGAGCAGCGCTCGCAAGGCCTCTTTTGTGACGTCACCATTGTGGTGGAGGATGTTAAATTTCGAGCTCACAGGAACATCCTGGCAGCCTGCAGCGGGTACTTCAGGAATGCTCTGACAACTCCTGGGGCTCTGACTTCAAGCCAAGTGTTGGAGCTGTTGGACCTGAAATCCGAGGTGTTTGCCAGTATCCTCAACTTTATCTACTGTTCAAAGGTGATATCACCATGTGCAGAGGACAAAGGAGGGTTAGTGGCAGCTGGAAAAAGACTTGGAATTCACTTTTTAGAAAAGCTTGTAGAGCAGGAGAGGCAGGAAGAAGGTATAAAATCTAAAGACCCAAGCACAGACCCTCTATCCAAAATCACGAAGAAGGAAACTCCAAGGCCAGAGGAGATAGAAACTGACAAAGGGCCACGCATCACAAATGCATTTTCTATCACTGAAGTGTGTCATGGGAACAACGTTTTCACCCCTCTGATTCAAACCAACGGAGAGAGGCAGTCACCAGATGTGGGACAGCTGCCGCCAAGTTGCTCCACAACCTCCAGCCTCAGTGGAAGCAACGAAAGCTCACAAGCCCTTTCAGAGCATTCATATGCAGTGGTACAGCCTACTGCAGGCATAGATAACAGTCACTGGGACAACAAGAGAGTATGTAAGCCGGGGATGTCACAGCCGAAGCAGCTCCTCTACAGGAACGCAGGGCCTCTTAAAAAGCGCCCCAGGTTGACGGGCTCTGTAGGGAAAGATTTACGTCCAGAACTAGCTAAACCTCACACAGATAAACTAAATGCAATACTCCCCACATCACCTGATAACGTTTCTGCAGCACCTTCTGCATTACGGACACCTCCTACACTTTCCTCTGAGGATGAAACAGAGAGGATTATGGACTCGGGGCGAGCTTTAGCCCCTAACGATGTTCTGATGGGGTTGGGTCCACCGGTGCTTTCACCTCACACACAAGATGGCGTTGCAGTCCATGGCTGTGAGCGCTGTCCAGAGGTATTCACTAACAAAGCTCTAGTCTCCTGTCACTCAGAAGTACATAAAAATCGTTTTGTCAGTCATTTGTTTTGCAAGTTTTGTCACAGAAAGTTTATCCACCTCAAACGTCTACGGAACCACGAGCATATCTGCCTGAAAGCTGCAAGAGACCCATCCAAATCAGATGCAACTGACATGTCAACCAAACGGATCCACCTCCATTTAGCTGACATGACGAACAACAAAGAAAAAAGCATGACACAGCTTCCTGCTGCTGACCTTTACACCTCATACGCCCCAGAGCTCCTTCAGGTGGAGCAACCTGAGCTTCTCCAGGCCAAGACAGTGAGGCCAGCAGGCAGTCAGAGGAGATACAGCTGCAGTGTGTGTAAACGGGTCTATGTTACACTGTCCAGTCTGAAGCGGCACGAGAATGTCCATTCCTGGCAGAGGGCCTATCCATGTCACTACTGTAATAAAGTCTTTGCTTTGGCAGAGTACCGGACTAAACATGAGATCTGGCACACAGGTGACCGCCGCTATCAGTGCATTTTCTGCCTGAAGGCTTTCATGACATATTACATCTTAAAAAACCACCAAAAGTCTTCTCATGGCATTGATCCCAGTCTAGCAGTTCGGAAAAAAGCTTGCAACGGTGGGCTGAACGCCAACTCCTATCCAATCAAACTCTACAGGCTTCTACCCATGAAGTTCAGGAAGAGACAGTACAAGACATACAGCCAGACCTACAGCGAGAACCTTGTTGGAGCTGACCAGGCTTCCCAAGACAGCTGCTCTCTCATCCCTCCTTCTCAACAAAATGGACCGATGGGCCAAAGTGAAAGTGTTACATTCCAGCGGACCTTCATGGCTACGACCAAGACGGTGGCGTCTGTCATGCCACACATCAGCTTTGATCATCCATGTGACCAGGATGTAGACCAAAGTCTGAACAGCAAAGTAGACAATCCAAGAGGCAGAAGAAAAGACAGGGAAAGTAGAGACTCATCCTTCATGAACAACACTGGTCAAGAGTCTCCGGCAGCGACATTTAGAGATAATCCTCCACTACCAAGTAACGCAGAGCACAGAGGTCATGATGTTTCATTCATGAACCCTTTGAACACGTTCAAAAAGTTGGGTGAGTTATCGTCTTCGGCAAAAAGAGTTGAAGAAATGACTAATGAGATACTTCAGTACAGCACAGAGAATCTACTGCAGAATAAAATGAAGGAGGCAAAGACAGAAACATATATCGCCAAACCTGCCTGCCCCGGCCCGTCGGTGGGCGGTGCTGCTTCGCCCGTCTGCCAAATAACAGTGAAAATTGGAAACGAAGCAATCATCCGCCGCCAAATCAAAGGGTCTAAGCTCTTCCCTAGAAGGAAAAAAAGAATCAGAGAAGTGAGTGGTGAGGAAACCCAGAGCCAGTGCCCTCCAGAAAGGGAAAACTCAGAGAGCCCCAGACTCCGCTTCAGATCAGAAGCCACCGCCATCACAGAACCAGAACCATTTGGTGGTCCAGGTGAATGTGACACAGCAGATCTGCTGTGGCGACCATACTACTCGTACAAAGCTAAGAAGAAAAGGAAGAGATTCAAGCACAGGAAAGCTACGTTTCAGCGTTATCCAGAAACATCAGCAGATAGAACCACCAGAATCAGCGAAGGCGACCGGTTGACAGATGGAAGCGTCCAAGGAAGTTGTGGAGAGGTGAAAAGTAGCCAGAGCAGGAACTCCAGCCCAAGGGCCACCTACATCTGTGAAATCTGTGACAGCTCTTTTATCACAGAGACTGGACTGAGAGCTCATGTCATTGGTTCTCACCCATTTTTCTGTCGGACATGTGGTAAGCAAGGTCCTCCTGGTGAGGCCCCTGGAGGTGGAGATTACATCTGCAGCAATTGTATGGAAAATGGTTCCTGCTTCGACAAAACACCACGGAGCCCCAACCCAGAGAAGAAGTACCGCTGCTCGTTCTGTCCACAGAGGTTCCTCTACCTGGCCACCAAGAAGAGCCATGAGAAAAAACACCAAGAGACAAGAATGGAAGGATATGAATTAATGCCAGGCTCTCAATCTTCAGCACACCCGAACCAGCACCAGAGCCAGGACACCATCAGAACAGAAGAGAGAAGCAATCCAGGGGGGCCCACCGTAAAAAGGGAAAGATTGGAAGAAGGACATTTTTCTATCGATAGAATCCAGCCCCAACGAGAAGATATGATGTCATATTCAGACATTAAGACTCAATGCTCACCCGGTACCGATCCACTTCCAGTCTCATCCGGTACTGACCCTTTTCTATCCTCAGCCGATACTGACCCATTTCTATCATCACCTGGTACTGACCCATTTCTCTCTCTGACACCTTTGAAGGGTAAATATAAAATGTTGGAAAAAAGGCACAAAGTTCAGCACTCAATGCACCTCCTCTGAAAAAACAGCCATCAACAGAGCAACAACTCTGACATTATACCCGCAGACTGTAGCCCAGCCTACAAACAGTCTACAAACAATCAGTCTGCAAACAATTTGTCTGCCAACAAACAGTCTACAAATAAGCCGTTTGCGATTAAACAATCTGAAAAAGCTGTCTGCAAACATGCTGTATGCAGACAAAAGGTCTACAAACAATCAGTCTTCAAAACAAGTCTGCAAACAATCTACAAATAAGCTGTCTACAGTCTGCAAACAAACTGTCACCAAACAAACAGCCTGCAAACAATCCGTCTGCACACAAACAGTCTGCTCCCAATTGTCTGCAAATAAGCTGTCTCCAAGCAAACAGCCGGCAAACAGTCTGCACACAGTCTGCAAACAAGCTGTCTGCAAACAAGTTGTCTTCGGACAGTCTGCAGGTTTAAAGACCACTGGAGAAAGAGTTGAGTGGTCACTGAAGAGGCAGTCTAATGTCAGAGTAAAAACTCTGTCATCTGTACAGACGATAATCTGGGTGTAAAAACAGAGATTTTTTATCTTCAACCGACGATGCTGAAGGTTGAACCCGTTGATGGTTTCTTGAAGGACCACTGAGATGATCGTTGTTTCGATTGTAACACCTCTGACATTAAAGTTATCCACGTTTTTGTCTGTTTATGTTTATGTGTAAACATGATAACGTGTCTCAATAAATGCTGTTGATCTTCTGAACAGTGACATCCTGTCCTCCTTCAGCCTGACTGAAGATACAGTAGATGATGACATTAATTCATATCCATTCATTGGGAGGAACCATCACAGGAACCCTAAAGGTCAAAGGTCAAGCACACTAAGTGTCGAACACAGTTATTGGAAATTATGTAAAAACTGCTGTACAGCATGTTCTCATGTTCTAAAGATGAAGTTGCATGGTTGTTCTCTTCTCTCTATGGTTCTTCTGGGTCAAGCAGGTCATCCAAGAACTTAATGTCCATGTTTTTTCTCTCAGACTGCATCTGTACTTAGATACAACGTCCAGATGTTAATAGAAACCTGGCTTCTTCCTGAGAAGTGGACACATGATGGAAAACAAGGTAATGCTCAGTAGGTCCTGGTTAGATCTTGGTCTCATTGATGTAGCGCCAAAACATGGGACGCAGTTACAGCATCTCCACGGAGGCGGACTTCAGAGACAACCTGACGGACAGAAGAGAAGAAATAGCTTGTGGAGATGACAGTGTTGCACTGACAAAAATCATTTTTAACTGGTAACACCAGTAATCGGACCCAGTGGCAACATGTATATGCTGAAGAGTGAGGGGCCGAGGATGGAGCCCTGGGGAACACCACAGGTCCAAAGGGCTTTTAACCATGGCTATTGGGAAAGTCCTATTTGATAAGTAGGATCTTTGTCTGTCATATTAAATTCTGTAAGAATTTACAGAATTTTGTAACTCAATACAAAAAGATAAATCTACTAAGTATCAAATAATTTCCTAAATAGACGCTTTACCAAGAAGGTTGAGCTTATCTAATAAAAATTTACTATTTGTCACGAAGTACAAATTTTCATCATGAAGTAATTTGATAATAATCTGAAGTTTTTAACTGCCTAAGAACATGACCATTGACCAAACAAATGGTAATTTAAAGTTAAAGTTAATAAACGACACAGAGAGATAAAATATGCAAAGAAATTTCTTGTGGACATTATAGGGATATTTTAGTTCATTTAAGGGTTAAACCGTGGGAAAAATCATGACCTGTAAAAAGAAAATTGTGAATTCATTTCAAGGAATTACTTCAATTAGTCTCACTCAATGAAATTAGGCAATTTTTAGTGTAACTTATTAATATAAGTTGTAAATACTTCATCTATTGAGTTTTACAAGTTGATGTCATTTTCGGACTCCGTCGACAATCTCTTTCCAGTGTGAACCCGGCGGAAACCGTTACGAAGGAGGGTTGGACGGGTTGGGACAGTAGCGTTAGTGGAGTTTAAGGCGGGATCCGGCGTCCCTTCTCTCAGACCACACCGTCTCTAGGGTTAGGGTTAGGGAGGAAGCAGCTATCTCTCCGTGGGTAAAGACAGCGGCGTGGGCCGTGACGTCACGCGGCGGCTGGGCTGGCTCTCCGCCGCTCTGCCTAACTTCAGACGCGGATATGATCCTCTCAGGCTCCGGTCGGATCATGGCGGAAGAGGACGACAGGATCCGGATCCTTCAGAGTCTGCGGGGCAAAATCTGTGAGTAAGGCCAGCTCTCTGTCTTACACCGGGGGAGAGCGGAGGCTTAGCCACCACCATAGAGACCGTCTCCGGTCTTCGATGGTGGTCGGTTAGCCTAGCTTGCTAACAGCTGCTAATCAGTTAGCAGCGGATGGTTTCATTCGTGTGTGTGTGTGTGTGTGTGTGTGTGTGTGTGTGTGTGTGTGTGTGTGTGTGTGTGTGTGTGTGTGTGTGTGTGTGTGTGTGGGTGTGTGTGTGGGTGTGTGTGTGGGTGTGTGTGTGTTCTGGAAATGATGGTTGTTTTCAGTGGATCTGGATCTGATGATGGGAGTCAGGGTAACGATATCACGTTTATAACGGAGTAACGACTCTGTTCAGTGTTTGGTTTACCCAAGGAGAACTAGCAGAGTTCAAACTGGACTTCTGTCATGTGACAGGAGTCCTGGCACCTGTAAGGCTCTGAACACAGCATAGTAGTGAGGTCACCCGAGTGAGTTGACATAAGCGAGGTGACATAAGCAAAATGATCATAGTGAGGAGACTGCAGTGACATGAATGTATGGACATGAATGTAGCTGTAGTGAGATGACTGTAGTGACATGGTTGTAGTGACATGGTTGTAGTGAGATGACTGTAGTGAGATGGTTGTAGTGAGATGACTGTAGTGAGATGACTGTAATGAGATGACTGTAGTGAGATGACTGTAGTGAGATGACTGTAGTGAGATGACTGTAATGAGATGACTGTAGTGAGATGACTGTAGTGAGATGACTGTAATGAGATGACTGTAGTGAGATGACTGTAGTGAGGTGACTAGTGACGGGGTTGTAGTGAGATGATTGTAGGGATATGATTGTAGTGAGATGACTGTAGGGACATGATTGTAGTGAGATGACTGTAGTGAGGCGACTACTGTAGTGAGGCGACTAGTGTGGCGACTGTAGGGAGGTGATGGCGATGAGTTGGTAGAAGTATTGAATTGATCCATACACTCTTAACAGTGGTTCCTTCTATTATTTTCTGCTGCTCACCTTTAACTAGTTGTGAAGATGGGATAACATCTCAGACCCGTTCTCTCAATCAGAACCTGGTCACAGACAGATGATGATCATTGTGAACAGTTGAAACTAAAAAGTTCAGGTTTGAGCTCCTGGTCTTCAGGGAAATGGGTGGAGAAACTCTCAGATTCAACGTTCACCACCACTGACAGGAAACCCTTCTGAGCCACAGGCTGGAACAGATGAACCAGATTGAAAAAAACCTCAGTGAGTGTTTGATTAAGATCTGATCTTCATCTCAGCAGGAAAATGGGATCCAATGAATTTAATTAGATGAGTGAGAAAAATGCTTCTGAATGAAAAACGTTGTGAAAATAGATATTCTTTTCATTTTTTACACTTTATTTTGACATAAGATTATGACCTTTGTTAAGGAGGTGTAGTGACTGACAGTGTGTGTGTGTGTGCGTGTGCGTGTGTAGGATGGCAATGGTTACACTACAATGAGTTAGTGAGACGATCGTAAGCAGAACAAATTAGAGGAACTATGATGGCTTGTCAGTCACTGCCGTGTTACGAAACCACACTCTTCCTGGTTCACACTCCCTCCTGTTTCCTTTGGCCTACATCTCTGGAGTTGGAGGCGCATCCCTTTCTGACCTTTAGAACATGATGTTCACAAGTTGCCAACCTCCGGTAAAGAAAGGCTGCAGAGATGGCAGAAAGCTGGCTGAAGTAAATCTATGGGCTGGAGTGTTTTACTTCCAGCAGGTCATCCCGGTCCCATCTCAGTCACAACTGTGTCTTGTTTTCTGGCCATTACCAAGATTAGCCATTCAGCAGTATTAATAGAAAAGCTCATCTCTGCGGGCTTTCTCCAATAGGGCTCCACTGGAGCTTAAGGTACAGATCCAAAGCTGGACGACCAATATAGACCGTCGTCAAAGTCCCTCTTATCCATCTCAATCTGACTCCGAGGCATGGCCTCCTGGAGATCCACATGAAGCTGATGGTGTGTGTACGCTGTGATGTTCTGCTAGTCGTAGACGAGTCCACCTGTGATGTTCTGCTAGTCGTAGATGAGTATGCCTGTAATGAGTCGTAGACGAGTCCGCCTGTGATGTTCTGCTAGTCGTAGACGAGTCCGCCTGTGATGTTCTGTCGTAGACGAGTCCGCCTGTGATGTTCTGCTAGTCGTAGACCAGTCTGTCTGTGATGTTCTTCTGGTCATTGGCGGGTCTACTGCTGCTGGCTTTAGCTACACCTACTAAATCAAGGAACCATACTAGATGGTTCTGGTAGGACCGTTTCCTTCAGTCTCAGAGGAACTTCATGGGAAGTACAGCTGAGCTTCTCCGAGTCTCTGCTCTGCATGCAAACTGTAAACTATCGTGTCATGCGATCCATGTCTGGCACGACGTTGGTAATCATCTGCTACGAATGAACTAGATGTGAATCCACTTAGATACTGATGATGTTCTTCTCTTTGTGCGGCAGGTGAAGCCAAGAACCTAGGCCCAGTCCCAGGTCCAAATCGACAAAAGGATCTCTGCACCTTTTGCACCATAAGTCTGGATCAGGAGGAGGTGTTCCGCACTAAGGTGTTTGACAAGAGCCTTAGGTAAGCAGCATGGAGAAGTTTCCTCTGACCAAACTTTCTTCCACTCAGCTTTCTGCTGAGTCAGCAGAAAGCTGAGTCAACATTTCCTTGTTGTTTTCTCTTTTTTTTTTTTACTTGATCACGCAGATTCAGATTCAAATTTGGGCAATTTAACATCGGTGAGCTTCAAGCCAAGGAGAGTCAGGCCCAAGGTCCCTATCAGGAGAGCAGGATCATCTGTGAACTCAGACACAAATCTTTTCTATTACTCGGAAAAAATAAGTAAACTCAGAATAACGTGGTCTGATGATGGTTCCTGCAGGTTTCTCATGATGGTTCCTACAGGTTTATGGTGATGGTTCCTGCAGGTCTCTGATGATGATTCCTGCAGGTCTCTGATGATGGTTCCTGCAGGTCTCTGATGATGGTTCCTGCAGGTCTCTGATGATGGTTCCTGCAGGTCTCTGATAATGGTTCCTATAGGTCTGAAGGCGGTTCCTGCAGGTCTAGGATGATGGTTCTGCACGGTCTCTGTCGGTGGTTCCTGCCGGTTTGAGGTGGTTCCTGCAGGTCTCTAAGGATGGTTCTTGCAGGTCCCTGATGGTGGTTCCTGCACGTCTATGATGATGGTTCCTTCAGGTCTCTGGGGGCTGGGATGTTGCTAATTTAAGTCTCTGCTTTGATTGACAGCCCGTTCTACGGCGAGGACTTCTACTTTGAAATCCCTCGTCTGTTCCAGTGTTTATCCTTCTACGTCTACGCCAAGAGCGTCTTTCAGAGGGAACTTCCTGTCGGTATGAAGGTTCAAATCAGACACGAATTATAAGGATTTTTTTTACTGTAATAACTGTGTTTGTGTGTTTATGTGTGTCCCCCACAGGTAAGGTGTCCATCAGAAAAGAGGACCTGAGTAAATACAGTGGGAAGGAGCACTGGTTCAGTCTTCACTCAGTAGATCCTAACTCAGAGGTTCAGGTAGGTTCTGCCTCAAGTGTGGGACTGACCTGTTGCTGCACCGATTCACTCACCTGCAGAGTCTCACCTGTCTGTGATGCTGCTTTCACCCCAACAGTCTGATTCAGTCTTTTCTGCCTCTGATACCTCTGAGAGCCGGACCAGCAATCGACCCCACAAAGGTGGTCTTGAGTGTTGACTAGGGCTTCAACAAATAACAATAATAAAAAAATAATCATAATATTTGCTTAGTCTGACTCCTCTGAAACTGTGTAAGTAAACAGTAACGCCATGGTGACACCATCGCGACAGAAAACGTCCAAGGTGTGGGAGCAATTATCCCTCAACAGGGCTTAAATTGCTGCAAACTGCAAGATTTGCAAAGGTGACCTGGCCTGGCGTGGAGCACGTCAGTGATAACGGAGCAGTTCAGTTCTGCCGGAACAGGTCAGTGGATCTGTCCAAAGTGGGCTGCATCCAAACTGATTTTAAGAATTTAGCAGAGCAGAATGAACAAAGCATTGAATTTTTTTTTTTCTAAATTTACATGGATATTTCCACAGAAACTGCTGTTTTGTATATCATTCTTATATTATTTATTTGTAAAATGTTATATATATTTTGTATCAGCAGTGATGTGCCAAATATATGCAGCATGAGAGGACTACGTTACAGTTCAGCAAATATACTGTTGCCAGTTTAACCAGTTGGGTTTTAACAGTTATAAAAGCAGTAAAGTTCATTAAAAGACTGGTAAGAAAAGAATTATTAATTTTTTATTGTAAGATGGCATGTGTGTAAAACAACCTAAAGCTTAATATAAAAGCTGATAGCTAAATATGAGCCATTAAGTAATCGTTTGATTTATTTAGTTAATTAATTTTCAATTTTACCTTTATTTAACCAGGAGAAAGACGACGCATAATCCAAATAGTCCATTAATCTTTGCAAAAATCCCTACATTAATTGTTTAGTTGCAGCCTTGAGTCTTGAAGCCTTGAATGATGGTACAGAGCTGGACCACCGGTCTCTGACTGCCAATGGACCACCCGTCTCTGACTGCCTATGGTCCACTGGTCTCTGACTGCCTATGGACCACCGG
Organism: Lophius americanus; assembly: GCA_037951165.1. Taxonomy (NCBI): domain Eukaryota; kingdom Metazoa; phylum Chordata; class Actinopteri; order Lophiiformes; family Lophiidae; genus Lophius; species Lophius americanus. The sequence goes on from JBBDHG010000380.1 coordinate 147,301, forward strand.
TCTCTAAGGAGCACCGGTCTCTGTCTGCCTATGGACCAACGGTCTCTGACTGCCTATGGTCCACTGGTCTCTGACTGCCTATGGACCACCGGTCTCTAAGGAGCACCGGTCTCTGTCTGCCTATGGACCAACGGTCTCTGACTGCCTAAGGACCACCGGTCTCTAAGGACCACCGGTCTCTAAGGACCACCGGTCTCTAAGGACCACCGGTCTCTAAGGACCACCGGTCTCTGTCTGCCTATGGACCACCGGTCTCTGTCTGCCTATGGACCACCGGGTTTCTGACTTCCAATGGACCACCGGTCTCTTACTGCCTATGGACCACCGGTCTCTGACTGCCTATGGACCACCGGTCTCTGACTGCCTATGGACCACCGGTCTCTGACTGCCTATGGACCACCGGTCTCTGTCTGCCTATGGACCACCGGTCTCTAAGGACCACCGGTCTCTGTCTGCCTATGGACCACCGGTCTCTGACTGCCTAAGGACCACCGGTCTCTAAGGACCACCGGTCTCTAAGGACCACCGGTCTCTAAGGACCACCGGTCTCTAAGGACCACCGGTCTCTGACTGCCTATGGACCACCGGTCTCTGACTGCCTATGGACCACCAGTCTCTGACTGCCTATGGACCACCGGTCTCTGTCTAGAGACACAGTCACAGAGTTTGATTTAAGAGTCTAATGCAATGAAAATGTTTTACATGTAGTGATTTGCATTTATTAACGGGAGGTCACTCTCTGACGGTCCAAACGGAGAACACGGTTATCTTCTTTATGTCTTTATACAACCTGCTGATGAACTAAAGGATCAAACATCTGCTGAATGGAGACTGAGATCACATTATTCATATTGTCACTCTCTTCTCCAGGGCAAGGTTCACCTTGAGATGCGCTTAAACGAAGTCATCACAGAGAATGGATCTGTAGGCCAGCACTTACTGGTCCGGTGAGTCCCATAGTCTAGAGAGGTAGATCTATTCCACCTGCTTCATCGGTGTTGAATAGAAAGTGCTGTAAATTCTGTCAAAGTGGAATTCCACTGATTTTATGCAGGCGTGCGCTTCTAAAAAAAACCACACCTTTGTGTTATCCGTCAGATGATCAGTTATGGAAATTAAACCCGGTATCCACCGGATGGGGGCCGCTGTAAGACAAAAAAAGATAGTGCTGTGTTCACCAGAATGTGATAATATGCTGATTGTTCTTGATAAATATTCAACAAAGAGCCAATTGTCCATATTTTCCTCTCCTCAGCTTCATAGATGGGCAATATGTGCTCTTTGTAGACTAAAGGGCCCAGTCTAGACCTGGTCTCTGTGGAATAAAGAGTCAAGTCTTGCCTATGCCAATCTGTAAGACATCTGCAATGGTTTTATAATTACAAAGTTTATCAAGTTGTCAAGAAACACAGTGTTTCCACAGTCCCTCTCTGCTAGTGCCGTTCGCCCTGTAACTTTGGTTCTTCATCCGTCGCCTGCTCATCATCAGTTCTCATCTTTAGGATGAAGGGATGTCCTCCACTGAATCAGAGTCCTAGGTATAGAGAACGTCAGTGTTGTCATGCTCCAACCTTCAGTTGTCCAGCTCCAACAAAGTCAGTGGCCAGAGATGGTTGGGTTTCAGAGTATTACGTATCGTCACTGTGGAATATAGTCCACCAATGCCCTGAAATCTGCCCTGCTTGGCTTCTCCTTAAGGTCATTCTCATTCTCTGGTGGTACTGACTCGGAAGCCATTTCCTGTTTAGGGCTTAGTGTCTGCTTGTTGTAACCTGAAACACATGAGAGGAACCGGCCCTTGCTGTTTGACAGGAGCCCAACGTGAGCGCAGAGCATCGCTTCTTGGAGTGGACATAAGTAGCACCTGGGTCTCAGGTCAAAGAGCTGTGTTTATACCAAAGTCACCCGAATACAGGTTATACCAGGTCAATACAGGTTATACCAGGTCTCTACTGGTTATAACAGGTATTAACAGGTTGTAAAATGTCATTCCAGCTTACCACAGGTCATTACAGGCTACAAGAGGTCATTACAGTTTATTGCAGGTTATAAAAGGTAATACAGGTCATATCATGTCATTAAAGGTTATAACAGACCATTACATGTATTACAGATTTTAGCTGCTGATTACAGTTTATAACTGTACACTACATGTTGTTACATGATATAACAAGCCATTACAGCACATTGAAGGTTATAACAGGTCATAACAGATTATAATAGGTCTTTTTTCAGATTATATATAGATTATAACAGCTCATTAGTAGCATTAGGGGGCGCTCTTTGTGGAGAGGGACTCACACTCTTTATTAACATTAGATTGTGCAACCGGGGCCATTTAACCATTAAGGACACTATCTGCAGTCAAGACGCCAAGCCGCTGGCGGTGAGTCATTTGTGTTAACATTCCTCCATGGGCACACTCTGAAACCGCGTGCGACGTAATTCGCGATAGTACTGTGGGACTCCGACATCCTGATGCGTTCGTTATCAGCTGAAAACATTCAGCTGGTTCCGACGAAAAAGTGGTCAGAACAAAGTGACATCACAGTGACAACACACAGCTGCCACTAAAAAGGAGACCTGCATAATATTAAGCAGGTGGTTGTAATGTATTGGATGATGGTTGTATTTCAGTCTGAAATATATCCGTGAAAATATTTTATGGTAATAATAAAGAAAGTTTTCCTCATGTCATCTCGTGAACTCTTCCTGTATTAACGCGGTCCGTCTGTGTGACCTGTAGGATCATAGAGTGCCAGGGACTGCCTTTGATCAGCGGCCAGAACTGTGACCCCTACGCCACTGTGTCACTGGTCGGACCTGCCAGGTACCTCCCTCTCCCCCTGTGACATACACCACACACAGGAAGCCAGAATTCACCACCAACACACACACAGGAAGCCAGAATTCACCACCAACACACACACAGGAAGCCAGGATTCAGCACCAACACACAGGAAGCCAGAATTCACCACCAACAAACACAGGAAGCCAGGATTCACCACCGACACACACAAGAATCCAGGATTCACCACCGACACACACAGGAAGCCAGGATTCAGCACCAACACACAGGAAGCCAGGATTCAGCACCAACACACAGAAAGCCAGGATTCAGCACCAACACACAGGAAGCCAGGATTCAGCACCAACACACAGAAAGCCAGGATTCAGCACCAACACACAGGAAGCCAGGATTCAGCACCAACACACAGAAAGCCAGGATTCAGCACCAACACACAGGAAGCCAGGATTCAGCACCAACACACAGGAAGCCAGAATTCACCACCAACAAACACAGGAAGCCAGGATTCACCACCGACACACACAAGAATCCAGGATTCACCACCGACACACACAGGAAGCCAGGATTCAGCACCGACACACAGGAAGCCAGAATTCACCACCAACACACAGGAAGCCAGAATTCACCACCAACACACAGGAAGCCAGGATTCACCACCGACACACACAGGAAGCCAGGATTCACCATTGACACACACAAGAAGCCAGGATTCAGCACCAACAAACACAGGAAGCCAGGATTCACCATTGACACACACAAGAAGCCAGGATTCACCACCGACACACACAGGAAGCCAGGATTCACCAGCGACACACACAAGAAGCCAGGATTCAGCACCAACAAACACAGGAAGCCAGGATTCACCACCGACACACACAAGAATCCAGGATTCACCACCGACACACACAGGAAGCCAGGATTCAGCACCGACACACAGGAAGCCAGAATTCACCACCAACACACAGGAAGCCAGAATTCACCACCAACACACAGGAAGCCAGGATTCACCACCGACACACACAAGAAGCCAGGATTCACCACCGACACACACAGGAAGCCAGGATTCACCATTGACACACACAAGAAGCCAGGATTCACCACCGACACACACAGGAAGCCAGGATTCACCAGCGACACACACAAGAAGCCAGGATTCAGCACCAACAAACACAGGAAGCCAGGATTCACCACCGACACACACAAGAATCCAGGATTCACCACCGACACACACAGGAAGCCAGGATTCAGCACCGACACACAGGAAGCCAGAATTCACCACCAACACACAAGAAGCCAGGATTCACCACCGACACACACAGGAAGCCAGGATTCACCACCGACACACACAAGAAGCCAGGATTCACCACCGACACACACAGGAAGCCAGGATTCACCACCGACACACACAGGAAGCCAGGATACACCACCGACACACACAGGAAGCCAAAATTCACCACCTACACACACGTAAAGCCGAAATTCACCAACACACAGGAATCCGGTACCTTCATGTTTTTCCCTTAAGTGAAGTTCATCTTAACTTAAGAATGTTAGATAGAACTGGTACGAAAACAGAAGGATTGGGAAAAGTGAGAAAGTCAATATTTTCATGTTACTTAAAAACAAAGACGAAAATCGGTTGGACTTGCTGAGAGACTAGCAGTTCGTCTTTCTAAAACCCACTGAGCAAATGAAGGGCAGCCCTTGATATGAATACAATAATAAAAAATACAATTGAACAACTTCTTACTTGAAATCTGAGACACGAGACTGAGGCTCTATTAAATGTAATCCGTAGAGTCCATCAATAGTTGAAAGGCTTTAGGTCACAACATAATAAAGGCCTTTTTTATGGATGTTGCCACAGTAGTGTCCAGACGGACCGTAGCTGATCTGTGATCTGCTCAGAACTCTTCACCACAGCTGGTTAGAGTGAGCAGCTGTGGTGAGTTCCAGTTGGAGTCCGATCCAAACTGAGTTTGGTGACCCGTTACAGTCCCATCCATTATACGTTCTTTTGTAAAATGGTTGTACGTTAAGAGGTGGTGGTATCCATAAACCATCACTGAGATGATGGTGTGCTGATGATCAGCTGAAGTGGTTTGAAGAATGTCAATGTTCATGTGCGTTCTCCTCAGGTTGGACCAGAAGAAAACCAAGGTCAAGAAGAAAACCAGTAACCCTCAATTTGAAGAGACCTTCTTCTTTGAGGTAGATCCTCCCAACACGGATCTTCATGTTTGAGATAATCCTCAGATCCCGGGTGAGTCAACTGCTTAACCCTCTTGTTGGTCCTCAGGTGTCACGTTCCAGCAGCTACTCCAAGAAGTCGCACTTCCAGGTGGAGGAGGAGGACATTGAAAAACTGGAGATCAAGTATGAGGATCCTTATTCTCTCATCTGTGTATTTAACCCACTCTATCTCTCTCTGTCTCTCTCTATCTCTCTCTATCTTTCTCCCTGCCTCTCTCTATGTCTCTCTGTATCTCTCTCCACATCGCCCTCTGCTACTTTATCTGTCTTTCTCTCTCTCTCTGTCTCTCTCTCTTATCTTTCTCCCTCTGTCGGTCTCTCTGCATCTCTATCCCTACTCGCTCTCGTTCTCTGTCTTTCTCTCCATCTATGTGTCTCTCGCTTCCTTTCTGTCTTTCTCTTTGCCTCTCTCCCTCTCTTCTCTCTCACGTTCCCTCCTTAGTTTTGACAGAAGAAAAATAACTTCTCAGCAGCAGGGGGAGTCAAACATGTGATGTAGACGTGGTTCTGATCTCTGGTTCTGGGTCGGATATGTGGGTCTCCCTCAGAGTGGACTCGTAGCTCACTGGGTAAGACTAGAATTAAGGTAAAAATTCCTGCATGGTTTGGACTTGAGGTGGTGTCCTTGCACGGTTTGACTCTGATGTAGGTATAAAGTAAGATCCACTCAGTAGGAGGTTCTGTTCTGAATCATTTGGCCATGCTGGAGTTTGGTGGTTGTGTTTACCCTGAACACACGCTCATAGAATATGACCAATAGCATGTTGGTTGATGGCAATAAAATACCTCATTTTGGACTCCCATTTTCTACTTTGCAGAATTGATCTGTGGAACAATGAGAATCTGGGCCAGGACGTGTTCCTCGGAGAGACCCGGGTTCCTGTCAAGATACTGCGAAATGACCACATCCACAAAGCCTGGTAAGGAACATCTTCCTACTTGGACATGTGTTCCCAACATGGGACCGGTTGTGTATCTTGGGTGGCCACTGAGGATAAATACTCCAAAAGGTGTTTAGAGGTGATGATGATGATAATGATTAGGGTCCCTCGGGTCTCGGGTCCATTCGACTCAGAAGCTTCCTGACTTCAATTTTCTCCAACCTTCAGCTCTGCTTCCTCATTTTTTTTCCTTTCTCTTAATGTCTGGAATGATCTATGTTCCTTTACAGAACACAAATCATGCCTCATTCTTTGATTTGACCTCAAAGCCTTCTGGTCTTTAGTACATCAGTAGAAGTTAAATGGAGGAAATGGAGCAGTAATACCGTTTCAGCCAGTAGACGAGGATCCTGCAATGGTCCAGTGAGAAAATGAAACAGAAGCACACGGCTGAAAATGAAGGATATGTCCAGTGAAGGTGAAAGACGAGAACTTGCGATGTTCCTACACCTCCCACCAACATCAGACCGAATGATTTTTAGTGCTGGCCAGACTTTGGAGGCATGAGGGACCATGATGTAGATCTGCTGTAACTTTCCTCTTAACCAGGTTATTTGTTTACACTTGGAAGATAGAGCCTTGGTTCTGGAGTATTCCTCTGCTTTTCTGTCAGAACAAGATCTCCCAGGTTTCTCAACTCTCTCCCTCTTGCTTGTATTTCCCAGCCATCAGTTAGGGTCTATGTCAAAGGTGTCTCTGTCTGTCCATCATGATGTCCCATGATGTCTCTGCTATTCGATCATGATGTCAGAGATGTCCCTGCTGGTCCATCATGATGTCAGAGATGTCTCTTCTGGTCCATCATGAAGACAGAGAGAGCATAAAGTGAAGCTGCAGCTCATGCATCCAATGGTTTATGTTTTGACTCCACCGGCTGGCAGTGAGAGTGAATGCATATAGAAAAAAAAGGAGCAGGATTCTCTGGCAAAAGCTTTTCTCACGGATTAATGATGTCTAGTCATCTATTCCATGATCTTACAAGCATGTGCCTTTGAGTTATTCATGATTGTACATTAGGATGTTTTTGAGGTGAAGCTGCAGGAGCTTTAAGATGCAGATCATGTTTCATCAGGTTCAGATTCTGCATCCGGCTCCTTTTCTTCTCTGGTTGGTTTTATTTGGGAGTCACATAATCTCTCCTTTTGATTTCACAGGTATCTCCTCCAGCCCAAAGGGACCAGCAGCAGGTCCAAGTCTGATGATCTGGGTTCTCTGCGTCTGAAACTGAACTACATTGAAGACACAGTTCTGCCGTCTACCTGCTACTCTTCTCTATGCTCACTGCTACTCAGATCTCCAGAAGTGAAGGTAGGACGCCACTTCAGGTGGCAGGAGGCCGGAAGGAGAACCATTAAACATCAACCTCTCTGTCTCTGCCTCCTTCAGCCCATCTCAGCATCAGCAGCACACATTCTGGGAGACATCTGCAGCGAGCGATATGAAGCGGTGCTGCCCATGGTCCGACTACTGCTCCACCACCATCGCTTCGTGCCGTTAGTCTCTGCTGTGGTGGAGATGGAGCTGGAGAACACTCAGTGAGGCCCACACCGGCAAACCTTCAGGAGATGCATGCGGACCAATGTGTCACTCAGCTCAGTCTGAACGTCACCGTCATCATCAGTAGCCCCGCCCCTCCTTGCTGTGATGATGTCACAGTTTAAGTCTGATTGCATCTTCTGGTAGAATCTGGATGTTTTCTTCATAGCTTCATTTTTGAAGCATTTTCCTGACAGTGTCTCTGCAGCCCCTGGTTCTTCCAACAGGAGGCAGCAGAGAACATGATGCCTGATGATGTTCTGTGAAGATGAAGGTGTGGTTCTGGGTATTGTTCAGTCTGATGGTGAGACAAAGGTGTGGTTCAGTCTGATGGTGGAGATAAAGGTCCGGTTCTTATGATAGTTGAGATGAAGGTTTGGTTCTGTCTGATGATGGAAATGAAAGTATGGTTGTGGTGATGGTTGGTTAGATGAAGTCGTGGATCTGATGATGGTTGTGGAGATAAGGGTGTGGTTCTGATGACGGTGGAGATGAAAGTGTGGTTCTGAGGATGGTGATGAAGGTGTTGCTCGGATGATGATGATGGAGATGAAGGTGTGGCTTTGATGATGCTGATGGAGATGAAGGTGTGGCTCTGATGATGATGATGATGGAAATGGAGATGAGGGAGTGGTTCTGATGATGATGGTGGAAATGAAGGTGTGATTCTGCTGATGGAGATGAAGGTATGGTTCTGATGATGGTGATTTCATATGAAGGTGTGGTTCTCATAATGGTAGGGAAGATGAAGATGTGGTTCTGATGACGGATGTGGAGATGAATGTGTGGTTCTGATGATGGTGGTGCAAATGAAGGTTTGGTTCTGATGATGGTGGTGGAAATGAAGGTGTGGTTCTGAAAACGGTGGTGGAGATGAAGGTGTGGTTCTGATGACGGTTGTGGAAATGAAGGTTTGGTTCTGATGATGGAGATGGAGATGAGGGAGTGGTTCTGATGATGATGGTGGAAATGAAGGTGTGGTTCTGATGATGATGGTGGATCATTCCAGGGAGGCCAACACCATCTTCCGTGGAAACTCTCTGGCGACCCGCTGCATCGACGACATGATGAAGATTGTGGGCAAGAACTACCTGGCAGTGACACTGAAGCCCGTCATAGATGAGGTATTTTTGGGTGGAGGGGACTAGAGGGTGGGTGGAGGTAGAATGAAAGCATTTCATTGGTTCCATTCTTCTCAGATAAGAAGTCAAAAAAAAAATTTCTTCTTCGGCAGCAGGAGGCTCTTCATAGATTTCTGCTAGTGGACTTTGGTAGTGTCCAGTTTTCCGTTTCCATGGTTACCAGGATTTCTTCTCTGCTGCAGATTTTGATTATTACTCAGAAACAGCTACGACAAAAAAATACAGAAGCTGAAATTGTTCCTTTTGTTTCTGTGACGTTTGTTTCCATGGTTACGTGTCAAAATTTGAGTTGTGTGGGGGGATCGTCTTAAAAAAGGGGTCGCTGCATGTTCACATCTTCCTCCAACTACAAACTCCTTCCTCATCACCAGCATTCCCGACATCATCACCATCATCCGCGCATTATCGCCATCGTCATCACCACCATTATCAGCACAATTGTCACCATTATCATCACCATTACCTCCATCATCAGCACAATTTTCATCATCGCCATCATCACCAAGACCACCACCATTTTACCATCACCAACGCCATTATCGTCATCGTGATCATCATCATCGCCATCATCATCATCGCCATCATCATTATGATCACCACCATTACCAGCATCATCAGCAAAATTATCATGACCACCTTTATCACCATCATCATCACCACCAGTATCATTACCAATATTTTCACCATCGTCATCACCATCAATAACCAATCATCATCTAACCTTTGGTTTTGCGCCAGTGCCATGCCCGTATTAAGGGGGAGGGTTGCGTCAGGAAGGGCCTCTAGCCTCAATCTTATGCCAAATCAATCAATCAATGAAACTGATTCCAAACCAGATCGATTTCGGCTGAATGACTCTGAATGTCTGGTCCCGATGGTTCTGATGGATCTCTTTAATGTCCTCAGATCTGTGAATATACCAGAAGTTGTGAGATCGACCCCATCAGACTAAAGGAAGGAGACAACGTGGAGGTCAACAAGGTACATGTTCACACCTGTCCAAGGTGTGTCCACAGAGGAGCAGAACCTCCTCTGAAACCGCTATCTGTGCTGCTCAACAACTCCTTCATCAAACATAGGTTTGTGTTTCTGTTTTCCTCTGCAGGAGAACCTGCAGAGTTACGTCCACAAGGTGTTCTCCTCCATCACCCAGTCCAGCTCCAGCTGTCCCCCTCTCATGTGTGATGTCTTCAGGTCATTGAGACTCTTGGCCTGCAGACGCTTCCCAGGTGAGTGTAGAGCCAGGTTCTGCTGTATAAGACTTGCTCGCTGACCAGAAGGTTCTGCTGTATAAGACACGACACGCTTGCTGACCTGAGGCGACTGATCAATCAATCAATTAATCTTTATTTATATAGCGCCAATTCAAAACAACAGTTGTCTGAAGGACTTTTTGAGAAAGGGCAGGTCTAGACCAAACTCTTTATATAATTATCTACAGGGACCCAACAAATTCCTCCTTGAACACGCAGTTTGCAACAGTGGTGAAAAAAACTGCCTTTTAATGGGCAGAAACCTCGAGCAGATCCAAGACTCAGGTTGGACGGCCTACTGCCATGGCGGTTGGGTTTGAAAAGAGAGAGAGAGAGAAGCAACGATATCAGTTAATGCTAATCCACTTTCCGCCGCTTCTCCAGGGTCGGGCCGCGGCGGCAGCAGGGATCCAAGTTGATAATAACAATAATAGTAATGTAACATTTAGCAATAGCTATTGGGGAAATACTATACCATAATAATAATAGTAATCATCATCATGATCATCTTGTAATGTGTAGACATCGAGCAGGTCCATAGTAGCAGATGCAATCACCAACAATGTGACCCTGTAGGGTGACAAGACACAAAGACTCCAGGGAAGAAGTCAAGTTACTGACATGCAATAATCCAGTAACATGCATTAATCCAGTAACATGCATTAATCCAGTAACATGCAATAATCCATTAACATGTAATAATCCAGTGACATGCAATAATCCAGTGACATGCAATAATCCATTAACATGTAATAATCCAGTGACATGCAATAATCCAGTGACATGCAATAATCCATTAACATGTAATAATCCAGTGACATGCAATAATCCAGTGACATGCAATAATCCAGTGACATGCAATAATCCATTAACATGTAATAATCCAGTGACATGCAATAATCCAGTGACATGCAATAATCCATTAACATGTAATAATCCAGTGACATGCAATAATCCAGTGACATGCAATAATCCAGTGACATGCAATAATCCATTAACATGTAATAATCCAGTGACATGCAATAATCCAGTGACATGCAATAATCCAGTAACATGCAATAATCCAGTAACATGCAATAATCCAGTAACGTGCATTAAAGTGAGAGGGATGTATAAAGAGGGACAGAGAGAGAGGAAGAGAGAGAAAAAAGCCTAGTGCATCATGGGAGATCCCCCAGCAGTCTAAACCTATAGCAGCATAGCTAAGAGCTAGTTTATACCAGCCTTAGTTATAAGTTTTATCGTAAAGGAAAGTTTAAGCCTACTTTTAAATGTAGAGAGGGTTTCTGCCCCCCATAGCTGAAGGTTCTGGCTTCATTCTACTTCTGGAGACTCTTGGACTACAAGTAACCCTATATGCTGGAAGCGCAGAGTTCTGGTTGGACAGTATGGAACGATGAGCTTCTTCAGATACGTTGGCTCTTACCGTTAAGGGTTTTGTACGTGAGCAGAAGGATTTTGAATTACATTCTAGATTTTACCAGGAGCCAATGAAGGGAAGCTAATACAGGAGAGATATGTTCTCTTAACCCGGTTCTGGTCAGCACACGTGCAGCAGCGTTCTGCTTCAGAAACTTTTTGGGACTACCTGCTAGTAGGGCATACGGTAATCAAGCCTTGAAGTAACAAATGTATCTTTTCTGAATCTTTTTGTGACAAAATGTACCGTATTTTAGAAATATTACGCAGATAAAAAAAAAGTTCTAGAAATCTGTTTTATAAGGGAGTCAAAGGTCGTTTCCTGATAATGTTTCCTAGGGAGCAAATATGATGTGAATAATATTGGTCCAAGCACAGATCCCTGGGGAACTCCGTGGGTGACTTTGATCTGTATGGAGGATTCATTGTTAACAAATAAAAAGTGCCCGCTCGCTGACATGAGGTTCCTGATGTATAAGACCCGCTAGCTGACATGAAGGTTCTGTCGTATAAGACCCACTCGCTGACCTGGAAGTTCTCCTTCTGCAGTGGACCCTCATGTTCAGTACTCGGCTGTCAGCAGCTTTGTGTTCCTGCGGTTCTTCGCTGTGGCGGTTCTATCTCCAAACTCTTTCCAGCTCCGTTCCCATCATCCCGTGAGTGCAAGGCCTCAGAACCATGACTCAGCATTTAAGAAGTTTGATGTTACATAGTGACGCGATGGTTTTCCTTCATTCAAGGACCCTGAGGTTTCACGGACCCTCACACTCATCTCCAAAACCATCCAGACTCTGGGCAGCTGGGGGAGTCTGTCCAAGAAACTGGTAAGAGGAGGAGCCGCTCCGCGATTCTTCTTCAGAGTCTCTGTGGTGTCTGTCTTACAGATGAAACCAAAATCTGAGCAGAACCAGGATCTGGGCTGAGGAGGAAGTTGCTGTCTGCTGTTTGTTACTTGTTCATTTATCTCTTTCAGTCCAGCTTTAAGGAAACCTACATGTGTGACTTCTTCAGATCCTTCCAGGAGGACAAGTGTATCGAGAAAGTCAAGAAGGTAAGGTCCTCTGCTTTCTGATCCACCCTGGACCATGACATAAGGCCGTGACATCATCAACTCTGTTTTCCAGTTTCTTGATGAGATTTCCTCAAACGTGAGTAAAGAGTCCAGCAGGCTGGACGACGCAGTGGTTCTGAAGGAGGGGTGAGTGTTGAGTATCAGAACCAGATGGCTTTGAGAGCTGTAGCCATCATCTCTGAATAATAAGGTTATACAGATTTATTAGATGTTTGAACCTCATTCAGATACTTGTCCTTCTAGAGAGGTCCAGAAACGAGCCCAAGGAGGGAAACGCCTCGGGAAGAAAACCTTCAAGAAGAGGTGGCTGAGGGTGACGAGCAGAGAGCTGACCTACCACAAGCAGAAAGGTGACATCTCCTCTGCTTGAACCTGCAGCATGAGGCTCCATTGTCAGTGAAGGTCCACTGACTGGAAGGTCAAAGGTCGTCCTCGGCACAGATTCTATACCAGAACTCATGGCTACTAATGGATCGGAGTTTGAGGTTCTGATGGATCGGTGTGTGAGGTTCGGGATGAGGACAGAGATGTTTTTGGACCTTGAATAGAGAGTTGTGCTACTAAAGGACCAGGTCCACCCAATTAGTGTTAGAGAAGGGAATATTAAATCACCAGTCTGACCCAAAATCAGTTCAACTTCTGCCAGATCATTATGTCCAGTCAAGAACCAGAGGAGACCTTGGATCAGTTGACGCTGCTGTTCTGATGAAAGCGCCACCAGGTGGACAGGAGATGTAACAGCAGGACAACCCTCAGAAAGGTTCTGGCTCTGCAGGTGGAGGCCACAGTCCATTTCTCTCTCCCCATCATTCCTGACTGATTCTTCTCTAGTTTTGGATTCTGCTGGTGTCCTTGTCTCTACTGGTACCAGGATGTGGTACCTGCAGCCCATTCAGGTGGACCAGCCCCTCCAGGATGGAACATCCATACATGCCGTCACTAGAAGGTCTGCTGTGTCTCCAAGTACAGACCAGGAGCGTGGAGGAGGTACTGGGAGACGGGCCGGTACACCAAGAGAGCTGGACAGTACCGTAGAAGGACAACAACCCAGTAGCAGCACCGGTACCTGCTCCTCAGGATGAGGCGGACCAGGAGGAGCTCTGTCGGATCCTTACAAGATGACCCCCAGCAGCAGCTGGGGTGATGGTTCTGAGCAGACACCTCATAGAACCATACACCATGAGGATGGTATGAGGATCCAACTCACAGCCCAGCACCATGCAGCTGGACTGAGGTTCTTCAGAGAACACCAGGATGGGCAGGTTCTCCATTGGTTTCCCGTTCTCCTCACGGATGAGCGCGGGTTCTGACTCAGCTCACGTGATAGACGTGAAAGAGTCTGGAGACGCGTTGGTGAAGGTTGTGCTGCTTAAACATCCCGCAGGACTGGTTTGGTGGTGGGTCAGTGATGTTCTGGGGAGCCAGATCCCTGGAGGGTCTCACAGACCTCCAGGTGTTAGCCAATGGTACCTGACTGCTGTTGGATACCAGGACGAAACCCCCAGACCCACTGTAAGACCTTGCACCGGTCCAGTGGACCCCAGATGTAGAACAATGTAGAACAAAACTCAGACTCCCTTAATTCAATAAAAAGGCAAAATACCAATGAGCCTCAATATTATGATCACTAACTGTTGACATCAGAACATCATTTATCATCTGGTTACCATGGTTACCTGGCAGTGGGTGGGATATAGTAGGAAGTATGTGAACATTATGTCCTGAAGTTGATGTCGGAAGCAGAAAAAATGATTGAGAGGATCTGAGAGACTACGACAAGGACCAAATTGTGATATGTAGAGGACTGGGTCAGAATCTCCAATATATGAGGGGTGGGGATTGTATTGTTATGGCTGATGATGGAAGTCAATTGGTGACGCCAAATTAACCATCAGTGTGATCTACAGGTGTACATAGTGAGGAGAAGATGCTGGTACCTCATAGTCTTTGATCCAGAGGAACCACTAGTCAATGAACCACGGGGGGAAATGTTGGATGTTGTTGAGTCCAAACCAGACTGAAGATTCTTCTAGGAAAGCTTGACTTTCAGAACAAATCAATCCAGAACCGTGCGTCTGCTGCTGTTCTTCTTCTCCTGATGCACGTTAATTACCATCATCTCTTTTTTCCAGGGAAAGAGGCTCTTTCCATCGTGAACATCAGAAACATTCAGGCCGTGGAGAAGCTGGATGAGAGTGCCTTCAACCGCAAAAATGTAAGCCACTTCCCGACCTGGTCCCATCTGAGCTTTGACCCGTTTGATCTCAGTATGTCATCCCAGAGATTGTTTGCCAGCGAGACGGAGAAAACTTGAACATAAGTTTTGGTGGTCTGATGACCTACTGCTGACCCCCTGTAGACGTCTGTTAGACGTTGTCTCTCCATTGAAGAACTGTTTCTAGAAGCATTTTAGACATGAATCGGTTTTTGAAATGAAATTTCACGTGTTTGATGTCATAATGTGAAATAAATTATTCTCAGACTGTTGTAGATGAGATGTTTCATAAATCTTCAGGTGCCTTCATCTCCTTGTGGTCACAGAGACATCTAAATGAGACTCGAGGAACAGCAGCGCCGCTCTACTAACCTGCTGCTCTTCTGCTAGATGTTTCAGGTGCTCCACTCTGAGAAGCCGCTGTACCTGCAGGCAGGAAACTGTGTGGAGGCCAGTGAGTGGTTAGAGGTCTTGGGTCAGGTCATCCGGTGCAATGAGGGACGTCTGGCCTCCTTCCATCCGTCAAACTACACCAGCGGAGCCTGGCAGTGCTGCAGAACCCAGAGCAGCATCGCAGCAGGATGTAGACCCTGCACCACGTGAGTCGTCCTCCATCTCATCAACATCTGCCCACAGATCCTCGTGTTCACTTCTCCCCCATCTGTGCTCCTTAGACCAGGAGAAGATCTGCTCACAGCTCTCTTGTTTCAGAACCATGGTGGCCAACTTGCAGCTGGACATCGACTGTGACCGGGAAACAGAGCGGATCTTCTCCCTTCTCTCTTCCAACCACACAAGGCTCCACAACATGGAGGGTCAGTAGTTTGGTTACCTGCGGCTAGTTTTCAGTTTTGGCAGTCGTTTGATGTTCCATCCGTCTCTCTGTGGACGTATCTGCAGCAGGCTGGTCAAAGGTCAGTGAGACATGATGAGTCAGCAGTTTGCACAGCGTTTTCACGTGCCGGTTTAGTGGCTCCAGAGCCGAAACCTTTTTTTTGTCTCCGTCCCAATCTTGAAGATTTATGTTCTCCTTCAGAAGTTCATATCAGGTGGTTAAAATACTGTCGGAGCAGTCTGAGCTCAAACAGAACTATCCCTTTCCCCAGTAGAACCCTGCCCTTACACTCCACCATATGTTCCCTGTCTTTAGATGCATGTGCCAGTCTGGCGGTCTACCAGGGCCCTCAACACGAGCAGGAGGAGAACTCCAAGTTCACGATCCACGAACCCAAAGAGACCTTTCAGACACTCAAGCAGCTCAGAAACATCATGGAAGACCTTCAGAGGCAGCACAACATCAGGAAGGACAGCACGGCCCAGTACGGGAGCCTGTGAGTCTGAAACGCTGTCACCGTGGGTTCCAGACATCCCATAATATTCACAGTCTCTTCTTCTTCTAACCTTTTCCTACTTACACTCTCCTGATCGTCTCTCCTCTTTCCAGATGACACACCTTCCTACCTGTCTCCCTGATCTTATCTGCTGTGGTTATGCAGTCATCCAGCAGTTCTTCTCTATCACCCACAGCCTCAACAACACTCACATCTCACACACACACACACACACACACACACACACACACACACACACACACACACACACACACACACACACACACACACACTCACAGTCTCTCTGACTCACACACACTCTCTCTCACACACAGTCTCTCTCTCACACACACACACACAGTCTCTCTCTCACTCACACACACAGTCTCTCTCACACACAGTCTCTCTCACACAGACAGTCTCTGACTCACACACACAGTCTCTCACACACACACACAGTCTCTCATACACACACACAGACAGTCTCTGTGACTCACATACACAGTCTCTCACACACACAGTCTCACACACTGTCTCTGTCACAGAAACACAAAGTCTCTCTCACACATACACATACACACTGTCTCTCTCACACACACAGTCTCTCACACTCACACACACAGTCTCTCTCTCACACACACAGACTCTCTCTGACTCACACACACAGTCTCTCACACTCACACACAGTCTCTCTCTCACACACACAGACAGTCTCTGACTCACACACACAGTCTCTCGCACATACACACTGTCTCTCTCTCTCTACATAAAGATACGCATACACACTGTCTGTCTCTCTCTCCCACACACACACACACACACACACACACACACACACACACACACACACACACACACAGTCTCACCTCCTCCATTCTTCACATACTGCCCCTTCAGAATCACCCTACCTCATTGTGTACCCTCCTCCAATACTTGTTGCCTTGTTGCCTTTCCTCCTGGTCTCCTGGACACACGGTATCTCTACCTTCCTTCTCTCCATCATCCCAGCGAGCTCTCTACCTTTTCCTGTTGTTGGGCCAACATTTGAAGTTCCAGCTTTCACCGCGACACTGTATCCTTTCCTCATCTGTCACTGTCTCCGGGCCCGTCTCCTCCCTCTCCCTCTTGTTTTTCTTCTACCAGCATACATACAGCCCATAATACTCAGAGTTTCTGCTGCTCTTTGTTTCAGGGACAACCCCATCGTGGGTAGAACCTCATAACCCAGGCCCCACCAGCAGTAGCCTGTCCACCACAGAGAACCCAAACATGGTTGGGTCAGAACCAAACACCCTGAGGTAACACCTCACGAGTGCGATACGGCACTAACAGCCCAATAGCCGGAACCAGAACCAGCATGAACTTTACTAGGATCCTGGAACTGGTAGGACATTTCTACTGGCAGTGTCCCGCCTCACCTCCTCCCGCCTCACCTCCTCCTTCTCCAAATAGCAGCTTTAAAAGACACTCTCCTCCTCGCTGTCAGGTCTGTCCTCTCCAACGTCTCCAGCTGCGAGGAACATCAGGAAGTTCAAGAAAAGGCTGCTATTTTTTCGTTCTCATCAGCTGTGATGGTGTCCCAGCATCTTCATGTCGGATCATCTCGTCACGTTTGTGTTCCTCCTCTTCTGAACTTGTGGTGTGTTTGTGTCAGAGGGGAGAGGAGAGGGTGAGACCCGTCTGCCTTACTCTGATGGAACCATTCAGAAGCACTTTAATCATCTGGAGATCCCTAGTTGGACCCACACAGAAACCTGGTATCAAATACTCGGATACCAGGTATCATCATCTCCTCTGGGATCAGTTTCATGATCCAAATATTCAGAGATCTGAAGATATTTTTTGGACCAAAGACTTTTTCTTCGGTTTAACTTGAAAAAAAGACTTAATGTATTTTGATACAAATGTTTTAAAGTGGATTTGTCCGTCTTTTCGTGAGTCCTGATATAAATATGTTTGTGTTTACCTTCTGGACTCTTCAGTCTCTGTAGTCCAGCCGACTGCGGGAAGAAACTTCACAGGAACAGTTCTGATGGTTCTGATGATCCGTCAGACTCATATGTTTCATGTTTTTATGTTTTATTTTAAGGATGGTGGTGTTGAAGAGAAAGTTGAACTTCATTTCAGGGCCGAAGCACGTTGGTGCTGATGGTTCCTGTGGTTCAGGAACACTGTTCCATCTGGTTGTCACATTTATAACATCCACGTCTAAATTTTTTACAATATATTTTTCTAATTCTTGATTTATCTCTTGCTCTTCTGCTGTGGGACCCCAACTCTGTGACCCTGACCCAGCCTGCTGCTCTTAGAAATAAACTCAGTGATGAGTGTTGGTTCCATGAGCTGGAGAACTGGTGCCAGAACACATATGAACAAAGAGACAGCAACTTTATCTGGATCAGAACCAGGCCATGAAGCTCCGCCGGGACATCCTTGAACAGCTAACACATTCTGCTGGTCTAATCAATAAGGGCTTGAGAACTAGGAGTCCTAGACACTGATATGCCATAATATTATAACCACGGACTGATCATCTCATTCTGGCTGGGTCAGAACACCTTTAGAACTGCAGCTTTTGGTGGCTGATCCTGGTCTGCAGCTATTAGAACTGACGAAAGTGGTCTAAGGAGGGACAGTCAGGGTCTTTGATGGTGGTCTGTGGTGGCGTCCTGTAAGGTCAGAGGTCAAACACATGTTTGTTTGAATCGGAAGTCTAATATTTTATTCCCCAGAGAAGCTTCAGCTCTCGGTACTGATCTGGGTCCTGGTGCTTCTCAGTCAAGTCCGTTTCTGTTGTGTGATGGGATGTAACTGCTGTCAGTGGAGGAGAACCATAAGGTCCAGTAACTGTTTCCATCAGCAGGAAGAACTTTTGACAGAACCTCAGACTGAATCGGAGACACCGGTTCTTAATTTCAAACTATGTTTAATTAGAATTTAAGCTGCTCTGATTCTAAACGTCCGCATGAAAGACAGAAACCATCTGAAACGACCAAATGGACCCGGACCAGAAGTGAAGACACACACAGTCTCTCACACACACACACACACACACACACACACACGCGCACACACACACACACACACACACACACACACACACACACACACACACACACAGAGTCTCTCACATAGACACACTGTCTCTCTCAGACTCACACACTGTCTCTCTCACACATACACACACAGAGTCTCTCACACACACAGTCTCACGCACACACACTCTAACACTCACACAGTCTCTCTCACACACACAGACACTGTCTCTCTCAGACTCACACACAGTCTCTCACATCTCACAGACACTGTCTCTCTCTCACACAGACACACTGTCTCTCTCACATACACACACAGTCTCTCTCTCACACACAGTCTCTTGCACTCACACACAGTCTCTCTCACACGCACAGAGTCTCTCACACACAGTCTCTCACACACACACACACAGTCTTTCTCTCACACACACAGCCTCTCTCACATGCACACAGTCTCTCACACACAGTATCTCGCACTCACACACAGTCTCTCTCTCACACACACAGACAGTGTCTCGCGCTCACACACAGTCTCTCACACAAAGTCTCTCACACACAGTCTCTCACACACAGTCTCTCACACACAGTCTCTCACACACAGTCTCTTTCACGCACGCACACACACACACAGTCTCTCACACACTGTGTCTCTCCCAGAAACACAAAGTCTCTCACACACACACATACACACTGTCTCTCTCTCTCTACATAAACACAAGCATACACACTGTCCGTCTCTCTCTCCAGCACACACACACACACACACACGGTCTCTCTCTCTCACACACATACACATTCTCTCTCTCACACATACACACACTGTCTCTCTCAAACACATACACACACAGTCTCTCTCTCCCTCTGCATAAACACACACACACACTGTCTCTCTCATATACACACACACACAGTCTCTCTCTCCCTCTTACACACACACACACACACACACACACTGTCTCTCTCTCTCACACACACACGTATACACACACACAGTCTCTTTCTCCCTCTACATAAACACACACACACAGGAGGTCCTGGTGTCTGAGGCGTATCAGATTTAAAAGATTTCATATTTAATCATTTTAATATTTCACAGATTTAGAGCTGGTTGATGATCCACACGCTCACCTTATCAGATTTATTCATTATACATTTTCCAGCTGAACATAAAATAAAAGGTTTGATTACAGCAAGATGAAAACAGATTATTATCATCATTATACCATTATATTTCTGCAAGAACGGGAGGAATCGGGTCTCTGTGAGGAGCAGAGCGGGGGATCAGGCAGCATTTCCTTCTGTTGCAGGGAAACATACCAAAGACTGGGTGAAAGAGAGAGAAGGAATAGTTAGACCACAGTTTGATCTGGTTATAATTCATCCGACAATAGACCCCAACACCACCTCCTCTGCCAGACCAAAGGCTCCTCCTCCGCCGGAGCAGAGGCTGTCCTCAGTCGTCAAACATGAACAGTAAATGTTCCAATCTGCTGGAATCTTCGTGTCATCGGATCGAAACCGCCAGCCTTGAGAAGATCCGTCGGTCAAAGTAGGGTTTTGAAGAATGACCCTTGACTCTCCAGTAAAACGTCCCCGGGGTTCACGGGGCTTCGATTAACGGATCATAGTGTAAACCCATTTCAAGCATGTAAAACATGCAAAACCAAAAGGAAACCCGGCCCAGGACTTCACTGAACCTACAGTTTGATATCTGTGCCGATTCTGGGGGAGTTTTGTTCAGTGTCGTCGGCCCAGTGGAGGCGACTGTAAAACTCTATTTAAACTATCATATGCCCATCAGTTGAGATAAAAAAATGTCGGAAAATGAATGAGATTCTGATGACATTGGTCTGGAGGCAAACGGACCTCCAAACATGGACCTCATCAGCTCTACTTTAAAAAGTAAGCAGAAAAATCTCACTCTTCAATATTTAACTTTTCCACAGAAAACAATATCTTGGGGTTCTGACTCATTTTAACAGAATGGTGGGCAGGCTCTGGATCAGTCCGTCTGGTTCTAGTACAGAGGGTTCTGTCTATGTAGTCCTCCAATCACCACACTCCCGTGTTCTGATCGGGCCACCCATGTTCAGCTAGATACATCTGTTCTTTTTAACCATAAGTAGACCCTGAACAGGAAACTGGACCAATACCAGGGTTCCTTTTAACCCAGTTTTTACCTGCAAAACTGGATGTGATGAAATTAAAGACTCTTAAAAATCGAACCAAAATATTGAATGTCGTAATAAAACAACGACAAATGACAACTTTTATTTTGAAAATAAGAGGAACGACAAAAACAACTAAAATGTGAAAACGCATGTGTTGTTTCGTGTGATGTCACGTCTGATGTTGGGCATGTGATGTCACGTGTGGTGTTGGGCCTGTGATGTTACGTGGGATGTCGCCTGTGTGATACCTCGTGTGATGTCACATCTGATGTCAGGCGTGTGATATCACGTGTGTTATTGCGTGTGATGTCGCGTGTGTGATGTCATTGTGATGTCGTGTATTTTTTGTGAGTGTGTATTTGTAAAACGTGTGTGTTTGAGTGTGTATGTTTTGTTAGAGTGTGTATTTGTACTGTTGTGTGTGAGTGTGTGTGTTTTTGTGTGAGTGTGTATTTGTGCTGGAGTGTGTGTTTTTTGTGTGAGTGTGTGCTCATGAGAGCGTTGTCTGCATACTGACCGGGTGGAGCTGATAGGCGGTGTTTGTGTCGGCGTCTGTCAGCAGAGGAGCTGTGGGACACGATGCTGGGCTCCAAGCGGGCTCCACCAGAACCTCACCAAACCTCTGATCCAATACAAGAAGGAAAACAGACCATCAGTTCTGGATCCAAACAGTCGGTATGAGGTTCTGTTCTCCTGAAATCCTTCATGTTCAGCCGGCTCTCTGTTTGAATACGATTCTGTTCCTCTGGTTCCTTCCTACGTCTGTTTCACACACCCTCCACCCACCATCGCCCTCCACCCACCATCACCCTTCATCTCCTTCAACCCTACATCACCCACCACTAGGCTCTGGGTAATGGAAGATGGCACTGAGTCACAGAACAAAGCAGTCGGAGCATCTCAGACTTCCTGACTCCTCATCTCTCCTCGTTCTCTCGCGCTGAGATGATCTGAAGGGTTCAGCACGACATCCAATCACACAAACCTGTAGTGAGATATTTATATTCAGAGCCGACAGAATGGACTTCTTTACATCGTTTTGTTTCGATCACGAAACCCTGAATTTATTCAGAATGTTCTTATGGGCCGTCTGAGAAACTGTAAATCTGAAAATATAACTACTTAATGAAAACTGTAATCTACCCCTCCGCTGACATCAGCTGACCCCTTGTGGGTGGTCCATCTGAAGAACGCCTGAGCTCCAATGAGGTCCAAATAGATACATTTCACAAACTGTCAGTGTCCTCGTCTTCAAGCTGATGAACTGTCGAAGCTTGAAGACGAAGCGATGGTTGAAGAACACGTGGACGAAGACAATACCAAAGATATATTTTCTTGTGGACTGACCCTGTTGGAGGTCTGCAGCAGAAAGAAGACGGACCGCTTCATCAACCACAGCCAGAAACTTCTGAGATCATAGAGACTAAAATGGAGGAGCAGCTATGGACTGATCTATGGTCCAGAGTTAAGACTGATGGTTCATAAACCAGACTGATAGTCAAGAGTAAATACTGCTGGTCCAGAGTCTGGACAGATGGTCCAGAGTACAGACTGATGGTCCAAAGTCTGGACTGATGGTCCAGGATCATACTAAAGGTCACAATTCAAGGCGGAAAGAGGGAAAACTTTCGAGGACTGATGAGAGTTCAGGGAGTCCGATTGCATTTAATGAAGATACACTGTTATAAAACTGAAAATATTACAGAGACACTTTATCTAAAGACGAACCTCCCCAACCTCATTGAATTCATTTTTAACTATTTTCTTATTCTGTTTTTTAACGGCAGCTACACTTCTCAAAAACAACTGATTGGACCTCCATCACAGGTAGAGCTTCGTCATCCCAGATGTACACCAGCCCTCAGTCCTCACCTGTTCCTCAATCTTCCCCAGTCCTCACCTTTCCTCAGTCCGCACCTATTCCTTGCCTCACCTGTTCCTCATTCCTAACCTGCTCTTAAGTCCTTACCTGTTCCTCAGTTCTCACCTGTTCTCAGTCCTTTCCTGTAAACTGCTTTGGATTATGATGGTTTTTCTGTGTCCTTGATTTTTGCTTCAACTAATTGGATGTTCAGTTTAATAGTTCTGAAGTTTGGATCACAGACCCGCCGTGTTCTTGGACCTAGAGTCTATCAACATTTCAGTCCAGGAAGCGGCAGGTCTTCAGCCTTAGACCAGTACAATAAAGAGCAGGTCTTCTGCTTTAGATAAGTCAAAGAAGGAGCAGGTCTTTAGCCTTAGACCAGTCTTCAAGGGAGCTGATCCTCAGCTTTAGAGAAGTCCACGAAGTAGCAGGTCTTTAGCTTTAGATCAGTCCACGAAGTAGCAGGTCTTTAGCTTTAGACCAGTCCACGAAGGAGCAGGTCTTTAGCTTCAGACCAGTCCACGAAGGAGCAGGTCTGCAGCTTTAGACCAGTCCACGAAGGAGTAGGTCTTCGGCTTTAGACCAGTTCACGAAGGAGCGGGTCTTCAGCTTTAGATCAGTCCACATAAGAGCAGGTCTTCAGCTTTAGACCAGTCCACATAGGAGCAGGTCTTCAGCTTTAGACCAGTCCACATAGAAGCAGGTCTTCAGCCTTAGACCAGCGAACAAAGGAGCAGGTCTCAAGGTCATAATGAAATCATAGAAGCTTGAGAAACAGATTTCAGCAGAGAGTCTCGAGAAGATGATATCTGAGGGTTCTAGATTCTCTGGGGAGGGTTCTGTGGGAATGTTTGATTTAGTGGATCTGATTGTTTTTACAGGCGATACTGCGGGCGGAGGAGGTGAAGGGAAGGAATGCTTTAGACAAACACCGGTGACAGATGGAGGATCAGCCCCCAGAGGTGGTTCTGCGCTGACACTCTGTTTCTGAAGACAAGAGCTTCAGGGAAAGCAACAGGTCCATAAAGTGATGTTAGTTCTTCCTGGGTTATCTGAGCATCAGGTGATTTGATATTCAACTAAAAACCAAACAGGACAGTTAGAAGATTGTTGCTGAAGGTTTCTGACTGAACTCAGAAACAAGTGCAGAGAAGGCGACATGAGCTCATGATGCAGCGGGTTTAGAGCCGGACTGAAAGTTTCTGATCAATGACTCCAACAGTCAGATCCAGATGTCCCGAAGTCTGCAGGTCTGGAGAACACCTGTCTGAAGGAGTGATGAGGAACGCTGTCTGCTCGTTTGATCAGTGAGAGATTATTCCTGCCTGAAGATTCTTTCCTCTTGAAGCTCAACTTTCCCACATTTGCAGGATGTTGAAGTCCATAACGTACCAGGATGGAACCCCAGAGGAGCGCCCACAGGCCTTCTGAGGCAGAGTGAAATGTTCTAGAGGTTGGAGATGTGGGCGAAGCTACCATAAAGTCAACAGACACCACAGCCAACTGCTCTAGGAAGATTATGCTCAGCTGTCAGCTGACCCTTCATCCGTCAGAGACGATTGGTGGGAATAAAGCGTCTGGAACCTGCTGGTACCAGTTAGGAGAGCCAGACCCCCACTGATTGTATGAGCAGGTTCAGAAATGCAGGCATCATGGAGCCCAGAAGGTGTCACCTACGGATGATTGATGCTGAAGTTCTATGTCCTGTGACATAGAAGTGAGTTCTCACCAGGTCTCTGACGCTGCCCAGAACCGCCGTGGTCAGGATCCCCATGAAGAATGCGCTGATGTTCAGGAAAGCAAGGATCCAAATCATCAGGTAGAGGGCGTAGACTTCCTCGCAGCTCTGGACTCCAACAAACTCGTAGTAGTTGCTGAGGTAGCCTCCACTGTAGAACCAGAACCAAAACACAATGTTTATTACTGATCAATAACTGATCAATCACTGATCAATTACTAACCAGTCACTGATCATATATTGACGCTGCTGTCCTTTCTATCAGAACCAGCATGAACTTCTACAGAAGTTTGTGCTACCAGTGAGACTCTAAAGGTCAGTCGACAGTCTACGAGTCACATGACAAGGGTCCACCTATCAGGGCCCTTGCTTCAGCTGTGATGTCATTAGATAAAGTCGTTATAATGATTTGTTGTCTTACTTGGCGCAGTCGTAGAGGTCACAGCAGTAGCAGGTCCCGCTTCGGACAGTCAGGTTGCAAGACTCCTTTGGACTCCAGCACAGGACCTTCACAGGAAACAAAAGGTCAAAAACATCTTCAGACATACGACTGAAATAGAAGATAGATGATAGATGTCTTCCAGAGCCGCAGCTCAGCTGGACCTGAGAAGCCCGCTCATACAGTCACCGAGGTGTAGGTGTTCTCATAGAGGTGTAGGTGTCCTCACAAATGTGTAGGTGTTCTCACAGAGGTGTGGTTGTTCTCATAGAAGTATGGTTGTTCTCATAGAGGTGTAGGTGTTCTCATAGAGGTGAAGGTGTTTTCACAGAGGTGTAGGTGTTCTTAGAGAGATGTAGGTGTTCTCACAGACGTGTAGGTGTTCTCACAGAGGTGTAGATGTTCTCATAGAGGTGTAGATGTACTTACAGAGGTGTGGTTGTTATCATAGAGCTGTAGGTGTTCTCATAGAGGTGAAGGTGTTTTCACAGAGGTGTAGGTGTTCTTAGAGAGATGTAGGTGTTCTCACAGACGTGTAGGTGTTCTCACAGAGGTGTAGATGTTCTCATAGAGGTGTAGATGTACTTACAGAGGTGTGGTTGTTATCATAGAGCTGTAGGTGTTCTCATAGAGGTGTAGATGTACTCACAGAGGTGTAGATGTACTCACAGAGGTGTAGATGTACTCACAGAGGTGTAAATGTTCTCATAGAGGTGTAGGTGTTGTCACAGAAGTGTAGATGTTCTCACAGAGGTGTAGATGTGCTCATAGAGGTGTAGGTGTTGTCATAGAGGTGTAGATGTACTCACAGAGCTGCAGGTGCACTCATAGTGGTGTACGTGTTCTCATAGAGGAGTAGGTGTTCTCATAGAGGTGTAGGTGTTGTCACAGAGACTTAGATGTTCTCACAGAGGTGTAGATGCACTCACAGAGGTGTAGATGTACTCACAGAGGTGTAGATGTTCTCATAGAGGTGTAGGGGTTGTCACAGAGATGTAGATGTTTTCATTGAGGTGTAGGTGTTGTCATAGAGGTGTAGATGTACTCACAGATGTGTAGAGGTACTCACGGAGGTGTAGATGTACTCACGGAGGTGTAGATGTTCTCATAGAGGTGTAGGTGTTGTCACAGAGACGTAGATGTATTCACATAGGTGTAGATGTTCTCATAGAGGTGTAGGTGTTGTCATAGAGGTGTAGGTGTTGTCACAGAGGTGTAGATGTTCTCATAGAGGTGTAGATGTACTCACATAGGTGTAGACGTACTCAAAGAGGTGTAAGTGTTGTCACAGAGGTGTAGATGTACTCACAGAGGTGTAGATGTACTCAGAGGTGTAGATGTTATCATAGAAGTGTAGATGTAATCACAGAGGTGTAGATGTTCTCATAGAGGTTTAGATGTACTTACAGAGGTGTAGATGTACTCACAAAGGTGTAGGTGTTGTCACAGAGGTTTAGATGTACTAACAGAGGTGTAGATGTACTCACAGAGCTGCAGGTGCACTCATAGTGGTGTAGATGTTCTCATAGAGGTGTAGATGTTCTCATAGAGGTGTAGGTGTTGTCACAGAGGTGTAGATGTTCTCACAGAGGTGTAGGTGCACTCACAGAGGTGTAGATGTACTCACAGAGGTGTAGATGTTCTCACAGAGGTGTAGGTGTTATCACAGAGACGTAGATGTATTCACATAGGTGTAGATGTTCTCACAGAGGTGTAGGTGTTGTCATAGAGGTGTAGGTGTTGTCACAGGGGTGTAGATGTACTCACAGAGGTGTAGCTGGTCTCATATAGGTGTAGATGTACTTACAGAGGTGTGGTTGTTATCATAGAGGTGTAGGTGTTGTCACAGAGGTGTAGATGTTCTCACAGAGGTGTAGGTGCACTCACAGAGGTGTAGATGTACTCACAGAGGTGTAGATGTTCTCATAGAGGTGTAGGTGTTGTCACAGAGATGTAGATGTTCTCATTAAGGTGTAGGTATTGTCATAGAGGTGTAGATGTACTCACAGATGTGTAGATGTACTCACGGAGGTGTAGATGTTCTCATAGAGGTGTAGGTGTTATCACAGAGACGTAGATGTATTCACATAGGTGTGGATGTTCTCACAGAGGTGTAGGTGTTGTCATAGAGGTGTAGGTGTTGTCACAGAGGTGTAGATGTACTCACAGAGGTGTAGCTGTTCTCATATAGGTGTAGGTGTTGTCACAGAGGTGTAGATGTTCTCATAGAGGTATAGGTGTTATCACAGAGGTGTGGTTGCTCTCATAGAGGTCTAGGTGTTCTCATAGAAGTGTGGTTGTTCTCATAGAGGTGTAGGTGTTTTCACAGAGGTGTAGGTGTTCTTACAGAGGTGTAGATGCACTCACAGAGGTGTAGATGTACTCACAGAGGTGTAGATGTTCTCATAGAGGTGTAGGTGTTGTCACAGAGATGTAGATGTACTCACAGAGGTGTAGATGTACTCACAGAGGTGTAGATGTACTCACAGAGGTGTAGATGCACTCACAGAGGTGTAGATGTACTCACAGAGGTGTAGGTATTGTCACAGAGGTGTACATGTACTCACAGAGGTGTAGATGTACTCACAGAGGTGTAGATGTTCTGATAGAGGTGTTGGTGTTGTCACAGAGGTGTAGATGTACTCGCAGAGGTGTAGATGTACTCACAGAGGTGTAGATGCACTCACAGAGGTGTAGATGTACTCACAGAGGTGTAGATGTTCTGATAGAGGTGTAGGTGTTGTCACAGAGGTGTAGGTGTTGTCACAGAGGTGTAGATGTACTCACAGAGGTGTAGCTGTTCTCATATAGGTGTAGGTGTTGTCACAGAGGTGTAGATGTTCTCATAGAGGTATAGGTGTTATCACAGAGGTGTGGTTGCTCTCATAGAGGTCTAGGTGTTCTCATAGAAGTGTGGTTGTTCTCATAGAGGTGTAGGTGTTTTCACAGAGGTGTAGGTGTTCTTACAGAGGTGTAGATGCACTCACAGAGGTGTAGATGTACTCACAGAGGTGTAGATGTTCTCATAGAGGTGTAGGTGTAATCACAGAGGTGTAGATGTACTCACAGAGGTGTAGATGTACTCACAGAGGTGTAGATGCACTCACAGAGGTGTAGATGTACTCACAGAGGTGTAGGTATTGTCACAGAGGTGTACATGTACTCACAGAGGTGTAGATGTACTCACAGAGGTGTAGATGTTCTGATAGAGGTGTTGGTGTTGTCACAGAGGTGTAGATGTACTCGCAGAGGTGTAGATGTACTCACAGAGGTGTAGATGCACTCACAGAGGTGTAGATGTACTCACAGAGGTGTAGATGTTCTGATAGAGGTGTAGGTGTTGTCACAGAGGTGTAGATGTACTCAAAGAGGTGTAGATGTACTCACAGAGGTGTAGATGTACTCACAGAGGTGTAGATGTTCTGATAGAGGTGTTGGTGTTGTCACAGTGGTGTAGATGTACTCACAAAGGTGTAGATGTACTCACAGAGGTGTAGATGTACTCACATGGGTGTAGATCTACTCACAGAGGTGTAGGTGTACTCACAGAGGTGTAGATGTTCTGATAGAGGTGTAGGTGTTGTCACAGAGGTGTAGATGTACTCACAGAGGTGTAGATGTATTCACAGAGGTGTAGATGTTCTCATAGAGGTGTAGATGTACTCACAGAGGTGTAGATGTTCTGATAGAGGTGTAGGTGTTGTCACAGAGGTGTAGATGTACTCACAGAGGTGTAGATGTACTCACAGAGGTGTAGATGTTCTCATAGAGGTGTAGATGTACTCACAGAGGTGTAGATGTACTCGCAGAGGTGTAGATGTACTCACAGAGGTGTAGATGTACTCACAGAGGTGTAGATGTACTCACAGAGGTGTAGATGTTCTGATAGAGGTGTAGGTGTTGTCACAGAGGTGTAGATGTACTCAAAGAGGTGTAGATGTACTCACAGAGGTGTAGATGTTCTGATAGAGTTGTTGGTGTTGTCACAGTGGTGTAGATGTACTCACAAAGGTGTAGATGTACTCACAGAGGTGTAGATGTACTCACAGAGGTGTAGATGTACTCACAGAGGTGTAGATGTACTCACATGGGTGTAGATCTACTCACAGAGGTGTAGATGTACTCACAGAGGTGTAGATGTTCTGATAGAGGTGTAGGTGTTGTCACAGAGGTGTAGATGTACTCACAGAGGTGTAGATGTATTCACAGAGGTGTAGATGTTCTCATAGAGGTGTAGATGTACTCACAGAGGTGTAGATGTTCTGATAGAGGTGTAGGTGTTGTCACAGAGGTGTAGATGTACTCACAGAGGTGTAGATGTACTCACAGAGGTGTAGATGTTCTCATAGAGGTGTAGATGTACTCACAGAGGTGTAGATGTTCTGATAGAGGTGTAGGTGTTGTCACAGAGGTGTAGATGTACTCACAGAGGTGTAGATGTACTCATAGAGGTGTAGATGTTCTGATAGAGGTGTAGGTGTTGTCACAGAGGTGTAGATGTACTCACAGAGGTGTAGATGTACTCACAGAGGTGTAGATGTTCTCATAGAGGTGTAGATGTACTCACAGAGGTGTAGATGTTCTGATAGAGGTGTAGGTGTTGTCACAGAGGTGTAGATGTACTCACAGAGGTGTAGATGTACTCACAGTGGTGTAGATGTTCTCATAGAGGTAGCTGCTGCCGCCCCCGTAGTACTGACATCTCCCAGCCTTCAGTGGACGGAGGTCCTGGAGGTTTAGGTCATTCATGAAGATTATTTCAAGAATCAGTCTTATAGAATAAAAGCAAGAAAGACGTTAACCGGATGGCTTGAGTTGACGTGTGAAGAGGCTTTAGTGAGTCCAAAGCTCCCAAACTTCTCATAGAATACAGCTCTGAAGATAAAATAGGCTAACTATTCAGTAGATAGAATGTAGACATTTCCATCAGGCATCTGAGTGGTGAGAAGAACCATCACAGAGAGGATAAGGATGGATTTGGTTTCTATCTGTTTCTGTCTGGAACAGAATGATGTCCTACTCCGTCCGGAATCGTTATTGTATCTAATCAGTTTGTCAATGACAACCAGGATGGAGTTTGGAAGCACAGGAGAAACATCTCACCATGTTCAGAGCAATGAAAGCTCCATCAACCAGCAGACACAGGAAAGAGGTTGAGATCCCCAGGCTGAGGAACACGATGGCGGCACTTAGCTGGGGAAAATAAAAAATATGCGTGAGGTTCTGCTGCTGAAAGGGAGCAGAGTTCTGTGTGTGTGTGTGTGTGTGTGTGTGTGTGTGTGTGTGTGTGTGTGTGTGTGTGTGTGTGTGTGTGTGTGTGTGTGTGTGTGTGTGTGTATGTGTGAGTGTGTGTGTGTGTGTGTGCGTGTACCAGCTGTTTGCGGTTTTCTACCAGACAGACTCCCAGCAGTCCGAGGAACGATCCGAGGGTAAGCTGCAGAGAACAGAATACAACTTAGGGAAACGGTTTAATCCTGATGTGTTTCCATATCAGAACATATAGAGAACTGACAGGTTGTTATTAGTTCTCATTCAAGGAAAAGAAGCTTCAGCATGTTGAAAGCTTGTGTGGTTCAGGGCCGGTGTCAGGGGTCATCCGGATGTCTCGGCGGCGGAGGTTTGATTAAATGTGGTGAAATAATAGTTTTTTATTTTTTCAGAGGCGATGTTGACAGAAAGTGGTTCCTCGGAGGAGATGATCTGATTCCCCTGGCCTCACTATCTCCTCTGTCTCCAGGCCGGAGTATTTCTCTACACCTTCAATCAATACTGTATTTACATTCTGTCACCATGAAAACCTAAAACTCTGATCCATCCAGAAGGAGCAACCTGGAAAACCTGGCGGGAAGAGAAACACAAGAAGAAGATACAACCTCCACACAGACAGGCTCCCAGGTCAGAAGTGGATTTGAACCCACAAACTTCTGGTAGCCAGCTGTAACTGCCTCCCTAGAATCCCGTCTGTCGGTCAAACACTGCATGAAGTAGAAAAATCACTCGGAGAGAGCCAACCTCCACCAAGGTCCAACAGAACCAAGACAGACATCACTGTGATCAGAACCAATTGGAATGACTTTATTCAGGAACATTTCCTGTAGATTCCTCCTTTAATGTCTGAGTTACCGTTGGCCTCCAAATCTACCGACGACTCCAACAAACCATCTGAGGGTCTCTGATGACACCGCATCATATCCTGTTCCGCTCACTAATCGTTCCTCTCATCATCTTCACTTCACCACATGAAGAACTGCAGAACCACTGATGGGACTAATGCTCAGCGGATACCTCAGAGTTTCTTTGTTCTTTACAAAGTTCTTCATCAGTGAAAAGTTTAAATCAAATCAAACAAACAAACTCACAGGGGTGAAAACATAAGCTCCTTGGCGGAGGACAAATGGAGTGGACATCCTGGTTAGGGTTATCTAAATTCTGATCTGCTTCCTGCTCACTGCAGAATTGGAACTTTTCTCCCCTCATGTCTTCTGTCTCCTCGTGACGAGATAAACGATGAAGGGCGGGTGAAGAACTTACAGTCAGTCCAGAGACGTAGACACGTTCAGGTTCTCAGCACGGGTTGTTGCGTAGACCCCCAGAACCACCAGCAGCAGGGAAAGACTGAGCATGCCCAGAACCAGCCACCGCGCCCTCCTCATCCTCACCTTCATTTCTGGAATCCGCAAAGGAGAAGAACAACCTTCAAACTGTCATCAACAAGTAACTAGTGAGTTACTATGTTATATAGGGTTAGGGTTATATATATATATATGTATGTATGTGTATATATATATATATATATATATATGTGTTTATATTTATATATATATATGTATGTATGTGTATATATATATATATATATATGTGTTTATATTTATATATATATATGTATGTATGTGTATATATATATATATATATATGTGTTTATATTTATATATATATATATATATATATATATATATGTTTATATATATATAAATATATATATAAATATATATATATGTATGTATGTGTATATATATGTATATATGTGTTTATATTTATATATATATATGTGTTTATATTTATATATATATATATACACATAAATACATATATATATATATATATATATATATATATATATATATATGTATGTATGTCTATATATATATATATATATGTATGTATGTATGTCTATATATATATATATAAATATATATATATATATATATATATATGTTTATATTTAGATATATATATGTTTATATATATATATATATATAAATATATATATGTATGTATGTATATATATATGTTATATTTATATATATATATATATATGTTTATATTTATATGTAGGTATATATATGTTTATATTTATATGTAGGTATATATATGTTATATTTATATATATATATATACATGTTTATATTTATATGTAGGTATATATATGTTTATATTTATATATATATATACACATAAATACATATATATATATATATATATATATATGTATTTATGTGTATATATATATATATAAATATAAACATATATATACCTACATATAAATATAAACATATATATATATATATATGTTTATATTTAGATATATATATGTTTATATATATATATATAAATATATATATGTATGTATGTATATATATATGTTATATTTATATATATATATATATATGTTTATATTTATATGTAGGTATATATATGTTTATATTTATATGTAGGTATATATATGTTATATTTATATATATATATATATATGTTTATATTTATATATATATATATACACATAAATACATATATATATATATATATATATATATATATATGTATGTATGTCTATATATATATATATATATATATATGTTTATATTTAGATATATATATGTTTATATATATATATATATAAATATATATATGTATGTATGTATATATATATATGTTATATTTATATATATATATATATATGTTTATATTTATATGTAGGTATATATATGTTTATATTTATATATATATATATGTTTATATTTATATATAGGTATATATATGTTTATGTTTATGTTTATATATATATTTATATATATATGTATGTATGTATACATGTATATATACCTATATATAAATATAAACACATATATATAATGTGAGTCTTTTTAATGTGAGTGTGAACGGATGTCCGTCTCTCCACTATACTCTGTATACTCTGTAAAACGTCTTTGAGTTTCGTGTAGAGCGTTCAATAAGTATAAGGTATTATTATTATTTACTTATAATTACAATGTTCATCATAATCATATATTTTAAGTTCGTTAAATTTATAGAAATAAAAAGAGTAACGTTCACAAGAGTCAAAAACAAATATAAAACCAAAAAATAATAAAACCCTATCTATTCCTCCTACAGTTGGATACAGACATAAAATACTCTGTATATTATGTTTTGATAATATCATACATCAAACAAAAAGAATACTATTATTTAAAAAAAGGACCAGCAGCTGCAAGAAATCCTTCTTGTTAATACGCTGGCAGCGTTTTGTGTTGGTTGATGTTTATCTGTCTAATCATTCTGAATTCATTTATTTATTTAATTATTTATTTATTATCCTTTCCTTGATGTCAATTCAATGTTGTTCTTTTCTGTTGTCACAGGGTTTCTGGTTTGTATGTCCATCTGTCGTCCCCAGGAAGACCTCCGGCTACACAGAAGCTAACAGACAAACAAACAAACAGGAAGACTTACCAGCGGCTCTGCTCTTTGGTACCAGCCCCTCTTTGCTTGACGCTCCTTTGATTCTTGCAGTCATGACAGATCCTCTCTTTAAATCCTTCTAATGGCCTCTAAGTCTGGGACCAGGTCCGGATTCCCTTCAGGCTGACAGAACTTTTGTGCCCTGAGGAGCAGCAGAGGCAGGTCTTCTTCAGAGCAGCTCTGTGAGGTCTGACATCAGCTGGATTCCTGCTGCTGTCCACATCTGGCTCCCATCAGAGTAAATCTGCTGGAGCTTGAGTCCGTCAGACCCATGTGGTCCAATTAGGACAGTAAATCAGAACCTTTTCATGGAGCAGAAACCCTCCTCATCTCCACATACCACAGCTCAGAAATGATTTAGGACTATTTTTTTAATTAAAAAATCTTCAAACTATAAACAAGGACCCTCTGAGGGAGGATAACATCTGAATTTTTACTTAAAGGAACAGTTCACCCAAACCCCCCCCCCCCCCCCCCCCCCCCCCCCCCCCCCCCAGACGGCAGAGAGGCTTTTCTCTGTCTACATTAAAAACTGAAACTAAAATCTGAAACAACCAAAAGAGCTGGAACTCACTTTAAAAAATAATGTCTTTTTAAGAATACAGACATAGATGGGGGGAGGGGGGAGCTACAAGGGGCTTGAGCAGATCACACGATCAAATGGAGTTTTGCATGTTTTCCTCAAAAATTCTTTGAAGCAGGCTTGAAACTTATGGTTTTAGACGGGTTCAAATAAACTGTCCATGTTTGGTATCTAAGTGCTCCTGGAGAATTTGATTATGTTGTTGTCACAAGCTAAAACAAAAAAGATTTAATGTTGATTTCAAATATTCCTTATCCTTTGGTGGAGTAGAAGAAGAAAATGTCTGTCATTCATTTTATCGCTGTATATATAGTCCAATATTCTGGGTGGATGGTCAGAGTTGCATAAACAGGAAATCTTGACATGGCGGTTATCTCCAGGAGAATGACGTCGTTATTTGTTTCAATAAGCTCCTCTGTTTGTAGATACATGTCAAACTAACAAGGTGAAATGGACAGACTCCTTCATCCACGTCCTGCAAGAACGGAGGCTGTACCTGCACCAGACTGAGGGACAGCAGGAACTAGAACTGGTTCTGTCTTTGACAACTTCCAGTTGGCCCCTTGAATTTTTATTTTCTTCATATGAACACTGCTCAAAAAACTGAAAGAAGCACTTAATCATGGCAGTATGACACCAAGTCAGTTCAACTTCAGGGACATCAATATGTCTGTTTACAGGTTGTGGTTCTGAATCAGTTTCACCTGTTTTCTTACAAATTAAAGGGACAACAGGTAAATGTAGAGGCAGAAGCATGACGACCCCCAAAAAGGTTCTGGTGCTACAGGTGGGGGCCACAGACCATATCTCTCCTTATTTTTCTTGACCAACTCTTGGTCAAGAAAGATCTTTGGGTCTTTGGGCTCTTTGGTTTCTGCTGGTGTCTTTGTCACTATTTGTGACGTGACACAGAACCTGAAGTCCCACTGACGCTGCACAGGTGGTCCAGCTCCTCCAGGACGGTTTATCCCTGCATGTCTCCCAGCACAGTCTCAAGAGCACGGAGGAGACGCCAGGAGACGGGCGACCCAGCAGCCAGACTGGTATCTGCCCCTCAGTGTGAGGAGGAACAGGAGGAGCACTACCGGATCCCTACAAAATGAGTCCACTCCAGTGGGCTACTGGTGTGATGTTTCTGACAAAACCGTCAGCATCAGACTGCATGAGGGCCAGACGTCCTTTACTTGACCTGAGCTCACAACCCGGCACCATGGAGCTCCACTGGTGCTCACCAGAGAACAGCAGAATTGTAGGTTCTCCATTGGTTCCCTGTTCTCTTCACAGATGAGACCAGGTTCTGACTTTAGTCATGTGGCAGACATGACAAATTCTGGAGACGCGGTGGAGGACGTTCTGGGGCTGCATCGTCATCTAGCAGGACCGGTTTGGTGGTGGGTGAGTGATGGTCTGGGGACACAGATCCTAGGAGGCTCTCACAGACCTCCAGGTTTTAGCCAACAGTACCTTGACTTCTGTTAGGTACCAGGATGAAACTCAGACCCACATTCAGACCTCACACTGGTCCAGTGGACCATTGGTTCCTCCTGGTCCAGGACAAGGCCCGGCCCTGGTCAGAGTGTGTAGGCAGTTCCATGAGAATGAAGGTCTTATTATCATTGATTGGTCCTCCTGTTCCCCGAACCTGAATCCACCAGAGAACCTCTGGGACGTTCTGTATCGCTGCATCAGACGCCACCACCACTGACCACAGACGGTCCAGGAGCCCAGATCCAGGTCCCCTAGGACACCATCCTCCAACTCATCAGGAGCAGGTCCAGATGTTTTCAGGACGTCCCTTGGGCACGTGGGTCTCAAACGCACTCTTGGGTCACATGATGAGCTGTTGTGTTGGAATTCACTGTTGTTGGATCAGAACCTGTGATTTCAGTTCTTAACTTTGATTTTTGGTGTGATTTAGAATCCAGCCCTTACTGGTTTCATGGTTTTGATTTCCAGTCATCGTTCTTGCATAATTTTGTTCTAATTAAATTATGCAATTTATATCAATAAAGATTTTCCACTTGAATGTTTATTTCATATGGAAGCGCATTGCATTCACCAAAAAAACCAAAACATCAGACAGCATATCACATAATTACGGGATCTTTTTTAAGGATGACAGCCGAGCATATCTAATAATATATCAATCTGTCCCTCGCTCTTAAACATGACTCCGCCAATGTGGGTTTGAATTTCTTTGGCGTCACACAGCGCATGCGTAGCTGTCGGAAATCAGTATAAATATACCACATAGACAAGGAATAAACATTTTTTCATATTGTGAAAATTGGGGGGCATTTATAAATGTCGCGATGCTGGTGTATAAATGCTCATAAAGAGCAAAAAAAAAAGAAGACGAAGAAGAGGAGTAGACCTCCGAGCCAGCAGCGCCCTCTCCTGTCTCAACGGATGCATTGCGTCCGTTAGCTGTCGTCCATCTTGTTAACTCTGACTCTACGGGTAACGTTCGCTCGGAGCAGCAGAGATGGAGGATGGTGAGGAGCCCGGTCTGGTCCTTTCTCTTTCCTCCACAGGGCCTAAGTCCAGCGGAGAGAAGATGTTCTCCCTGAAGAAGTGGAACGCAGTGGCAATGTGGAGCTGGGACGTGGAGTGCGACACCTGCGCCATCTGCCGGGTCCAGGTCATGGGTGAGTCCGCTAGCCGCTTAGTTTAGCTACCTGACTCCGATTTAAACCCACTTTTGACGGTATCTGTCGTTAACCCGCAGACGCGTGTCTCCGGTGCCAGGCGGAAAACAAACAAGAGGACTGTGTTGGTAAGAACGAGAACCGGTAAAAGCACGTCAGCGGGTTATTGTGAAGATAGCGTTAGCATACGTTTAGCATCAGACAAACAGAAGGATTAATTTAACTAGATAATTCATTATCTTAATTCATCGTTTTGTATTATTTTATTTGTAGAACGGACCGATATATAATCAACATTATTGTTCACAGAACCTGTAGGGAAAAATATATTTATTATCGATAGACTCCATGAACCTCCTGAAGGTGACAGGGATTCTGGGAGATGTAGTCCACAGTCCCTGCAGTCCAGGATAAAGTATTCACATCCTTTAGGAAATTGAGTCACACCACACGGTTATTTATTCCTTTGCTTATGTCTCCACAGATACAGGTCCAGCGTTGTAGTTTTCTCTTGAAGCTGTTGATAAGTTTAATCTGTAAGATCGCTGCAGCCTGTTTGAATCGCCGTCCTGTGAGATCAACGTCTCTCTAAAAAGTCAAACTGTTTTCATTGTTGTGATTTCCCAGACAATCCCAAGTGGTTTGTAAACGTCATTGATTTCATCACAAACAATCCAAATCAACCTATTTTGAGATCCATTATTTTCACTGGACAGGGAGATGAAAAGTAACTAGTAACTCTAGCTGTCAGACAGATATAATAGAGTAAAAGTCTGAATTTCCCCCTGTGGGATAAATAAAGTATGTCTGTTCTCTAAAGGAAGATTAGAATAGAACAGAATAAAAATAACGTTATTAATCCCAGTGGGAAATTGGGCGATAAACGGCTCAAGCAACGTTGTAAAGTGACAATAGAAAAACAAGACATTTAAACCTGTGTATATGTAAGCGTATATAAATAGACAAACATTAAATAGAGATAAATAAGGTCCAAATATGACAAGAATCCAAACTTTAGAAAGAAAAACAGGTAAATAAAAGTAATCCAGAGCAGTAACTTCTCTCTCAGGGCGCTGTATGTGATCAATAAAGGATACATTATATTCATTATAACTATTATTATTTTTATGATGCAATAGTGCATCATAATGCAGTGATATAAACCAGAGGAGTTTTGTTCAGCCTTGAAGAAGTGAAGCTGTGCTCCTGCAGGTGTGTCTCTGAAGATCTTCCCTGTCTATCTTCATTCCAGTGGTCTGGGGAGAATGCAACCACTCCTTCCACAACTGCTGCATGTCCCTCTGGGTGAAGCAGAACAACCGCTGCCCTCTCTGCCAGCAGGACTGGGTGGTGCAGAGAATCGGCAAATGAGCTCCTACTCCGGGGTTCTGGATCTGTTTGGACTTCATCACACCTGTACGCACCCTAAAGTGGTGACAGACTTCACACTGATGACTGCAGCGTTCTGAGCCGAGTCACATGACCTCCATAAACGCCCCCCGTTTCTGACTGCATGTCCAACAGTCCTGATGCCAGAGGAGAGAAAATGATGAGTCACCAAGGGAAGGTCTGCAGTGTTGGGTCCCTTCCTCATCGTCATCATTACTGTTATTATCCTTATTATTATGGTCTGTGGTGTTGGTCACGAGAACGTGACTGTTATATTAAAAATAAACACTGGTGTCTCGCTGTAAGAAACCTTTATTCTCATCATTGGATCAGATGGAGTATGTCACGCCTAGAAACGAGTGGATTTAGGGGAATTGGATGTTTTTATTATTTCTATATGTTTTTTATTGTAAGACAGATGTTTAAATATATTTTCTGAGAAACATCATTGCAGGGTTTCTTAAGAGCTGGAGCCTATCCCAGCTGGCATTGATTGGACTAAGTGATTAGTTGATCACAGAGAGCCTTCACTCCTACGGAGGATTGTGAAACGTCGTTGAGAGGAGGTTCTGGTTCCAGGCTCAGATCAGGGATTCTAGACCGTGAAGACTGAAATGTGGCGGTGTGACTTACGAGCTCTCAGCTGCATATCCACAGTAGACCTAGGTCACAGTGTAGATCAAGGTCACAGTGTAGATCTAGATGACAGTCTAGGTCACAGTCTAGATCTAGATGACAGTCTAGGTCACAGTGTAGATCAAGGTCACAGTGTAGATCTAGATGACAGTCTAGGTCACAGTCTAGATCTAGATGACAGTCTAGGTCACAGTCTAGATCTAGATGACAGTCTAGGTCACAGTCTAGATCAAGGTCACAGTCTAGATCTAAATGACAGTCTAGGTCACAGTCTAGATCTAAATGACAGTCTAGGTCACAGTGTAGATATAGATGACAGTCTAGGTCACAGTCTAGATCTAAATGACAGTCTAGGTCACAGTGTAGATATAGATGACAGTCTAGGTCACAGTCTAGATCTAGATGACAGTCTAGGTCACAGTCTAGATCAAGGTCACAGTGTAGATCTAGATGACCTTCTAGGTCACAGTCTAGATCTAGATGACAGTCTAGGTCACAGTGTAGATCTAGATGACACTCTAGGTTCCTCTGAGACAGCAACATTCCACAGAAGGGAATAATATTCCTCCAACGGAACAATATTCCTATTAGACATTCATACTGGTTCATACTGAGTCATACTGGTTCACAGTGTTTGATACTGGTTCTTACTGTTTCATACTGGTTCTTACTGTTTCATACTGGTTCACACTTTCATAATGGTTTTTACTGGTTCATACTGGTTCTTACTGTTTCATACTGGTTCACAGTGTTTGATACTGGTTCACAGTGTTTGATATTGGTTCACACTGTTTGATACTGGTTCACACTGTTTATTACTGGTTCACTGTGTTTCATACTGGTTCACAGTGTTTCATACTGGTTCACAGTGTTTCATACTGGTTCACACTGGTTCACACTGTTTCATACTGGTTCACAGTGTTTCACACTGGTTCACAGTGTTTCACACTGGTTCACAGTGTTTCATACTGGTTCACACTTTCATAATGGTTTTTACTGGTTCATACTGGTTCTTACTGTTTCATACTGGTTCACAGTGTTTGATACTGGTTCACAGTGTTTGATATTGGTTCACACTGTTTGATACTGGTTCACACTGTTTATTACTGGTTCACTGTGTTTCATACTGGTTCACAGTGTTTCATACTGGTTCACAGTGTTTCATACTGGTTCACACTGGTTCACACTGTTTCATACTGGTTCACAGTGTTTCACACTGGTTCACAGTGTTTCACACTGGTTCACAGTGTTTTATACTGGTTTACACTGTTGCACACTATAACTGGTTCCCTCTCTCAGTGACTACTTGTGCTCTCAGCAGCGAAAGCTCCTTCAGGTCATGATCTGCCGACTTATCCTGGCTGCCCAACAACTGGACACCAGCATCTTCTAAAAATAAAGCAGCCTAAAGCCTCTTAAGTACAAACAACGTAAGTTGCTTTCTCTTCGTGCCGTCTACAGAGCTAAGCTACCACGAAATCCCCGTGGACGGTGGTGCTTCTAGTCCTCACACAGACATGGCTCAGGAGGCAGAGGGGCTTCAGGTAAACCAGCCTGGGGCATTATTGGTCAAGTGTAGGCTTGTGTTCGTCCAGCCAGGGCTATAGTAAAGGATCCTTCCAGTATGGGTGACCTGGTGGGACTGGACACCCTGGTGGCCAACACAGCCTACTTGAAGGCTCAGCAAGTGGACCACACAGAACTGAGGAAGCTGAGACTTTCCCTGACGCTGCCCAAACCAAAGAAGTCCTCCGCTCTCCGGCTGGCCGTGGGGAGGAGATACGAGTCGTTGTGTGAGCAGCAGCCGATCGGGAGGAAATTGTTCCGGCAGTTCCTTTTAGCCTCTAACCCGAGATATATGGCTTCTGCTGAGTTCTTGGAGGAGCTCAATCACTGGACCTTTCTTGAAGATGACACCAAAGACAAAGTTCAACAAAGTATCCTCACAAAGTTCTGTCAATCTGAGTCTAGGAGTTTCCTCACCTACCTCTCAGGAGAGGCTGCAGAAAAATGCAAGATATTATCGGACAAGAACTTTGACGAGAGGACGATGGACCTTATAAGAGACGCCTCAAAGGACTTCCTGAGGGGGAAACCTTTCTCTGAGTATCTGAAGAGCCCCCTTTTTTACAGGTTCTTGCAGTGGAAGGAGTACGAGAAGCAGGAGATCACCAACAAATACTTCTATGAATTTCGGACTTTGGGAAGAGGTGGCTTTGGTGAGGTAGGTGCCGGACGTCCCGATGTCGATCTCAGGGGGTTGATGGACTTCTTATCATAAACTGAAATATTGTACATTTTGCTGGAAGAGAGGCTCTGAAAAAAGGAGAAACTCAGTGTTGTATGCTCACACAGACACCTTGAGGTTCTTGTTCTTTTAGAGCTTCACCTTATATGGTTTGTGCTGTAGGCAAAGTGAAACATCAGTGGAACGTTTGAAACTACTTTGGTTCTTGTGGTCTGGTATAATATGATGAAGCATTAGAAACCGTCCATAGAGACGTTATTAAATGGAGATCTAACATCGTGCTACTCTGTTTGCAGGTGTGCGCCGTTCAGGTGAAACACACCGGTCAGATGTACGCCTGCAAGAAGCTGGACAAGCGGCGCTTGAAGAATAAAGGGGGTGAGAGGTTGGCCCTGGCAGAGAAGCAGATCCTGGAGAAGGTCAACAGTCTCTTCATTGTAAACCTGGCCTATGCTTATGACAACCAGACCCACCTGTGCCTCGTCATGGACCTGATGAATGGAGGAGACCTCAGGTTCCATATCTATGAGCTCGGGGAGCGGGGGATCCGGATGGACCGTGTTGTTTACTACATGGCTCAGATCACCACAGGAATCCTCCACCTGCACTCCATGGGCATCGTGTACCGGGACATGAAGCCGGAGAATGTGCTGCTGGACTCCAGAGGACACTGTCGGCTGTCAGACATGGGACTGGCTGTGGAGCTGAGGGAAAAAAACATCTGCCAGAAGGTTAGTGTGCTGACCTAAGACCTACACGGACAGAAGAAACTTGTGAGCTACTCCGCAACATCTCTTTAACATCCAAGCACCGTATGGTCCTTCACCCACCACCACAGGAATGAGGCTTAGCCCCGATTGACAGACATCAGCACAAGACGTAAGCTGACATTGAAAGAATCTCATTAGAAGGTGTCGGACCTCCTCTTCAGAAAGACTGAAGGCCGACCAGAGCCTGCTGGCATTAGCTGCTTAATCTTTGCTTTACTAGGACCGGGTAACAACTCCACATGTCCGTCTCAGGAAACTCACAGCGTCCTGTCAGTGGACTAACAATACACACTCAACCATAACCTCCAGACCGGACCGGATGGAGGACAGTTTAGGTTTCTGATGTTTTATATCAGACTAAACTGAAGCAAAAACGAAAACTAGATGCTCTCTAGTCCTGTCCCTGTACCTCAACCAGGACTAGACGCTCTCTAGTCCTGTCCTGCACCTCAACCTAGAAAAGACAATCTCTAGTCCTGTCCCAGTATCTCATCCAGGACTAGACCCTCTCTTGTCCTCTCCCTGTACCTCAACCAGAACTAGACGCTCTCTAGTCTTGTCCCAGGACCTCAACCAGGACTGGATGCTCTCTAGTCCTCTCCCTGTACCTCAACCAGGACTAGATGCTCTCTAGTCTTGTCCAGCACCTCAACCTAGAAAAGACAATCTCTAGTCCTCTCCCTGTACCTCAACCAGGACTAGATGCTCTCTAGTCCTCTCCCTGTACCTCAACCAGGACTAGACGCTCTCTAGTCCTGTCCCAGTACCTCAACCTAGAAAAGACAATCTCTAGTCCTGTCCCAGTACCTCAACCTAGCCTGAATGTTTGAACTGTAAGACGGTCACTGTTGTTCAGGTTGTACCCTGGAGTTATAGAATACTGATACCTCTTGATCTCTCCCTCATTCCATTCCCCCTCCCCCTCTGTGCCGGTTCTGGCAGGCTGGTACCAGCGGCTACATGGCTCCAGAGATCCTGAGGCAGGAGAGCTACAACACGTCGGTGGACTGGTGGGCCGTGGGCTGCAGCGTCTTTGAGATGGTGGCGGCCCGTTTGCCTTTCAAAGACTTCAAAGAGAAGGTTCAGAATGACGAGGTTACCCGTCGGACTCTAGAGGACGAGTGCAAATTTGATCACAAACGTTTTGATGCTTCCAGCAGAGATATCATCCGCCGCCTCCTCAGGAAGAAGGTGAAGAACCGCCTCGGCTGCTGGTGAGTACTTTCTGAAGAAGAAGAAGAATAAAAATAATCACAATAATAATCACAATACTAACAATAACAATAATAATAATAATCACAATAATAATAATAATAATAATATTAATAACAATCACAATAATAACAATAATAAGTAATAATCACAATAATAATAATAATAATAATCACAATAATAATAATAACAATAATAATAATCACAGTAATAACAATAATAACTAATAATCACAATAATATATTAATCTCATAATAATAATCACAGTAATAACTAATGATAACAACAATAATCACAATAATAACAATAAGAACATAATATAATAAATCCTGATAGATTTATGATGCATATTTGAACTTTCATCAGAACGTTCCTACATCACATCCTTCAGACGGAGTTAAGATCAAACTTTATTGAAGGGATTTCTTGTACCAGAAATCGCTCAGAGTTCCAGAAACAAAAAAATACAATAAGTGAGTAAAGAAAATAGAGTAAAGATATAAGCGGAAAAGTAGAAACAAGGTTTTATACGAGGTCAATGCAAAGCGCTGGCCGAGAATAAGAGTGTGACGATGATGTTCTGCTGCACGTGGTGACCCGTCCGGAATGGAAGAAATGTAGCAAATATTAAAGAAAACAGTGATATTGTAAATGGTACTAAATGTTACGTTGAACATGATAATTATACTTAAGATCAATTTTATTCAGTCTCATTTAGGGTCTTAAAGGGACAATGACTGCGGTTTCAGTGATAGCATAAAAAATATTCTATCATTTAGAATTTTTCAACTATCCGTCATGCAGAAAGGGGAGGAGTTTTATAGCTTGGTCAGCGTTGGTATGAAAGAGTTCTGTGTGGTCCTCGGTGGTCTCAGTATACCACTGAAGGTCCTTATAATACTGATAATCTCCACCGACGACTCCAACTACACTCAAGGATCTAGCTCTCCTGATGAGATCCTTGAATCTGTGGCATCAGCTGCCGTCACTCAGATGCCACAGCAAACTACAGCGCAGAAGATGACGCTGGACACCACCGGCTCTTAGAACATCTACAGAATGGTTCTGCAGACATAGATGAGCATCTGTTTTTTCAGGTCCAGTCCGACATATTTTCAATGCTGACACTCAGGTACCTGTAGTCCTCCACAATGTCCATCTCTGTTCCTCTGATGCCCTCCTGACTGAGCCCAGACTGGTGCTCTGGTTCCTAAAGTCCACCACTGGCTCCTTAGTCTTGGTGACAGTGAGGTGGAGTTGATAAGAAATTCCAACAAACAGACCTGAGTGAGAACATGCCCTCTTCTGCAGAGGCACCAGATCCCATAACCTCTCCCAATATGTCCAAAGGACTAAATCACACCTTCTCTGATGTCCTCCTATGATACACACCGCTGGACTCTGAGGTCATCAGAATT
The DNA here is from genome assembly GCA_037951165.1 of Lophius americanus. Lineage (NCBI taxonomy): Eukaryota > Metazoa > Chordata > Actinopteri > Lophiiformes > Lophiidae > Lophius > Lophius americanus. The sequence continues at coordinate 192,165 of JBBDHG010000380.1, forward strand.
CCAGTAGAGCCAGTAATTATGTCAATAATCCAGAAAGACCTCATGAAGCTTAGGGTGAGGCGGTCAGAGAAGAGGAGGGTTCTGCTCAGACGAGTGACATCATCTAACATCATGTGTCCTCTGAATCTCTGTTATGGACTAAAATCCTCTGCAGGCACAGGAACTCATGTCGGGTCGTGTTTTTCTCCCACCAGTGGTGACGACCCGAGACATCACACATTCTTCAAGAGCATCAATTTCCACCGTCTGGAGGCGGGGCTTATGGAGCCCCCCTGGGTGCCAAAACCTAACATGGTCTACACCAAGAACGTGGAGGACTTCAGGTACACGTCTGAGGTGGAGGACATGAAGTTTGACACCAAAGATGAGAAATTCTTCCGGGAGTTCAGCACCGGCGCCGTGTCCATCAAATGGCAACAGGAGATGATTGACAGCGGAGTGTTTGACGAACTGAATATCTGTGAGGACAAGAGTCATGGGGTCAGTTGGACATCCAGAGCCTGTGTCCTTCTGTAAGAGTCAGAAACTTCTTCTCTCCATCAATTAATCAGCAAATCTTCACATTTTGTGACCCGGATCCAAAAATCCTTTTTACATGAAAAATGATTCTGAAATTATTTCTGCTTCTTAAACGACTCGAGGAGAGACAGATGGTCTAGAAACAACGGGCTTTACTCTCCCATAAACATCATGAAGGCCTTTTACTCATGAGGGTCTCATGAGGGTCCACCTCACAGAACCTGAGGTGCCCACTGACGTGTCGCTGTAACACACCTCCACCACAGGGTGGCGCCACACCACCACGGAGTGCCTTCAACCTCCTTTTCCACACACCGGTAGTAATCTGCTGCTCCACTGGACTTTTATTTTTGTCCAACAACAGAGTAAGACAGAGAGAGAGAGAAAGAAAGAGAGCGAAAGACAGAGAGAGAGGGAGGGAAAGAAAGATAGAGAAAGACAGAGAGAGAGGGAGGGAAAGAAAGATAGAGAAAGGCAGAGAGAGAGAGAAAGTCAGAGAGCGAAAGACAGAGAGGGAGGGAGGGAAAGAAAGATAGAGAAAGACAGAGAGAGAGGGAGGGAAAGTCAGAGAGATAAAGAGAAAGACAGAGAGAGAGAGAAAGACAGAGAGAGAGAGGGAGGGAAAGAAAGATAGAGAAAGACAGAGAGAGAGAGAAAGACAGAGAGAGAAAGAGAAAGACAGGGAGAGAAAGAGAAAGACAGAGAGAGAGAGAAAGACACAGAGAGAGAAAGTCAGAGAGAGAGAGAAAGACAGAGAGAGAGAAAGACAGAGAGAGAGAAAGACAGAGGGAGAGAGAGAGACAGAGAGAGAAAGACAGAGAGGGAGGGAGGGAAAGTCAGATAGAGTTTCAGACAAAGACAGGGAGACAAAAGTGAGAGAGAGAGAAAGAGAGAGAGAGAGAGAGACAGAGAGAGAGAGAAAGACAGAGAGAGAGAGAAAGACAGAGAGAGAGAGAAAGACAGAGAGAGAGGGAGGGAAAGTCAGAGAGAGTTTCAGAGAGAGACAGAGAGACAACGAAAGAGAGAGGGAGAGGGAGAGAGAGATAAAGAGACAGAGCCAAGTGTAATGATCTTTTATTAAGAAACTTCATTGAACACATCTTTACAGAACTCTACTCTTTAATGTTGTTCTGATCTTTGTAGTTCTTGTACGGTACTATAAAGAATGTTTTTCCAAAATAAACAACTTTGGTAAATGAACATGTAAACTACAGTACGCTGAATTTGAGACTGAGAACTAATGCAATACTTATTTTATAGATTTGTTGTAAAAACCAATACAGAAATGATTGTAGGACAATTACATCCCTCTGTTAAAAGTAGAGATTAGAGCATTAATGAATCTCTAAAGTCCGATGAAATGGTAAGTAAATAAAGCTCTAAGGTCCCGTAAAGTAGAGAATCAATTAAACTGTAATGCCTGATAAAGTAGAGCATCAATACAGCTCTCATGTCTAATAAGGTAGACCATTACTAAAGTTCTAATATCTGATGAATTAGATTATAAACAAAGCTCTAATGTCTGATAAACCAGAGCATAAGTTAAGCTTTAATGTCTGATAAAATAGAGCATAAATAAAGTTCTTGTATCTGATAAAGTAGAGCATCAATAAAGCTGTAATATCTGATAAAGTAGAGCATTAATAAAGCTTTAATGTCTTATGAAGTAGAGCATTAATAAAGCTTTAATGTTTGATAAAGTAGACCATTACTAAAGTTCTAATATCTGATGAATTATAATAATAATAATAATACATTTAATTTATAATGCACTTACAAAGCTCTAATGTCTGATAAACCAGAGCATAAGTTAAGCTGTAATGTCTGATAAAATAGAGCATAAATAAAGTTCTTGTATCTGATAAAGTAGAGCATCAATAAAGCTCTAATATCTAATAAAATAGATTATAAACAAAGCCCTAATGTCTTATAAAGTAGAGCATTAATAAAGCTTTAATGTCTGATAAAGTAGAGCATTAATAAAGCTTTAATGTCTGATAAAGTAGAGCATTAATAAAGCTATAATCGTACTCGCCGTCCATCACTGTCACAACGAGATTGCAGTCATGCAATCTAATGTAGTAACGCCGTTTCTAGCGGCTAGAGCCATTTTCTCAGCGGTGGAAAAGTTAAGTATTGGTTCATAGTTGAGCACTAGCACGGAACTGGCCCAGGAGCCATTGCGGTGGGAATCGGGCCTCAGGGCTGCTCTGAACCTACTCTCAAACAGATATTGCTTCTTCATTCCCTCTTCCTCTCCAGTATAAAACATCAGGGGAACAAGGCACCGTCAAAGCTAAGGTGCAGGAAAACTTCCTGCAGATTTCTCCATGAATGTCTGAGTCACTTCGACACACCTTTATTTACTGGACCTTGACTGTAGGCATCGGAACAACGGTCAGTGAGGTCACGCTCACCTAACTGTGGCCATCAAGCCCAATGTTCAGAACTAGGGATGTTTATTAGAAGAAGAAGAAGAAATCCTTTCTTGATCACATACAGAACAACATAGTGGAATGATTTATCCGCAGTTGACCCCTCCCTGAGGGAGCAGTGGGCGGAGCCAGGGTTTCAGGCTCTCGCTAAAGGACCCTATGACAAGTAGACCCTGGTGGGACTTGAACTGGCTACCTTCCGATCTTCTGATTGGGAGACGGCCGCTCCGCCACTGAAGTTCAGCCGCAGACGAGAGGATGGGGACAGGAAATGATCATCACGAAAGCCTGACGGCGCCAATGTGGACCGAATTCACAATAAATGAATGAGCGGTTATTAACAAATGAACTTATTATCAAATAATAAGACATAAATTAAGGTAAGATAGATACTTTATTGATCCTTTAAAGGGAAATAGTTCTGTTGCAGATTCAAGGTCATGATACGGAGAAAAATAAGCAAAAACCGAATTAAAATAAATTGAAATGAAGGGAAATGTGAAAAGCTACAAATGAGGGCAGTCGTTGATAAATAACATAAAGGGGAAAAAGAAGAGGGCATGGAGCTGAATAAGACCTGATGCATGATGGGAAGGCAGTGGCAGGAGGAGAACGAACATGAAGGAGCTGTGAGGGTTGATCATTACTTACTTTCTCAGCATTCTCACCTGGGCCACCTGCTGCTTCCTGTCCACTTTAGTCAAACTAATGGAACTCTCCACCAGAATCCGTTTGTTGACTCGGTATCAGTCCACTGTGCGAACTCATCCCCGGGATTAATGAATGAATGAATGACTAATTATGTATCTAAGATGTCATTCATGAACTATTTTAACCAAATCGGCGTGTTTCTCACAGTCGGCAGCACCTGAAGATCATTTAAGATCTCTGACCCTGTTTACACCCGGTTCTAAAATGCCTTCTGGGCGATCGGATCAACGGTGGACAGAGAGACACGTCGCTGAATACAAGTTTAAACGACCTCCGAGACGCTTCGTGACCCGATCGGTCAAAACGCCCGCCGCGGTGGTCCGGGAAGCATTGACCACCCGTCTATTGTAGTGTGAGCGCTTTGGTGCCCTGATGCGTCGCGATGTGCGTTCAGTACTTCCCCTCGGGCAGGAACACTGGAGGTCACTGCATCTAAAAGAGGTTCAGACTGGGGGAGGGGCCATGAACGTTGGACACATGAAAGACCAGATGGTTTCTGGAAGAGATCTTGCTGCTACTCAGGAAACATCTAGTTTCTGCTGAACGTTCTTCAAGCTGAGCCTCATTGCTGGAATTCTTAACATTTCCACAAATAAGAGAATTCCTGAAGGCCTTCCAACAGAAACAGTGTGTGTGTGTGTGTGTGTGTGTGTGTGTGTGTGTGTGTGTGTGTGTGTGTGTGTGTGTGTGTGTGTGTGTGTGTGTGTGTGTGTGTGTGTGTGTGTGTGTTCATATTATATCCGTGACGTCCTCTAGCTCCTGGCCGTGTGAGTCTGAGGTCTGGGCGCTATGGAAACTACCCACTGAGCCTCAGTGGGTAGGAACATCACACACACACACACACACACACAAACTGACACACACATCATCATTTTCGGGGCTACACGGAGACGTCTCCGGAAGGAATATTCATTGAGAAGGAGTATTTCAGGTTGACTGCCTGTGATCGAAGCTAACATGGAGTTAGCCAAAACGAAGTTAGCTAACAAGAAGCTAGCTAACATGGAGTTAGCTAAGTTAGCCAATCTTCACACTGGGAGAGGACCTTTTCACTGGGAATGAAGAGTTTCCAAGTAGCATCTTATTCTTATATTCTGATTTCATTTGGAATACGGGGGTCCAGGGAGCCTTCAGGGAAGTCACCACGGTCGCCGTGATGTCACTGAATGCATCTACACTCTGGGATTCATATTTTCGGTGTGGATGAGCGCCCGCTTGTGGATGGAGGTACTTCTAAATCCCCTACTCCCGCTCGGGAACTGAACCCGTAGCAACAAAGCCCCTGGAATGTTGTGACAGAATGCAGGAAGCAGTGGACCACCGATGTAAAACCATTAGCGAGCAGACGGTGAAGGTAGGAGAACATCCGACTTCTTCAAACCAACATAATCAAGACGAAGAGATCCAGGACGCAGAAGTAAATCCTAACATCATGAAGAAAGAAAGAATGATTGTGGAGGAGGAGTAGAGGAATTCTGAAACCTTCTTTTTGTCAGAGATCCGGTTTATGGGGCAACAATTTCAGTTATCTGGTTCCATGGACTCCAGATCTTCAGTCTGATTCTTCTACAGCTAACCTTCACACGTTAGCTGCTTCCATGATCTGCTCTCCCTCCTCCACCTCAGCCAGCTGCCACTGCAGATGAAGTTCTCTCCCACCAGTGGAGAATTTCAGTGCGACAGCTTGAAGTTGAGAGTGATCCTCCTGAAACATGAGTTGGCGGATCACGGAGTGAAATGTTCTCTGATGTTCCAGTTCCTCCTCACACTGAGGATCAGCACATCAGATGAAGGTGGAAGCGAGGACCTGTCAACGTCTGATGATGATGGTGCACCACGCTGCCCTGGTGGTCACAGATCGATGGAGATCGGGTGTTGGTGTTTTCCTGGCCTTCTCAGGAAGAGTCGTTCCTCGGCGGTTGCTGATGCAGACGCGGAGCAGAAGAGCTGACGGCGGGTTTCAGGTTCTGAGGGTCCAGTTGGATTGAATTATCTGCTAATTACCGAATACTTTATCAGTTGGGTCTTACGACGGACAGCTGGTGGTCCGAGATCCAAGTCCATCTCTGCTGTGTGTATGTGTGTTCCCCAGACATTTGGTTTCAACACAAACACACACACACACACACACACACACACACACACACACACACACACACATAAACCTACATGTAAACACATACACATACACACACACACACACACATACACATAAACCTACCCATACACACACACACACATAAACCTACACACACACACACAACCACAACCACACGCACACACACACACATACACATAAACCTACACATACACACACACACACATAAACCTACACATACACACACACACAACCACAACCACACGCGCACACACAAACACACACACACAAACACACACACACAAACACACACACACACATAAACCTACACACACACACACAACCACACGCACACACACACACACACACACATACACATAAACCTACACATACACACACACACACATAAACCTAAACATACACACACACACACAACCACAACCACACGCGCACACACACACACACACACACACACACATTTAAACTTACAAGCACACAACCACGCACACACAAACACACATACACATATGTACACACACGCATACACACACACACACTCTTACACACACACACGTACCTACACACAAACACACATACACACACGTTCACACACACTTACACACACACACACACACACACACACACACATAAACACACACTCACACACACTTACACACGCACACACACACACACTTACACACACACACACACACATAAACACACACTCACACACACTTACACACGCACACACACACACACTTACACACACACACACACACACTTACACACACACACACACACACACACACACACACACACACACACACACACACACACTTACACACACACACACACACACACGCACACACACACACACACACACACACACACACACACACACACACACACACACAGCTAGAACAGTTCTTCCTGTATCAGAGAAAAGTTCTGGGGTTGACCGAACCAACTGTTGTGTCTAAAGCTGAGAAGAAATAAAAACATGAGGCATTTCCTCACAGGTTCTTCTCCTGCCATGACTCACTGGTCCCTGAATGTTCCATTGGGGGAGTTGGAGGAGGAGGAGGTGGAGGAGGCATTTTTCAGTCTGGACTCTGGTCTTCCACTTGGTCTCCTGACCTTAATGCTCAAAGAGGAGGGAAGGTCTAATGATCTTTATTATTGCTGATGTCACACAGTTCACACCGACATTAGTTCTGTGCTCCTGACCAATCATGGTGGAGCACTGGCTGGAGCCTCAAAAGAGCACAAGGGAGCAAATTGGGGTTCAGGTCCACGAGCTTACAACATGTGGACCACGAAGGATGAGATTGGACTTACCGCTGAACCTGCTGAACAGCAGCTGATCGATCGATCGATATATATATCGATCGATATATATATCGATCGATCGAGAGATAGGTAAAAAGAACCTGATTCCTGCAGTTCCTTCTTTGGTGCCAACTGAGCTACAGAGCCGGGGGCCGTCTGTAGCTCAGGAGGTAGAGAGATCAATCACCCATCAGAAGGACATCTGGTCAAATCCCTGACGGCCGTCACAGTCTGTTGGTTGTTGGTTCTACTCAGTTAGTCTGACGGCCGCCGGACTTTCACTCCTTTCTTTAGGATTTTAGGACACCTCCTCTCTCCTATAGGTCTGAGTTCTGCTGACAGCTGCTGAGGGTGCAGAGCGACATCACGTTGTTAGGAGGCCAATAGTCCCCCCACCCCCCATCCCCCATCCCCCATCTCAGAAAACACGGATTATCAGGTGAGGATATGAACGACCTCTTGAAGCTGTGCATTCAATGGACGCAAGATTCCTATGGAAATGTTCACAGATGCAGTACAAACACACTCACACACACATGTACACACACACATGTACACACACACATGTACACACACAGAGACTGACGCACACACTATAACACACACACACATCTACACACACGCACACACACATGTACACACACACACACACATGTATACACACACACACATTTACACACACTCACACACACACACATGTACACCCACACACACACATGTACACACACACACATGTACACACACTCACACACACACACATGTACACCCACACACACACATGTACACACACACACACATGTACACACACATTTACACACACTCACACACACACAAATGTACACCCACACATGTACACACACACACACATGTACACACACATTTACACACACTCACACACACACAAATGTACACCCACACATGTACACACACAGAGACTGACGCACACACTGTAACACACACACACGTACACACACATGTACACAAACACACACACATGTACACCCACACATGTACACACACACTCACATACACATGTACACACACATGTACACACACACATGTACACACACAGAGACTGACGCACACACTGTAACACACACACACACATGTACACACACAGAGACTGACGCACACACTGTAACACACACACACACGTACACACACACACACACACATGTACATACACACACATGTACACACACACACACATGTACACACACTCACACACACATGTACACACACAAACACATGTACACACACAGACACACACACATGTACACACACTCACACACACATGTACACACACACACTCACACACACATGTACACACATGTACACACATAGCGACTGACGCACACACTCTAACACAAACACACATGTACACACACACACATGTACACACACTTGTACACACACACACACAAACACACACACACTGGAAGCCTTCTGGAGCCTGTAGGGAGTCAAACTGCTCTCACCTGTTGTCTCTGGCAGCCTACGAGGGACGATTAGAGCCCAGTCCTGACAATCTCTTCTTTGTTCCCCTCTCTCTCTCTCTGTCTCTCACTCTCTCTCTCTCTCTGTCTCTCACTCTCTCTCTCTCTCTGTTTCTCACTCTCTCTCTCTCTCACTCTCTCTCTCTGTCTCTCACTCTCTCTGTCTCTCTCTCTCACTCTCTCTGTGTCTCTCTCTCTCTGTCTCTCACTCTCTCTCTGTCTTTGTCTCTCACTCTCTCTGTCTCTCACTCTCTCTCTCTCCCTGTCTCTCACTCTCTCTGTCTCTCACTCTCTGTGTCTCTCTGTTTCACTCTCTCTGTCTCTCTCTTTCACTCTCTCTGTCTCTCACTCTCTCTGTCCCCCCCCTCTCTCTCTCTGTCTCTCTCTCACTCTCTCTGTGTCTCTCTCTCTATGTCTCTCACTCTCTCTTTCTCTCACTCTCTCTGTCTCTCACTCTCTCTGTCTCTCACTCTCTCTGTCTCTCTCTCTCACTCTCTCTGTCTCTCTCTTTCACTCTCTCTGTCTCTCACTCTCTCTGTCTCCCCCCCTCTCTCTCTCTCTCTCTCTCTCTCTCTCTCTCACAGTGTCACTTCTCCTTGTGCTGCTCGTCTGTCCTCCTCTGTTTCTACCACTCTATGTCACTCTGAGTCAATTTTCTCCCTTGCTATTTCTGTCTCCTCACTCTGTTCCTCACTCTCTCCTTCTCTCCCCTCGTCTCACGCCACTGTGGGGGGCAGCGGGTGGAAACCAGTTGAGTACTTTATCACAGATCATGGGGGTAAGTCTCTGCTCAGATGTTCTGCAGGAGGTTCATCAGAGGGCGGACACTCGGGCCGCAGCTCTGCTGTGACGTGAAGACGGAGCGTCAGAACTTCTGGACATCAGTTTGGACCCACAGCAGGATTGAAACAAAACTTTATATTTAAAAAAAATTTAAACCACAGTGACTTTTCAAAGAGAAACAGTGAAGTTTTGATTTTATAAATTACCTGGATCAAATCCAAATTTTGGTAATTGCAGGATGATGAGATTTCAGATTTGGACCTTCACTGTCAGCTCCTGTAAATTAACGGCTCAGTAGAAGTTCCTGGTATTCACATCATTAAATCAAACAAATATCAAATCCAATTTTATTTATCTAGCACCAGCTCAAAACAAACGTATGAAAGTATCAGTACTAATCTTTTATTTCCTCTTAATGTAGGTGCTTAAATTATTGATGGGATTAAAATTTTTGGTTTGTTAGTTTGTTTAGTTTGTTGGCATCCTTTCATGCTTTGAATGGTTTGTTTTGGTGGCTGAAGTTTGATTCCTATTGATTTTATTGTTATTGTCATGCATTAATGAGGCCAGCCGTCCTGCAGAGGCATCTGTGGGTCGGAGGTTGCAGCAGGGGCGTCATTTCCACCGGCTGGGTCACCGACAGTCAGCCGGATGAGGTGACCTTTATGTCAAGAGGGTGACATCTGTGGGAGCTCTAGGGGAGTCGCTCTAGCATTCTTCTGTATTCTGAAAGGAATTATTCTTCTGGGTTCAGAGAGGAGAACCTGATGATGGGGCGGGTCTCTGTAAGGAGGGGGCATATATTTGTGTAGCTCTATGTAAAATTTAGAACCGGAATCTTAACGGTCCTGTGTTTGAGCTCTTGCTCGTTACTTGAACTCGGATTGTCGGACACTAGAGGTTTTATCAACGTTTTTACTTTAACAGACACTAAAGGATGTATTAACGTTGACTTTAACAGAGACTACAGGGTTTAGTAACGGTCTACTTTAACAGACACTACAGGGTGTAGTAACATCGGCTTTAACAGAGACTAGAGGGTTCAGTATCGATCTCCTTTAACAGAGACTAGAGGGTTCAGTATCGATCTCCTTTAACAGAGACTAGAGGGTTTAGTATCGACCTTCTTTAACAGACACTACAGGGTTCATTAATGGTCTACTTAAACAGACACTAGCCATCTCCAGGACCACCTTTGCTTTACTTCACGTCCACCATAAAGATCTGAACTATAAAGTTACAGTTCTTCATTCTTCTAGATATCTATAATGAAATGAGGAGATTTACCTTTATAGCCCAATCCACAAACCTTGATTATCTTTCCATCATTCAGAACCTCACGTCCTCAGAACCTCCATCAAGTAGGGCTACAGTGTGAATATTGGGTTTATTACAAATATGAGGTATATGGTAAACGCTAAGAGTTGAATATTCACAGAGGAAGACAGGTTCCTCTTCAGGAACCAGCTGGAACCCCAAAGACCAGATCTACTAGATGGTTTCTGATCTGTGTTCCTCTCCTCACCCCTGATGATAAATGTTTCCGTCAACCGCACCTGCGTGAAGAATGTAAAACATTAAAAAAGAACTGCGTCACTGTAAAACGAAAATGGCATCCAGAACCAGAGCCAGAACCGTCTCAGTTTCTCTGAGGTTTGACGCTCATCAGATCTGCTTCAGCGAGAAATTAAAACCACACTCAGGTGATTAGATTGAAACAAAAAGGGAAATGAACTCCGCTCTCTGCAGACTCACCTCACGAAGCTCCTGTTTTCTTTGGACTCGCAGAAGCTGCAGAGGCTCGGTTTGAATCGAACCTGGATCATGCATAGTCAAAAGCACTTCCTGTCAGCTTGAATGGTCCTCCTGTGGTGCCATCTCCAGCAAAAACCTGCTCTGTGCATGTAACACGCATTCAGCCGGAGAAATGTCACGTAATCACTTCGTCTCAGAACCCTGGCAGAAGAACCACAATTAAGTCCGAACCAAACCCTCGCTGCAGGTCCTGGTTCGTCCGTCGATGTCAGGGATGTTTGGAGATGATAGTAGGAGGTCGTCTGCTACCGCGGGAAAAAGATCCTCTATGAGCGCGCTCTGGCTCACACATGGAGACCAAGTTCTGCAGCAGCAGGGCTGCAGGAACATCTCCCTCCTCAATGATGACTTCATCTGGACTCTTCCCTTTATGGCGTTTATGTTGTGGTGGAGGTCCTCAACTTCTTGTGGTGAGGAGAACATATGGATCTTCCCTCAGCCTGCCATGCTGCTGCTGGAAGGTCCCCGAGTGGTTCTACGTCTTCTTGATGCCGGGTCTGCCGGAGGGTTTCTTCTGAGAGTAAGTATCGTGGAGCAGCGGACAAACTCTCTCTCTTGAAGTATAAGGAAAGGAACGATGACAGCCGTGTCGCGGTGGGTGTTTGCCGGCGCCGGTGTGCGGTGGGCTCTCTCTAATGTGAGGGATTTGTCGATTCCTAGGTCTCGTTATTTGGGCAGCATCTCAAGCGTGAGCTCTAGAAGAGGACTTCTTCCTTCGGCACCTTCATTGGAGGCCAAACGACCGAATGTTTTTCCTTCTCCCGCGGTTTTCCAGTTCATCAGACTTTGCGTCCAAGTACAATCCGTCTGGTAGCCTGTGCTAATGCCGACTTGGTTTTGGTCTAGCTTATCCTCTCTTGTGGCTCTACGGGTCTCGGCCTCGCTGGTCTTCATTTGCTTAGGTCCAGCAGGATGCTCCTAAGCGTAGCGACAGAGTTCGCCATTTTGCCCAAGTGTTTTTTTTATTCCTTATAGTTTTGATCCAAACTCGGAGCGGAGCTTTACGTTCAGTTAGTACCTCGGCTAGGTTGGCCATGTTGACCGCCGCGTTGTCTTCAGCCACAGGTGGTGCTGTGGTGGTTCTTGTGCACGCCTTCTTAAAGATGTCACACTCCTTCCCTTCCGTGGGGTTTGGCTTTAATCCCGACTGATCTTGAAATCTGGATTCATTTCTGAATCCAGATTTCTGTTATGAACACGAAACCTCGCGCTGCTTTAGCTGTGAATATTTGATCTAATCCTCCATTCCAGTCTGGAGCTCCAGAGGATCAGAACACTGTGAAGGACATTTCAACAGCAGATCATGTTCACCTACAAACCTCACAGAGACAATATTCTATGACCGATCCAGTTCCAGTAAAATATGACCTACATTGTCCTAAACTCAAAAGCCGGAAAACAAGAAAATACAGGTGGAGTACAGCTCAGTTGCTGCAGAGGCCTCCCAGCATGCACCTGGGTAACGGCCTCTGCTAACTGTGTTTCTGTGTTCTGCAGGTGAGATGTAAAGTTTTCATCGTTCACCACACTGGAGACGGGTCGGTGAGGGTTCTACTGCTGAATGATGAGGCGCTGCCGAGTCCCGATCTTTTATAAAAACTGGATTATATTTTACAAAGAAAGTTGGTTATCCAACTGATGTTCTCCAGCTGCTCTGCGTGAACCTTCTGATTTATGGAGTCCAGTAATGAACAGATGTTTTTACTTTTGCGTACTGCTGGCTCAGAAGCCCGTCAGAACCGACACTAAACAAAGCTTCTGAGATGAACTGAGGCCAGTTTGATGACAGGAGTCCAGTACTCAGGGAGTTTATGGAGGTGGACCTGCTGTCAGGACCGGTCCTGCTGCCTCAGTTACTGGTCTGATTCATGGCGTACTGAAAGCCAAATCCGGCACTGAACTCCTCTCTTACTGGATCCCTTGGCCTTCATCGAGCTTCAGCTGGAATACAATCTGCCATGTTCACGGGAACTTCTGGTAGGACAGAGTCAAGCTGCTGTAAACGCCAATCATCATATATGCAGTAAGCTCCTCCCACCTGACCCGCTTTCTGCTCCATTTGGACTCTACTCTTTCATTCCCTATCTACTACTGTTTGTAAGGAGGCGCATGGAGGCCAACCCTCCTAACTTGGCATTGTTAGATTGGTTGTCAGATTACGTTTTGTTTCCAAAGGTTAGATGTGGAAATCAGTTTTGAATTTATTGTTCATCCAGATGAACTTTTCACTAATAAACATGAAAGCTGTTCGAACCTCGGATTCTGTATTATGTCAGCTCCACGTTTGTGTCCATGTCAGGCCTCTCTGACCCCTCTGTGGCCCCTCTGTGATACCTCTCTGACCCCTCTCTGACCTCTCTGGAACCCCTCTTTGATACCTCTCTGACCACAGAATGCACCTCTGCATTCTGTGGTCAGAGACGGCCGGTGCCAGTAACCACTGGTGGGTCTGGTGGGTCTGGTATATTTTGAAAAGTCCATCTGACCCGGTTGATTCCCCGTTGTCTCCGGCACAAATTCCAGGGATTGTTCACCTGCTCCGAGGGGGTTTGGTGGGAGTGATGGGTCCCCGAGATAAATTCTCAATGAACCTTCATTGATACCTTGCTCAAAGGTCGGGGCAGCTGCTAGTTTGTAGGCTGGCATGAGAACTTCTCTGGGGTTGACTTTGAAAAGTTACACCGCCACCTTCTGGTTTGGCATGCACACTACAGGAATACCAACTCCTCTGTGGATTTCATAGTGTTGAACTGGGAATTTTTTTTAATCACAGAGGAAGGGGTCCAAAACCTGATACCCTGCCCCACTGCCAAACGATCCAACACAGAACCGGCATGGAGGTTTGCTCTTCAGGTCAAGCAAATGTCCAAACAGGCATCAGAAAGCTGGATCGAGCACACCGGACCATCTGCCAAGGAATGGATGATAGTGGACCGGGGGTCTGCTGCAGGACTGATGGACCAGGAACATCAGGACTCTGTGGTTGGACTCCGGGTACACATAGTCCTCCGTCCAGTTGTCCAACCATTCCAGGGCAGTTTCCAGAGGTTCCCCCATCTTCAATGATCTGCTCTAGATCCCAGCATCAGAAACAGAAGACTGTCTCGGGTCAAATGCTGTGTGGAACTGAGGGGAGGAGATGATGACGGGACAAAGGTTGATACAGCATGAAGACAGGAAGATGGAGATCACTCAGAGCTTGATGAAGTCAGACACTAAAAGCCCGATCCGTTTCCTTCCTGCCTCTTTCATGGACCAGATCCATCCCCCTCCACATGTCAGAACCGTTCAAAGTTCCCCTTCCTACCCGCTGCTCTGAGGGGGCTGTTGTGGGTCCAAATCACCGACTGGAAACCTGAACCAGTTTCACATCTTTGACATCTCTGACATCACTTCCTGCTACACAGTTTTGCATCGGAATGTTTTTATCTCACATCAGAACCTGATAGAACGTCTCTGCTGCTGCAGGGGGAGAAGAGGGCTGTGACCAAACACACAATACACAATCACACAAAATAAAAAAACACACATATCACACAACACACAACACACAAAATAAAAAACACACATATCACACAACACACACAACACACAACACACAAAATAAAAAACACACATATCACACAATACATCACACACAACACACAATCACACAATCACACAAAATAAAAAACACACATATCACACAACACACAATCACACAAAATAAAAAACACACATATCACACAACACACACAACACACAATCACACAAAATAAAAAACACACATGTCACACAACACACACAACACACAATCACACAAAATAAAAAACACACATGTCACACAACACACACAACACACAAAATAAAAAACACACATATCACACAATACATCACACACACAACACACAAAATAAAAAACACACATGTCACACAACACACAACACACAATCACACAAAATAAAAAACACAAAACACACAAAATAAAAAACACACATGTCACACAACACACACAACACACAATCACACAAAATAAAAAACACACATATCACACAATACATCACACACACAACACACAAAATAAAAAACACACATGTCACACAATACATAACACACACAAACCAACACACACACAAAAATAACACAATAGGAGCCCCTGAAGCTGCAGGAG
>JBBDHG010000380.1:210000-222500 GCA_037951165.1 Lophius americanus
GGAGGCTTTGACTCAACCCTACAAGAGACTGTGGAGGCTTTGACTCAACCCTACAAGAGACTGTGGGGGCTTTGACTCAACCCTACAGGAGACTATGGAGGCTTTGACTCAACCCTACAAGAGACTGTGGAGGCTTTGACTCAACCCTACAAGAGACTGTGGAGGCTTTGACTCACCCAAATCCATCCCATCTCAGACTTTTTATCTCCTGTATTCTTCCTGACACAGACAGAGGAGTAAAGTCCTCTGAGAGAGACACAACCTTCAAACATGGACTCTCTCCAGACGCTCCACCTGATTCTCTCGTCCGTCCACAGGTTATAAATAGGATCGCTTTGACGCAACAGCGCTGAGGCTTATGGGTAGGGCAGAGGGGGTAGGGTGGGGTTCTTTAGAAGGCGATGGAGGGTCCAGATAGTTGATAGCTGATATGCTTGGGATTGTCCTCTAACCGCACTGACTCTCCACAGCAACCCCCCCACATACACACAAACACATACACACACTTTCACTCCCTCTCTCCCTCTCTCACTCTCTCTCTCTCTCTCTCTCTCTCTCTCCTGAAACTTAGTTTCAACATTTGAATTTAACGCCATAAAGCCGGTAAACATGATGTTATTCCTGAAATCCATCCAACCTTTCAAACTAAGATTTTAGGATCTTCTGCACACGATGAAGGTCACATGATCTAACGACAAGACTATTCCTTTTATTTTGTCTTCTTGATTTATAAAATGAATCTTTGAGTTTTTTGTTGTTGGTGTTTTATAGTAAAGGTTAAAGGATAAAGAGGCGGGACTCGTGGCTGAGAGTTTCCTCTGAGCATCAGAATCTGGACTTGAGGACAGTTCCGTCTTCAGGACGCTTGAGCTTCATTTGGTTCCTTTACGTTTCTTCTGGATGCAAACAGCAGGACCAGGATCCTGTCATGGTTCTGTTGACTTTCATTTTCTCGTTCGGTTCTCGTTAGTTTAACAGGTGTTTCCTGTTTTATTTTTGAAGGTCTAGTTCTATGTTATAAATTAAATGTATTATTATTATTATTATCTTCTGTCCTTGTACTTTCTTTTCCTTGTGTGACTCACTGTTTCCTTCCTGACTTCCTTCTTTTAGTTTCTCTTTGTTCCATTTGCTTTTTTCCTGTCTGTTTGAATCCTGTCCCAGCCCTCATCTGTCCCCGTCCCACACCAGTCACCGTACCACACCGGTCACCGTCCCTCATCTGTCCCTGTCCCACACCTGTCCCCGTCCCACACCTGTCCCCGTCCCACACCAGTCACCGTCCCACACCGGTCACCGTCCCTCATCTGTCCCTGTCCCACACCTGTCCCCGTCCCACACCTGTCACCGTCCCACACCGGTCATCGTCCCTCATCTGTCCCTGTCCCACACCTGTCCCCGTCCCACACCTGTCACCGTCCCTCATCTGTCCCTGTCCCACACCTGTCCCCGTCCCACACCTGTCACCGTCCCTCATCTGTCCCCGTCCCACACCTGTCCCCGTCCCACACCTGTCACCGTCCCTCATCTGTCACCGTCCCTCATCTGTCACCGTCCCTCATCTGTCACCGTCCCACACCGGTCACCGTCCCACACCTGTCACCGTCCCTCATCTGTCCCCGTCCCACACCAGTCACCGTCCCACACCGGTCACCGTCCCTCATCTGTCCCTGTCCCACACCTGTCCCCGTCCCACACCTGTCACCGTCCCTCATCTGTCCCCGTCCCACACCTGTCCCCGTCCCACACCTGTCACCGTCCCTCATCTGTCACCGTCCCTCATCTGTCACCGTCCCACACCGGTCACCGTCCCACACCTGTCCCCGTCCCACACCTGTCACCGTCCCTCATCTGTCACCGTCCCTCATCTGTCACCGTCCCACACTTGTCCCCGTCCCACACCTGTCCCCGTCCCTCATCTGTCACCGTCCCTAATCTGTCACCATCCCACACCTGTCACCGTCCCACACCGGTCACCGTCCCACACCTGTCCCCGTCCCACACCTGTCCCCGTCCCTTATCTGTCACCGTCCCTCATCTGTCACCGTCCCTCATCTGTCATCGTCCCACACCTGTCACCGTCCCACACCTGTCACCGTCCCACACCGGTCACCGTCCCACACCTGTCACCGTCCCACACCGGTCCCCATATCACACCTGTCCCCATCCCTCATCTGTCAACGTCCCACACCGGTCACCGTCCCACATCTGTCCCCGTCCCACACCTGTCCCCGTCCCACACCGGTCACCGTCCCACACCTGTCCCTCTCCCTCACCTGTCCCCAGCCCTCACCTGTCCCCGCCCCCCATCTGTTTTCAAATGAAATATAACAGGATCCATATAAAGCTCAACAATCGGTTGTGCACTGTAAAAAACGAGAAAAGTAAATGACTAACATTCAAAACATAATAATAATATCTCTGTAGTAGATATTTAAGATATGATGAATTATCTTAAATCAAGAAAGAGATATCAATTCATTTTTTAAGAGCGCTCATATTGTTTTTGCAGAAACAAGATGCTTAAAATACTTATATATCTGTGGAATAATGTTGATTTCTAAGTCTGAAGTCTGGATTCAAAGTCATTTAGCGTAATGTTACGTGTTGTCATGTAAACGGTAAACAGATTCACTCCTGGCTCTTTTTCATCATGATGTCTTTTATAAGAGGACTGCAGCCACAGCAGCGGGTTTGTTACTGTCAACTGAAGAGATTTATTTACAGCGTGGACAAGAAGAACGGAGGGAACCACTCTGGTAATGATTTGATCAGAGACTACAGAGGATTCCGTGAGGAGGAATGTGCGCCGGGAATGCTGCGTCTGGAATATCAACAACTGCTCCCTGCTGCCAAACACATCATCAGGTCGCTCTGGTGTGAGCAGCTATCTGAAGCAGCCGTCTCTCAGCTCCCTGCTGTCCCCGTCCCCTCTGACACCAGGTGGAGGGGGGGCAGCCGGCAGTGGATCTACTGAGGGAGCGGGGGTCTTGTTTTCCCATGTGCGTTGCCAGGATGGGATGTATAAATAGGCTCCGAGCTGCCTGTGTGCGAGTGCGAGCTGGAGTCATGTGACGGGAGCTGGACTGGGCCCTATGTGGCCCCTGGGCTACGGCTGAGCTCACATCTAAGGTGGGTCGAGCTGCCGGTGTCTTCTCATGTCCTGAGATCTGTGTGTCCATCAGTGTGTGTCCATCAGTGTGTGTCCATCAGTGTGTGTCCATCAGTGTCTGTCCATCAGTGCCTGTCCATCAGTGTGTGTCCATCAGTGTGTGTCCATCAGTGTCTGTCCATCAGTGTGTGTCCATCAGTGTTTGTCCATCAGTGTGTGTCCATCAGTGCACATAAAGTTCCAGAGACAGAGGGAAGTCACTGTCCTATCATCAGGACAAGAAGCTCTTTTCTAAATATTGGAAAAACAAAGACCCAAAGGATCATCACATGATCAGAGCCTTATGTTCCGCTCAGAGGCAGCGGCCCGGTCCAGATGAACGGTCCGAGCGTGAGGTTTCTCCTCCTACAGCCAGAACCCCCCCCCCCCCCCCCCCCCCCCCCCCCCCCCCGACTGGATCGCCGTGCCCTGCCATGCTATCCTATTGTTCTCCGTGGGATGTTTATAGCCGCGTCTGATATCTGATCAGCAATAAGTGAGAGGTAGTAATTACCCACACTCCATTGGGCCGCCCGATGGATGCCTGAAATCAAAGACGGGGGGTTCTGAGTGGGGGCTGGTTATTCCACAGACATACCGAGACCCGACAAACAGTGATACTCTGAGCCGAGAGAGAAATAAATAGCATAGATCAATTTCCTCCAGCAAAGGGTAAAGTAAATAGTTGTGACCTTAAAACAGCCGTCAGACAGTCCGGCAGGGTTCCTGCTCCTCCACAGCCTCGGCTCCACGCAGCAAGAATAACACAATTAGCTGAAATGAAAACACACACAGAAACACACAACGGTCTCCTGCTTCAGGGCTCAGGTTCAGAGCAGTGGTGCGGTCAGACCCTGTGTCTCCTAAACCCACCCCCCCATCTGAATAATGACGTCAGTTGATCATAAATCAAAGCGGCGACTGAGGACGTCTGCTGACCAAGAGGCCATCGTCTACATACAGCAGAAGTTCTGGGAGGATCCAAGCTTCTTTGGATTATCGGACTTTTACTGAGAGGACAACGTAAGGTCAGAGAGATAGAGAGAGGTGGGAGATGACAAGTGTGGAACTGAACCTACAACCTCTGCTCTGTGATGAATCAGCCTCTACCTATGAGGCACCTGCTCCCCCCACTGAGGTGAACTGAAGGTGATGATTCAATATGTGACCACTGGCTTGCCTGTCAAGGGGCTGGATACATCACCTGGTTACCATGGTTACCTGATGTTTTATCTGGTTACCAAATTCAAAATCCTTCTGCTCATTTAAATCCTTCTGCCCTTAACGGTCAGAACCAACGTATCTGAAGGAGCTCCAGAACTCTGCGCTCCCAGCATACAGGGTTACTGGTAGTCCAAGAGTCTCCAGAAGTAGAATGGGAGCCAGAACCTTCAGCTATCAGGCTCCTCTCCTGTGGAACCATCTCCTGTCTGGGTTCGGGGGCCAGAAACCCTCTCTACATTTAAAAGTAGGCTTAAAACTTTCCTTTATGATTAAAGTTTATAGTTTATAACTAAGGCTGGTATAAACTAGCTCTTAGCTATGCTGCTATAGGTTTAGCCTGCTAGGGGATCTCCCATGATGCACTGAGCTTTTCTCTCTTTCCCTCTTTATACATCCCACTGACTTTGATGCATGTTAGTGGATTAATGCATGTTACTGGATTAATACATGTTCCTGGATTAATGCATGTAACTGGATTAATGCATGTTAGTGGATTAATACATGTTACTGGATTAATACATGTTCCTGGATTAATGCATGTTACTGGATTAATGCATGTTAGTGGATTAATACATGTTACTGGATTAATACATGTTCCTGGATTAATGCATGTTCCTGGATTAATGCATGTTCCTGGATTAATGCATGTTACTGGATTAATACATGTTAGTGGATTAATGCATGTAACTGGATTAATGCATGTAACTGGATTAATGCATGTAACTGGATTAATGCATGTTCCTGGATTAATGCATGTCACTAGATTAATACATGTAACTGGATTAATGCATGTTACTGGATTAATGCATGTTACTGGATTAATGCATGTTACTGGATTAATGCATGTTACTGGATTAATACATGTAACTGGATTAATGCATGTTACTGGATTAATGCATGTTACTGGATTAATGCATGTTACTGGATTAATACATGTTAGTGGATTAATGCATGTAACTGGATTAATGCATGTAACTGGATTAATGCATGTTACTGGATTAATGCATGTTCCTGGATTAATGCATGTCACTAGATTAATACATGTAACTGGATTAATGCATGTTACTGGATTAATGCATGTTACTGGATTAATGCATGTTACTGGATTAATACATGTTAGTGGATTAATGCATGTAACTGGATTAATACATGTTAGTGGATTAATGCATGTTCCTGGATTAATGCATGTCACTAGATTAATACATGTAACTGGATTAATGCATGTTACTGGATTAATGCATGTTACTGGATTAATGCATGTTACTGGATTAATACATGTAACTGGATTAATGCATGTTACTGGATTAATGCATGTTACTGGATTAATGCATGTTACTGGATTAATACATGTTAGTGGATTAATGCATGTAACTGGATTAATGCATGTAACTGGATTAATGCATGTTACTGGATTAATGCATGTTCCTGGATTAATGCATGTCACTAGATGAATACATGTAACTGGATTAATGCATGTTACTGGATTAATGCATGTTACTGGATTAATACATGTTACTGGATTAATGCATGTTACTGGATTAATACATGTTAGTGGATTAATGCATGTAACTGGATTAATGCATGTAACTGGATTAATGCATGTAACTGGATTAATGCATGTAACTGGATTAATCCAGGAACATGCGGGGCAGCCCCGCAGACGTTTGTAACTGGAAACGCTCCTGTTGTCTCACTATATTGTTTGGCTGCCTCGTCCAGATCTGCAAACATCTGCAGCAGGACCATCAGTGGGTTCGGACCTCCAGCATCTGTCTGATCGGTTTCCTTGTATGCCGGGTGAAACGAGAGCGTCACAGAGAGCCCACCCCCTTGTCCCTCCTCTCCCCCTCCTCCCCGTCTGCCTCAGTCCCACCGAGCGGTTCTAACTTCAGTATCGAGTCTGGGAGCGGAGGACGAGGATCCGGACCCAGAGAGTCGCAGCCAGAACCGTTAAATGGTCCGTTGTAAAGCAGTTCTCTACCGTGGGTTCTTGCCGGTCGACTCGGAGGATTTATTCTCGGCGCTCCGGTGGTTTTATATCGTGGATATTCCTCCGTTGTACGTGGAAGTTTCCGTCACTGACCCTCACCTCGAATATCTGTGGAATAACTTGTTCAAATTCGGTTCCGAAGCCAAAGGACCCCGCTTTCGGTTCTGAGCTGGTTGCTGGACGGTTTTATCTTCTCACAGATCGGAGGCGGTCATATCTGGACCTGCCCCCGCCATGGGGAAGTAGCGGACAGAAAAGGAAACGAGCATCGTGTTTTGGGACTTTTTTGAGTTGTTTTTGAGTTGTCTTCTAGAACCATGAGGATGGAGGTTCGGATGAGGACCCTGATCGTCCTCTGGTGTCTGCTAGTTATTTCGGGCTCCAGCTTTGAGATCGGTTCCTACGACCTGGAGCGAGGCAGACCGGCCAAGTGTGAGCCCATCGTGATCCCTATGTGTGAGGGGATCGGCTACAACCTGACCCGCATGCCCAACCTCATGGACCACGACGACCAGAAGGAGGCGGCCATCAAGCTGAACGAGTTCGCCCCTCTGGTTGCTTACGGCTGTGACGTCCACCTCCGCTTCTTCCTCTGCTCCCTCTACGCCCCCATGTGCACCGACAAGGTGTCCACCTCCATCCCGGCATGCAGACCCATGTGCGAGCAGGCCCGGGAGCTGTGCGCACCAATCATGAAGAAGTTCAGCTACACCTGGCCGGACTCTCTGGACTGCTCCAGGCTGCCCACCAGGAACGACCCCAACGCCCTGTGCATGGAGGCCCCGGAGAACGAGACCAGGGTTGAGGGGAAGAAGGGGGAGGGCATGCTCCCGGTGCCACCTCGGCCCCGGCAGACGGACAACGGCGGCGGTCGCTCCGCCGGCGGTTCGGGCTCCTGTGAGAATCCGGACAAGTTCCAATTCGTGGAGAAGAGCCAGTCTTGTGCGCCGCGCTGCTCTGCAGCTGTTGACGTCTTCTGGTCCAGGCAGGACAAGGACTTTGCCTTCATCTGGATGACAGTGTGGTCCATCCTCTGCTTTGTCTCCACTGCCTTCACGGTCCTCACCTTCCTTCTGGAGCCTCACCGCTTCCAGTACCCAGAGCGGCCCATCATCTTCCTCTCCATGTGCTACAATGTCTATTCGGTGGCCTTCATCATCCGCTCGGTGGCGGGGGCCGAGAACATTGCTTGCGACCGGGAGAATGGAGAGCTCTACATCATCCAGGAGGGTCTGGAGTCCACGGGCTGCACCATCGTCTTCCTCATCCTCTACTACTTCGGCATGGCCTCCTCTATCTGGTGGGTCATCCTCACCCTCACGTGGTTCCTGGCTGCGGGGAAGAAGTGGGGCCACGAAGCCATAGAGGCCCACAGCAACTACTTCCACATGGCAGCGTGGGGGGTCCCAGCCCTGAAGACCATCATCATCCTCACCATGAGGAAGGTGGCGGGGGACGAGCTGACTGGGCTCTGCTACGTTGGCAGCATGGACTCTGGGGCTCTCACGGGCTTCGTCCTCATCCCTCTGTCTTGCTACCTGGTCATCGGAACCTCCTTCATCCTCACCGGCTTCGTGGCCCTCTTCCACATCCGTAAGGTGATGAAGACGGAGGGCACCAACACAGAGAAGCTGGAGAAGCTGATGGTGAAGATCGGGATCTACTCCATCCTCTACACGGTACCGGCCACCTGCGTCATCGTCTGCTACTTCTACGAGAGGCTCAACATGGACTACTGGAGACTGAGGGGGGTCCAGGTGAGGTGCGGGTCCGTTAACGGGCTCAGCGCCGACTGTTCCCTGCACAGCTCGGTTCCAACGGTGGCCGTGTTCATGCTGAAGATCTTCATGTCTCTGGTGGTGGGCATAACCAGCGGGGTGTGGGTGTGGAGCTCCAAGACACTGCAGACCTGGCAGGGTCTCTGCAGCAGGAAGCTGACGGACAGGACTAGAGGTAGGAAACCCTGCAGCGGGGGCACCCACAGCACCCACTGCAGCACCCACTGCCACTACAAGTCTCCTGCTGGGGTCCTGCATATGGCCAAGACTGACCCCCACTCAGACAACCCCACACACGTCTGACGCACACACACGCACACACACGCACACACATAGGAGTCATGAGCGTCCACAGACTGTCAGACTGGTTTAACTAGTGGTTCTGGTGGTACCAAAGAGCCACAGGGACCTGCTTCTGTCCTGACCGGTGTTCGGATCTTAAAGGGACTACTTCAGTGTTTTTTTACCATGTTCCTGTCCTGGTGATCAGGTCTGTAGATCTGATCAATGTTCAGGTCTGTAGATCTGATCAATGTTCAGGTCTGTAGATCTGATCAATGTTCAGGTCTGTAGACTTGGTCAGCATTCAGGTTTGTAGACCGGCTCAGATGGTTCTGGTCTGTAGACCGAGTCAGCGTTCGGGTCTGTAGGCGGGTTACGACGGTTTTAGGAGGTGTTTGGACATAAATGTCACATCAGCTGTATAAATGTGTATAAATGTTTATTTATTGTAAATATATTTAATTTAAATGTGAGTTTATCAAAGTGCCTTTTTCTGGAGGACGGAGCGTCTAATAAAGGAGTGGATTTTAATCTTCTGCTGTTTCTCTGCTTATTTTAGGAAGAATCTCATAAATTCATGTTTTTATGGTCTTTATTCCTGTCAGTCATATGTGTGTGTGTGTGTGTTTGTGTGTGTGTGTGTGTGCGAGTGTGTTTGTGCATGAGTGTGTGTGAGTGCTCGTATGTGTGTGTGTGTGCGTGAGTGTGTGTGTGTGTGTGTGCGAGTGTGTTTGTGCATGAGTGTGTGTGAGTGTTCTTATGTGTGTGTGTGTTTGTGCGTGAGTGTGTGTGTGTGTGTGTTTGTGCGTGAGTGTGTGTGTGTGTGTGTTTGTGCGTGAGTGTGTGTGTGTGTGAACGTTTCTCTCTAGGTTAAAGCGAGTCTGAATTTGTTGTGTGATGCAAACAGACGGACATTAAATCGGTTTTACGGTCGAAGCGGCTGCTTTACTGTAAATTGGATGGAGGTTTTTTCACGGCGCACATTCCAGTCCAGGCCTCGTCTCCATTTATTATTAATACTTTGTTTCTGTGGTTTGTCCTGGTTCTGACTAAAGGGAAAACAAACATCTACATGTCCACGTTACAATGTTTGAATTTTATTATTTAAATTTGTGTAGCACTCGTTGTGTTTGGCTGCAGGAACAACAAACCTTTATGCTAAATAAATAAATAACGGCGCCGTCACGCAGAGGAAAAGTGTTTTCATGAAGGTTTCACTAATAAAGAACATTTTACTGAAGACAAGAGCTACTCTGTTTCACCGCCGCCGTAAAAAAGAGAAAATAAACAGTTTGTACATCAGAGCCAGAAACACACACACACATATACACACACACATATACACGCACACATATACACACACACATATACACGCACACACACAATCAGATACATATACACCCACAACACACATACACACACACACACATACACACACACACACATATACACACACATACACAATCAGACACACATACATTGAAACACAGATGGAGAAACTGTAACTATCGTTCCTGCATTGTGAGCCCGGCGCGTCCTGGTTCTGGTTCTGATCCTGGTTCTGGCAGATGTCTCTACGTGTTAATGTAATTTTTAAACATTGCCAGCTTCTGTAGAACCAGGCTTCATTCCTCTGGTTCCTCTGAGCCCAGACCGGTGGACCCTCTGAAGAAGTGATGGAAAACTCCAGACGTATGAAAGGAAGGTAAATATTTAAAGTCGGGTTGAAGTTTCTCCGATATTTCTTTATATTCATTTACATCTATTTTGATTGATTTTCCAAATACAGAGCGTGTCACATGACTGCACTAGAAGATTGTTTATTTGTCTAAACTGAAGAAAGATCAACAGCAGTAGGAGCACTGACAATGATGATATAATATGTAATATATATATAATAATATGAAGACGTATTCATTCAAAAAAACGACGGTCAGGAATAGATACAAACAATCGCTTCCATCTAATCCAGACGTTAGTCAGGGCCCGATGGGGAGGTCTAGTTTGTCAGGGTGGATCCAGACAAACACGTTTCCATGGAAACAGTAAAAATGTTTGATGATGTGTGCCGACGTTAGAAGGTTTGAATCTCAGGTCAATCCTTCCTCCTGATGAAGGTCAGAAAACTAAGAACCACTGCTGGGAAGGAACTAAGTACTTTTACTCATGTACTGTACTTTTACCTGTACGGTCCACTTGATGCTACTTCATTCTTCCAGTCTGCTACATTTACCTGCCAGCTGTAGTTACTACTTACTTTTTATGTCCTTCCTCCCAGCAGGCGGAGAAAAAGCTGCTAAGAGAAAACTAGATAACTAAAATAAGAAAATGAGCCAAATAAATAAACCTTATAAAACAAACATCTTGGATGATCTGTAAAACGTCACAAAGCTGAAAACAGTTGCTCCAGCAGTAAAAGTAGGAGTCAGTACTTTTACTCTGATTACCATAAGTACTTTTTGCTGAGATTAATTTCATACCTGCGTTTGGAATGTTGCTCTTCTACTTGTAGTGGAGTATTTTGTATTTTCAGAGTTGTATTAGTACTTTTACTCAGGTTAAGGATCTGAATACTTCATTCCCCCCTCTCTGAGTCAGTCATGTGGTGGAGTAGGTGTGGGGGGGGCGGCGGGGGGCTGACAGTCCTGGACTCTGACTCCTGGATCACATTAACTGCTGGAGCACATTCTGAGCCAGAGACCCGTCTGCTGCTGCTTCAACCACATGTTCAGAACCACACCTGCTGTGGGACACAAACCAGCCTCTCCCACCTGTGCACCGATTAGATAGGAGGTGCAGAGGGATGAGGACGGGGGGGGGGCTTCTGCAGGCAAGGATACTGTAATTAATTTTCCCTTCTCAGCATTTTTCCCCCTCCCCCTTTTCTATTTAGATCATTTTAAGTGACTCGAGTTTGAACTAATTCCTCTGGTCAGCAGGAGTTCTGCTCTCCACTCTGAGTTCTGCTGCAGCCGCTGAAGGTCTGAGCTTCTCTCCACTCTGAGTTCTGCTGCAGCATTTATTTCCAGGTCACCAGCAGCTATTTTTAGCTCTGCTTCCTCACAGAGAAGAAGAATCACAGCTGAGCTGCAGATAGAAACAGACTCTGTTTGAGCTGTGGTTCCTCTGGTGCCAGGACACACACACACACACACACACACACACACACACACACACACACGCACACACATGCACACACTGTAACACATACACACACACACACTCACTGTAACACATACACACACACACACACATGCACACACTGTAACACACACACACATGCACACTGTAACACACGCACACAAACACACACGCATGCACACACTGTAACACATACACACACACACACACACACTGTAACACATACACACACGCATGCACACACTGTAACACATACACACACACACACGCATGCACACACTGTAACACACACGCATGCACACACTGTAACACACTCACACACCCTAATACACACACAAACATAAAAACTCAATCACACACACACTGTAACACACACACACTGTAACACACACACACACACACTGTAACACACACACACACACCTGAGGTCTGATCCAATCAGTACCAAGCTTGTTCTGAAGAAGACCACAACACATTTCCTGGTTTCAGGGGTCCGTCTCCTAGAAGGTTTAGTTTGGCTGTTTGTCTCCTCCTCTGGCTCACAAGGTTAAACGGTGTCAGTCACTGAGCAGCAGGTCCGTCTGCGCCAACGGGTCCGTCTGCGCTAACGGGTCCGTCTGCGCCAACAGTGAGACTCCCAGAAAAGGCGAGACTTCTCCTTCTGGGTTTCACAGGAGCGTTTCAGCGTATTTATTGGTTCTGCAGAGGAACAGAACCCGCCTGTTTGAAGAGGATTTGGACTAATTGTTTATGATAAAGGAGGGCAGGAACCCCTCTGCTGACTCCATGTTTGTATCTGCTGTGTGTGTGCGTGTGTGTGTGTGTGTGTGTGGATGGGGGGTGGGTGGATGGAGGGGGGAGAGAGGGAGGGAGAGAAAATAAAGCATCCGTCATTACCCCCCCTGAGCACCATCGCTTTCTTCTGCCGTTCTGA
>JBBDHG010000380.1:227500-280000 GCA_037951165.1 Lophius americanus
AAGACCGGGTCTCAACTTCTGCAGGAATTGAAGGTTCTTGGAGCAGAAAACTTCTTCTCAGGGTCAAAGCCTTCTGGCCCCGCCTCTGTGTGTGACAGACAGTGTGTGTGTGTGTGTGTGTGTGTGTGTGTGTGTGTGTGTGTGTGTGTGTGTGTGTGTGTCTGTGTGTGTGTGTGTCTGTGTGTGTGTGTGTCTGTGTTTGTGTGTGTCTGATTGTGTGATTTTGTGTGTTTGTGTGTGACAGAGTGTATGTGTGTGTGACAGACTGCGTGTGTGTGTGTGTGTGTTTGTGTGTGTGATTGTGTGTGTTTGTGTGTTTGTGATTTTGTATGTTTGTGTGTGTGTGTGATTGTGTGTGACAGAGTGTATGTGTGTGTGACAGACTGTGTGTGTGTGTGTGTGTGTGATTGTGTGTGACAGAGTGTATGCGTGTGTGACAGACTGTGTGGGTGTGTGTGTGTGATTGTGTGTGACAGAGTGTATGTGTGTGTGACAGACTGTGTGTGTGTGTGTGATTGTGTGTGACAGAGTGTATGTGTGTGTGACAGACTGTGTGTGTGTGTGTGTGATTGTGTGTGACAGAGTGTATGTGTGTGTGACAGACTGTGTGTGTGTTTGTGTGAGAGTGTGTGTGATTGTGTGTGACAGACTGTGTGGGTGTGTGTGTGATTGTGTGTGACAGAGTGTATGTGTGTGTGACAGACTGTGTGTGTGTGTGTATGTGTGTAAGTGTATGTGTGTGTGTTTGTGACAGAGTGTATGTGTGTGTGACAGACTGTGTGTGTGTTTGTGTGAGAGTGTGTGTGATTGTGTGTGACAGACTGTGTGTGAGAGTGTGTGTGATTGTGTGTGACAGACTGTGTGGGTGTGTGATTGTGTGTGACAGAGTGTATGTGTGTGTGACTGACTGTGTGTGTGTTTGTGTGAGAGTGTGTGTGATTGTGTGTGACAGACTGTGTGGGTGTGTGATTGTGTGTGACAGAGTGTATGTGTGTGACAGACTGTGTGTGTGTTTGTGTGAGAGTGTGTGTGATTGTGTGTGACAGACTGTGTGGGTGTGTGATTGTGTGTGACAGAGTGTATGTGTGTGTGACAGACTGTGTGTGTGTTTGTGTGAGAGTGTGCGTGATTGTGTGTGACAGACTGTGTGGGTGTGTGATTGTGTGTGACAGAGTGTATGTGTGTGACAGACTGTGTGTGTGTTTGTGTGAGAGTGTGTGTTATTGTGTGTGACAGACTGTGTGGGTGTGTGATTGTGTGTGACAGAGTGTATGTGTGTGTGACAGACTGTGTGTGTGTTTGTGTGAGAGTGTGCGTGATTGTGTGTGACAGACTGTGTGGGTGTGTGATTGTGTGTGACAGAGTGTATGTGTGTGTGACAGACTGTGTGTGTGTTTGTGTGAGAGTGTGCGTGATTGTGTGTGACAGACTGTGTGTGTGTTAACAGGAAGTCAGAGATGCTGACGCCTCCATTAAGGAACCTTTAAAAGACTCTAATTCATAGCAGATGTGAGGGAAAGAAAATCCAGCAGGTTGAGAGGCTACACAAACACACACACACACACACAAACACACACACACACACACACAATCTCACACACACATATACACACACACACACACAATCTCATACACACACACAATCTCACACACACATACACACACACACACACAATCTCACACACACATACACACACACACGCACACAATCTCACACTCACACACACACACAATCTCACACAAACACACACACACATACACACACACAATCTCACACACACACACACAATCTCACACACATACACACACACACACATACACACACACACACAATCTCACACACACACACACACAATCTCACACACACACACACACAATCTCACACACACACACACACACAATCTCACACACACGCACACAATCTCACACACACACACACACAAACACTCACACAATCTCACACACACACACACACACACACACAATCTCACGCACACACAATCTCACACACACACAAACAACCACACACACAAACGCAAACACACACACACACAATCTCACATACAATCTCACACACACACACACACAATCTGTCACACACATAAAGACACACTCTCTCTCTCACACACACACACACACACACACTGTCACAGACACTAACACTGTCACAAACACGGTCAAATACAATCACACACACACAACTACACACACACACAATCTCACACACACACAAACACACACACACACACACACACACACACATCAATCAAACAAACACAGGGATTCTGGGTAATAGCCTCGGGTGGAGTGCGGCCTAATGTGGACTTGCGGGAGGGGTGCATTATGGGTGCGTGAGGAGATACTGAGCCCCCCGGAGAACAGAACTAGAGAACAGGGACCCCCTACACAAGCAGGAGGCCGTCACATGGAGAGGATAGCATTGGAGAGGAAGAGACGTAGATGTTCACCTCATCAAATATACCGGAATATTCAGGTTAGAGGAATAAAACCTTTACGTCCAAGTTTATCCTGGAGGCGTCGGAGGAATCACACGGTCCAGCAGCCCGTCCTCATGTCCGCTGGAGGTCCTCAGGTCCGCTGGAGGTCCTCAGGTCCGCTGGCGGTCCTCAGGTCCGCTGGAGATCCTCAGGTCCGCTGGAGATCCTCAGGTCCGCTGGAGGTCCTCAGGTCCGCTGGCGGTCCTCAGGTCCGCTGGAGATCCTCAGGTCCGCTGGAGATCCTCAGGTCCGCTGGAGGTCCTCAGGTCCGCTGGTAATCCTTAGGTCCGCTGGAGATCCTCAGGTCCGCTGGAGGTCCTCAGGTCCGCTGGAGATCCTCAGGTCCGCTGGAGGTCCTCAGGTCCGCTGGAGGTCCTCAGGTCCGCTGGAGATCCTCAGGTCCGCTGGTGGTCCTCAGGTCCGCTGGAGATCCTCAGGTCCGCTGGAGATCCTCAGGTCCGCTGGAGGTCCTCAGGTCCGCTGGAGATCCTCAGGTCCGCTGGAGGTCCTCAGGTCCGCTGGAGGTCCTCAGGTCCACTGGAGATCCTCAGGTCCGCTGGCGGTCCTCAGGTCCGCTGGAGATCCTCAGGTCCGCTGGAGATCCTCAGGTCCGCTGGAGGTCCTCAGGTCCGCTGGTAATCCTCAGGTCCGCTGGAGATCCTCAGGTCCGCTGGAGGTCCTCAGGTCCGCTGGAGGTCCTCAGGTGCGCTGGTAATCCTTAGGTCCGCTGGAGATCCTCAGGTCCGCTGGAGGTCCTCAGGTCCGCTGGAGGTCTTCAGGTCCGCTGGTGGTCCTCAGGTCCGCTGGTAATCCTTAGGTCCGCTGGAGATCCTCAGGTCCGCTGGAGGTCCTCAGGTCCGCTGGAGGTCCTCAGGTCCGCTGGAGATCCTCAGGTCCGCTGGAGGTCCTCAGGTCCGCTGGAGGTCCTCAGGTGCGCTGGTAATCCTTAGGTCCGCTGGAGATCCTCAGGTCCGCTGGAGGTCCTCAGGTCCGCTGGAGGTCTTCAGGTCCGCTGGTGGTCCTCAGGTCCGCTGGTAATCCTTAGGTCCGCTGGAGATCCTCAGGTCCGCTGGAGGTCCTCAGGTCCGCTGGAGGTCCTCAGGTCCGCTGGAGATCCTCAGGTCCGCTGGAGGTCCTCAGGTGCGCTGGAGATCCTCAGGTCCGCTGGAGGTCCTCAGGTCCGCTGATGATAGAAATCCACTTGTTGCCAGATGACCTCTGCACCAATGTGGTAAATATTTACTGTGTCCCTCCACTCCGATCTCACTCACACACAACCTCAAACACACAATCACACACACACACAATCACTCACACACTACCTCAAACACACACGCACTCACAAACACACAATCACAATCACACACACACAATCACACACGCATACAGAGAATCACACATACACAATCACACACACTCAATCACATACACACACAATCACACACACACAATCACACAATCACATACACATACACACACAATCACACACACAATCACACAATCACATACACACACAATCACACACACACAATCATATACACACACAATTACACGCACACAAACACACAATCACACACACACAATCACGAACACACACACAATCACGAACACAACATCACTCACACACACACAGAATCACAGACACAGACACACAATCACATACACACACAATCACACACAATCACAATCACAAACACACACAATCACACACAATCACATACACACACAATCACACAAAAAATCACAGACACACACACAAAATCACACACACGCAGAGAGAATCACACACACACACAATCACACACACACAATCACACACACACACAGAATTACACACACACACACACACACACACACAGAGAATCACACACACACAAACACACACACACACAGAGAATCACACACACACACAGAATCACACACACACACACACACACACACATACACACACAGAGAATCACTCACACACACACACAGAGAATCACACACACACAAACACACACACACGCAGAGAATCACACACACACAAACACACACACACACACACAGAATCACACACACACACACAGAATCACACACACACACAGAATCACACACACACACACACACACATACACACACAGAGAATCACTCACACACACACACAGAGAATCACACACACACAAACACACACACACGCAGAGAATCACACACACACAAACACACACACACACACACAGAATCACACACACACACACACAGAATCACACACACACACACACACACATACACACACAGAGAATCACTCACACACACACACAGAGAATCACACACACACAAACACACACACACGCAGAGAATCACACACACACAAACACACACACACACACACAGAATCACACACACACACACACAGAATCACACACACACACACTGCTGCTGCTGCTGTCAGTTTGCTCAGGGTTGAAAGTTTAGCATCAGGATAGTTTTTCCTGTTTGCTGCTTGAAGCCATCGGGTCGAGATAGAACTCTGTGATGTAACGGAACCTGATGAGTGATGTTTGCAAAGAAGTTCATGGAGCTTCTGAAACATCAGATGAATGACTGATGGGTTCTGACCTTCCATCCAGCTGAACCTCTAGCTCACAACAAGTCCATTTTTTTTTATAGCTCCTGAACGTCAAGATCTGATTGGACCGTATCAACAGCAGTCCGATCTGCCCAAGTTCTGCTTCCTGTAGAACTTGCAGCTTCTTCATGCATGAGTACTTGCAGGGAAGACCACCTGCCTGAGGACTGAACCCAGAGCCTGGTGGACGTGAGCTGGTGCTGTGATGACGTCCGCTCTCATGAACTGTGTTCTACTAAACCTGCTCTGATGTTTTTGTCGGAGAGGAGACCCATGTCTTCTCTAGGTTCAGCAGAAGTTCAGACCATCTACGGTGATTCTGGTAAGTTTTATTTCCAGCAGAACTCCAAGAGACACTGATGAATTTCCTGAGGATTGATCTCAAGGTGCGGCGATTAATGAGAAGATAGAAACCACTCACCTTAATCTCTGCTGAGAAACAATTATGATCATTTAAAATGATCCGCTCATTGATTTAGTAAGTTTAACCGAAATAACCTTAAACATCTCCACCACCATCAGGTTTACCTGCAGCACCTTGGTGTCTGTGGACAGGTAAAACCTACAATACTTTATTCGCAGTCTCAGTAACGTTGTACCTGATACTATGTGTGAGTAATCTGTTACTGTGAGTAATCTGTTACTATGTGTGAGTAATCTGTTACTTTAATAATAATAATATTAATACATTTAATTTATAATGCACTTTACATTTGGATCAAATCTCAAAGTGCTACAAGGCAAAAGCAGATAAAAGCATCAATAAAAAAATAAAATATTAACTATACAAAAACGTGACCAAAAGACACTGTGTGAGTAATCTGTTACTATGTGTGAGTAATCTGTTACTATGAGTAACCTGTTACTATGTGTGAGTAATCCATTACTCTGTGTGAGTAATCTGTTACTATGTGAGTAATCTGTTACTATGTGTAAGTAATCTGTTACTGTAAGTAATCATATACTATGTGTGAGTAATCTGTTACTATGAGTAATCTGTTACTGTAAGTAATCATATACTATGTGTGAGTAATCTGTTACTATGAGTAATCTGTTACTGTAAGTAATCATATACTATGTGTGAGTAATCTGATACTATGTGTGAGTAATCTGTTACTATGAGTAATCTGTTACTGTAAGTAATCATATACTATGTGTGAGTAATCTGATACTATGTGTCAGTAATCTGTTACTATGAGTAACCTGTTACTATGTGTGAGTAATCCATTACTCTGTGTGAGTAATCTGTTACTATGTGAGTAATCTGTTACAAAAATGTGATTCTGGCTGTAAAATACCTTGTGTGTCCACTAGAGGGAGTCACAGGCCCATGAACCTGGTGTTTTGTTAAAGATAGTAGAATTAACAAAATCGTGATCTAACCAGCATGAACACAGGTTCTGTTCATAAGCCTGTTGTTCAAGATTGAAGCTCAGTTCAGTTCTGAAGGCAGCTGCTGACCCGTTTCCACTTACTGTCACCTCTGACCTTTACTTTGACCCATCTCAGCATCAACACCTGTTCACAAGTTACAGACGGCTCAGCAGCTGTCAGCAGATCCTTCTGAAGGTCCAGACTACACACTCGGCCCTCTCTCGGTGTCGGTGCTGTCGTTTATCTCCACGGGTCTGCGGTCCTTTAGAAACGCGGGATCGGTTCAGAAACCTAAAGTCCAGAGTAAAAGTTGAGTGAGCCGAGAGCCGACGGCCGGCCTTTACGCTGCTCCTGCCGACTAAACCAGATATTTCTACAGGGAGAAGCGGAAAGATGGGGGGGGGGGGGGGGTCTTCAGGGAGGCGGAGGAGGAAGAGGAGGAAGAAGAGGAGAAGAGCCCTGCCGCCGCTTTATTTCATTCTGATCAGTCCGACTTACAAACATTTACAAAAGCAAAGAAATAAATGTGCAACCATTCACAAAAAGCCCAAAATCTCTGTTTAAAACTGTTTTCAAATCAATTCAGGAAAGTCTTGCAGGGTTCTGAGGATGGAGGTACCGGTTCTTCAATGTAGCAGGACCGAGTCCAATAGCACCAACACCTATCAGCCGCAACATTGTAACCACCGACAGGGGAGTAACATTGATTACCTGGTTACCTGTCAGGGGGTGGGACATATTAGCCGGTTACCTGTCAGAGGGTGGGACATATTAGCTGGTTACCTGTCAGGGGGTGGGACATATTAGCTGGTTACCTGTCAGGGGGTGGGACATATTACCTGGTTACCTGTCAGGGGGTGGGACATATTAGCTGGTTACCTGTCAGGGGGTGGGACATATTAGCTGGTTACCTGTCAGGGGGTGGGACATATTAGCTGGTTACCTGTCAGGGGGTGGGACATATTACCTGGTTACCTGTCAGGGGGTGGGACATATTAGCTGGTTACCTGTCAGGGGGTGGGACATATTACCTGGTTACAGAAGACGGTTCCTTACAGCGCTGTTTTGATGGAACAACCTGAACAATATTGGGCAGGGGCTTTTAAGGTTCTGGTTGATAGGTGCAGACATGTTTGATAGATGCAGACATGTTTCATAGGTGCAGACATGTTTGACCGGTGGTCCCTGGTGGGCCGGAGAAAAAAAAGAAACAAGTACTAAAATTCTACAATGTTTATTTATAAACTAACATTTGACCAAACTGTGTGGAGACACATTTACAGGAGACTCCGCTCCACCTCCTCATGACTGACAGACGCGTTCCGACAGCGCCGATGACGTGACGCTGATATTTGTGAGCACAGACATACGAACAAACAGTTCAAAGGTCGGATCCGCTGTGTGTTCCGGAGCGGTCCCATTTTTCTCGGTTGGCAAAAAAGTGTTTCCAATATTAAACGTTACAAATATAAATCAGTTTCCTTTTGGGTTTTGTCAAAATATGAACATGAGTCCTTCTGAGATTCACGTCCCGCTGGAGGAGGTTTTTAGAGGAGCAGGACAAGTTTTAAAGCAACAAGGAGCTCCCGGACTTTCAGGACCGTTTCCGTTTCTTGGAATGCTGCTGCTGGTTGGACCGCTCCTCGTCGCTGCTGGGCTTCTCGTTGTCGGCCCGGCCTCCCCATCGCCGACGACTTCTCCGGGTGTCCCGCTCACCGTCGCTGTCCTGCTCCCTGTAGTCCTTCTTGCCTGAGGTGGTAGACGACCGCTTACTCCTCCTCCTGCCCCCATTGTCATCCTCATCGTCATGGTCCTCCTCCTCGCTCTCGCTCTCCTCATCCCTTCGGCCACGACGGGTTCCGGCTTTCTTCCGGTTGGATTTGCCGTTTTGCATCTTCTTCGGTTCCTCCTCTTCCTCTTCCTCCTCCTCCTCCTCCTCCTCCTCAGATGTTACGGGTGCCTGGCTGGTGCGTTTGCGTGAGCGTCGGCGGACGTAGCTGAGGCCGGGCAGCAGCTTCTGGAGCAACTCGCTGAAGGTCTGCTCCGTCTTCACCATGCAGTTGAGCACGGTGCTGCCCTGCTGGTTGTACTCCTCTGCGTTGGCGAAGACCAGTTTCATGTCCTCCAGGAAGTCCTGAGTGTGACGATAAAGATTCTGACTCAACTTCTCCTGCATGGTCTGGAAGTCCATGGGCTGGGAGATGATGTCCAGGTAGTCCTCAGCCTCCTCTGGAGATACAGGCTCCCTGTGGGAAGAGAACATGAGGTGATACTGGGATCGGATCTAAAACGGGACTGGTTTATGAGTGTGTGTGTGTGTATGATCGTGTGTGTATGAGTGTGTGTGAACGTGTGTATGTTTGTATATGAGTGTGTGTGTGGGTGTGAGAACGTGTGTGTGTGTGTGAATATGAGCGTGTGTGTGAGTGTATGAACGTGTGTGTGTGTGTGTGAGAACGTGTGTGAACGTGTGTATGTTTGTATATGAGTGTGTGTGCGTGTGTGCTATGGGTAAAAAGCGTGTTCCTCCTGAACATCTAAATTCTGATCCATTTTACCAGAACAAAGTCACAGTCAGAACCGGATCTGTTTCCTCCCATCACCTTTGTCTAAGTTTATTAAGACTTGTCCCACGGTCTGACGGCTTCTTCACACCCAAGCTCCTACGTACCAGGACCGTCTGTCCACCGCCAACCCTCTGCCGCCACTAGGGGCGTAGCGACCCATCGATCCGGACCCACACATCGTCATTTTAAGATACGTGTTTATTTTGAAAGTAGGACCATACTCCTGCAGCGTTCCCGTAGGAACGCACAGGTAGATTAAATCCTACTTCCTTTTTCCACAGCCAACAACACGCACAGTCCCACACAGCCAGCTCTGCATCCCAGCGCTGGCGAGACAAACGCAGACGAGCCGACCAACGTGTCCAGCCAGAGTGATCTGAGCCAGCGCCAGATCACTGATCAAACAGTGAAAGCAGGACAGATGTGGGGCAGAGCGAGAAGATCTGATGCTGACACCAAGTGGTGCTTTGTCACACCTGACCCCTTTGATTCCAAACAGAAAGCATTTTAGAGCTGGAGCACATGTAGTTGGTTCAGTGGAGTAGTGGGCTCAGAGTGGGGGGTCTTTGCTCACCTGAAAGGCCAGCTGTAGCGGAACTTTAACAGTTTTTTGAGGATCTCCTCACACCTCTCCAGCTCCAGCGCCTGCCGGGACACTCCTGTCTGGGAACTTAATCTCACCTGCAGAGACAATGCGATAAAAACGGGTCAGGTCTTTGTTTGCGGGGTTCATGCTGCTTCAGCTGCAGCGCTGCTCAGATGACATCAGGTCCATTTGTCCTGATCCTTGGGTTACAGGTGTTGGTGAGTAAATGATCCACCTCTGCTGCCAATCAGTCAGCTTCAGTTAAAGGTGTATAAAGAGGTGGGTTCAGATAAACTTTGCGAAGGTGTCTTCTCTCCAGAAGTTTCCTCCACCTGCTGCAGACTGAGCTCATGCCTTACCAGTTCATCGATGTCGGCGGGGCTGCCGGGTCGGACCCTCTGATTTCTGTTCTGACTGCTTGAGGGCTTCTTGGATTTGCTCTTTGAGCTATTCTGTCGCGTCGAGGACGGCTTATTCTTCTTCCTGGGTCTCACTGCAGAGAGAACACGGAAGATGATCAGTAGAGGAAGTCACCATTGTGAGGAGCATCGGTGGTTCAGGGAAAGAATCGGGATATTGGACCGAGTATAGATGTGATCTTTCATATAAGAGACCTGGAATTCTTTTGTTTCAAAGTGCATCGAGCAGATGTCAGACTAAGATCAGGCGACTTCCTGCCGATGCTCCAAATGTGGTCGGAATAAGTAATGCATTCAAACGGAGATCTACACTCCCAACTTCCCGACCCAATTCCACCAGAACCTGCCCAGCAGTTTTTGTCTGTATTCCTGAATAATTGAAGTCAGAACCGAGGAGGAGTTGATTGACCTCTAATGTATTGGTCTGCTCTTTTACTGGTCACCTACTCAGACACCCTGGATGTTCTCTGGTCCACTGAGATCTACCTCATCAGTCCGGACCTCCATCCAAGAGGATGGTCCTGACTCGGACCCCAGCGCTCCCAAAGCCCTTGACACAGATGAGCTTTAATTCTAAAAGGCCTAAGCCTTCAGAAGGGCGAGCTCCATCTACGCTCACGATTCCAAGAACGATGTCATGACAGACAGAAAGACATGAAGAAGAATCAGAGTTATCAAAGTTACGGTTCTTATGACGTGACACATCTCCTTTCTCACACTCACAGCTGTGGCCCATGGCCTTGTAGTCATTCTCCTCCTCGTCCTCGTCCGCCTCCTCAGACTCGTCCTCCTCAGACTCGTCCTCCTCAGACTCGTCCTCTTCATCCGTGTCCTGGTTGTAGTTTCTGGAGGGGAGATGGAGGCCAGAAGGAAACATCTTGATTTGAACGTTGTGAGGTGACATAGAAACCAGGCAGCAGCTCCAAACACCTGCAGCCAGAGGAGAGGAGCTGTTTCCTCACAAACCAGCAGCTTCTCTGCCTCCAGTCTCTGCGGAGGCCCTGACACGCCTCCATCTTTACCTCGGCCAAGGAGCTCATCTTCTCACCAGCACTGGGTTTGTTAGTCTTTCGGGAGGATCAGGTCCGGCTTCTGATCGAATTTAGATTTTTCTCTCCACGACAAAAAGGTCCAATTAGATTCTGGTGGTGATTAGTTTATGTTTGTCTGCCTGCTTATGGTGTTCTGAGAGGCACAGGCAGAACTGAACCAGGGGAACCGGGCTCCTGTGGAGGGGACTAGTTTACAGAAGGAAGGTCAGGTAGAGGTCAGATAGGGGTCAGGTGGAGGTCAGGGGGGGGGGATCAGTTAGGGATCATGTAAGGGTCAGGTGGAGGTCAGGTAGGGGTCAGGGGGACGGAAGCGTCTCCACAAACTGAACGGCTGTGGTGGAGCTCTGAGCTTCGTCTATGAAACATTTTTCAAGCAGGAAGTCTCCTAGAGGTTCAGAATCTCCCACCACAGAGCCGGCTGAGGTAACAGCCATTTTAAAAAGCAACAAATTCAGGAAGGTTAACAAACAGTCCAGTAAAAGAGGAAGAGCTGTTGATAAATACTCCATCACCACATTGGTCAGGATGCTTCTACACGTAGAAGAGTTAAGGCAGCGTTAGCGTCTTCGTTCACGGCCCTGAGAACCAGAATGCAATATCAATTAACTGCAAACATTCTTCACTCAGATGAATGTGGTTCTGTTCCCAACTGAGGTCCTCCAAATGGACGGTTGATACATTTGTCAATCAAAAGCAAACCGTTCATGTAGATGATCAGAGCAGCAGATGCTGGTCGCATCTTCTCATCCCTCAGGTTCTACAGCTGTTCCCATTCATGTTTCAAAAACGTTCTAGTAGAACCAAAGCCTGGTTCATTTCTGTCCCCAACATGGAGCTGAGGACGGGTGGAATGACTGCATTGATCAGGACAGGAGCAGGAACGCCTCAGAGCGGGCACTCCTCACGTCGTGACTCGGACCGAACCCCTTTACCAAAACCGGTTCTGAACCGTTAAGGTGTCCAACTCCATCCCTAGCTTTTATTAGTGTGCAGTTTTACAGTCGGACTTCCACAGATCCGTGAGTTCCCTACTTCAGAACCCAGAGAACGGCTGGTTAAAAGTAAAAGCCATACAAGATCTTTGTGTTGGGGGAAGCGTCACACTCTGACGACTGTATCAACGACCATTTATATAATATACATATCATATATAACGCCAGTTTGTCTGGCAGATAAAATCCTCCTTAGTCGGGACTAAAGGCTTCCCTGGACGGTGGAGGCGGAGCTGAAGCTGAATATGACCGGTACCTTGAGCGGGAGCCTCGTCGGGCCACGGTGGGCTGGCAGGCCGGGCAGAGCCACTCTCCCACAGGAATGCGGTAGAGTGCGGGTCGCAGACAGAAGAGGTGGAAGGCCTTGTTGCATCCATCACAGAGGATGAGCTTCTCATCGTCTCCTGGAAGAGATGATTAGATCAATCGTTAAACTGAGCCGGGTTAAATCCACTTCCTTGATTCATGGATACATCCAGGAAGTTTCCCCCTCGCCAGTTCTCCCTGATTTTACCCCCTGAAGACACCTACAAGCTGTGTAAGAAGGTGTGGTCTTGTAAATGGCATCTGCATAGGTGCCGGTTCTTTAAGTAAACCTGCCTGACACTACTCGTCTGTCCTGCTCTGAGCCTGTCCCTGCGGTTCTGTTTGGATCTAGGCTGAGACTCCGTTAGCTTCAGGATCAGGAGACAGTTAGTGGCGCTGCTGAAGCCTTACCTTTCCTGCGACAGACTTTGCAGCGAGCGTTTTCTGCAGACATGTCCCACTTGATGCAGGCGTCCAGCATCCCCAGCAGGACGTGCATACGAGAGAATGTCTGGGCCTCTCTGATGGACGTCTTCCACTTCTCCACCGCCGTAGCTACCTGAGACCAAAGTAAACAGACCCGCTGGTTTAAACAGAACAGAACAGAACAGACAGAGCGCTAGATTGAAGAAAGCAGTGGTAGATCCGTTTGGACATTCAGTCCGAGTCAGACTGTGAGTTTTATGTAGCCGTTAGTCATGAGACACTGGGACCAAAGCGAGACGGACGACTCATCAATGTAAGTAGGACTGCAACAAACACTTGACTGGGAAATTATTTATCGTCGAAATATATACTCGATGACATCATCGGACACCGCCTCTGACACCGCGTAAAGAAGAAAGTCAACATTAGCACCAAATGTAAATTGCATTATAAATTAAATGTATTTATAAATATCCTTTATTAGTCACATAGTCATACAATAAAACATAGTGAAATTACTTCTCTGCATTTGACCCATCCCTGAGGGAGCAGTGGGCAGCCCCTCGTGGAGCGCCCGGGGAGCTAAGGATTCAGGGTCTTGCTCAAGGCTCCTACGACAAGTAGACCCTGGTGGGATTCGAACCGGCTACCTTCCGATCGGGAGACGGCCGCTCTACCCACTGAGCCACAGCCGCCGAATTATTATTATTATTATTATTAGCGTTTCTCCCTCAACACAACAACAAACCCTGTGAGCTGAAAGATTGTCCAAGTGGAAAGTCCTGGAGTGGAGCTCGTCAGAAATGCTGGAGCGTTAGGACCGTCATCCCTGCAGACGAACACGACTCGTCCCTGCAGACGAACACGACTCGTCCCTGCAGACGAACAAGACTCGTCCCTGCAGACGAACAAGACTCGTCCAAACAGAAGAACAAGACTCGCCCCTGCAGACGAACAAGACTCGTCCAAACAGAAGAACAAGACTCGCCCCTGCAGACGAACAAGACTTGTCCCTGTAGACGAAGAGGACTCGTCCCTGCAGACGAACAAGACTCGTCCCGGCAGACGAACAAGACTCGTCCCGGCAGACGAACAAGACTCGTCCAAACAGAAGAACAAGACTCGCCCCTGCAGACGAACAAGACTCGTCCAAACAGAAGAACAAGACTCGTCCCTGTAGACGAAGAGGACTCGTCCCTGTAGACGAAGAGGACTCGTCCCTGCAGACGAACAAGACTCGTCCCTGCAGACGAACAAGACTCCTCTCAGTAGACGAAGAGGACTCGTCCATGTAGAAGAAAAGTCAGGGTCTGCATCAGACGCCACCAAGTAGAACCACAGACGGTCCGAAGCTCACTGATGTTCTTGTCTGGGAAGAGATCCTCCAGGACAACCTTCTCTGTCCCATCAGGAGCAGGTCCAAATATTGTCAGGATGGCATTCAGGCACGAGGAGGATCAGTTTGATCAGAACCAGAGGTTTCAGTTTGTCACTGTGATTTAGAATCCAGTCGGTTGATGGTTCTGGTTACCTCTGACCTCATTTTGTTCTCAACCGACGACATATAGATTTTACCCTGGAATGTCTCAGTCATGGAGGTCCGGTGTAAAGATCTGGTGTAGCTTTCACATTTTTGAGAAGTGTGTATAATACTTCAAAATAGAAACCTGTTAAAGTGTAACAGAACTAGCTCAGGAGTCCGAGAGCTGGGTCATAGTGATCTGGGTCATAGTGATCTGGGTCATAGTGAGCTGGGTCATAGTGATCTGGGTCTGGATGGATTCACGTCTTTCACTCCTGCAGGTTTTTTAGACGGTTTATTTATAGCTTCTACCTCATAAAGGAGTTTTTGCTGCAACTCACACACTGAATGAAAATGACGAGATTACCCGAGCCGCCTGACATCAAACATTCAAATTATGTTCTCTTACCCGGGCTTCTTCAGCCAGTCGCTTCTCCTCATCCACCTCTTCAGCCTTACTGCTTTCTTCTCCTCCCAGCTTCTTCTTCTTCTTCTGCTTGGGGGCCATGAACCCCTGCAGGAACTTCTTGATGACGCAAGCTTGGATGGTGATGATGCACTCGCCAAAGTCCTTCAGGCTCTCCATGTCTTCTAGCTGTGAAGACATGATGACGCAGACAAACACATCAGACCTCTGTGCGTGTGTGTGTGTGCACGTGTGTTTGTGAGCACCTGTGTATGTGTGTGCACCTCAGTGTTTTATTATAATGTGAGTGGTGTGTGCATCTGTGTGTGTTTGTGGGGCACAAATGTGTGGGTGGGCACGTATTTTCGGGCATCTGTGTATGCACGTGTGTGTGTATGCACGCCTGTGTGCGTGCACGTGCGTGTGTATGCACGCCTGTGTGTGTGTGTGGGCACCAGTGTGTGTGTGGATGCACGTGTGTGTGTATGCACCAGTGTGTGTGTGGGCAAGTGCGTGTGTGTGTGGGCACGTGTGTGTGTGTGTGGGCACGTGTGTGTGTGTGTGTGTGTGTGGCACGTGTGTGTGTGTGGGCACGTGCGTGTGTGTGGGCAAGTGCGTGTGTGTGTGGGCACGTGTGTGTGTGTGTGGGCACGTGTGTGTGGGTGTGGGCACGTGTGTGTGTGTGTGTGCACGTGTGTGTGTGTGTGTGGGCACGTGTGTGTGTGTGTGTGTGGGCACGTGTGTGTGTGTGTGTGGGCACGTGTGTGTGTGTGTGTGTGGGCACGTGCGTGTATCTAAATCTTCTTCTACTTTGATGTTCGTGCATCTTCACATGGACCTTCTCAGCATTCATTCATCTGTGGTCAAATGACCGCGTCTAAGCGAACCAGGTAAGACCGTAGACTTCAGGTTAAAAAAAACACCCAGTTCCGTCTTTTCTATTGAAAATATTTGAAACCTGTAATTTTGTCTGGAACTTAACGCAAAGTTTACAGAAGTATCAGAGTTATATCATGACATCCGTCTTTTCAATCCTTCATCAGTGAGAAAAAGTTACTTTTCTAAGATGAAAAGTCGTTAAACATCTCTGCTACCTGGGGGAAGACGTTTGGTGAAAAAAAGTATTTAAAGAACGGCTAAAAGTTGGAAGACCGGAAAAGAAAACCAGTTCAGAGTTTGTAGAAACAGAGAAGAAACGTTGTTTTCATCCTTAAAAACAAGGAATCTTTTACTGCAAGGAATCTAAAACATGGAATATTTTACTAAAATCGAGTGTAGCAGGAGAACTTCTCACCTGTTCCTCGAGGTCTATGTTGTCATCCAGGTAACCCAGACCTCCCTTCTGGAGCCGTGAGGCCACCTCCTGGATGTCACTTCGCAAATACTTGAGTAGCTCTGTGTAGCCATCGCAGTTCCTGAGGCCCAGTTTAG
Source organism: Lophius americanus (assembly GCA_037951165.1). NCBI lineage: Eukaryota > Metazoa > Chordata > Actinopteri > Lophiiformes > Lophiidae > Lophius > Lophius americanus. The sequence goes on from JBBDHG010000380.1 coordinate 243,688, forward strand.
CCTTTCGGGTCAGATGGATGGAGTGGAGGATGTCCTGGTACCTGAAACGGTGAGAGAGAGTTGTGTTCAGCTCCAGCTCAGACATTTTGATGCTTTACTGTCAGCAGTAGTATATACTGGGTACGGTTGTGCTTTGTTCCTTTGATGTTTTATACTGGGTAATGATGTGCCTTGATCCTTTGATGTTTTACACTGGGTAATGATGTGCCTTGATCCTTTGATGTTTTACACTGGGTAATGATGTGCCTTGATCCTTTGATGTTTTACACTGGGTAATGATGTGCCTTGATCCTTTGATGTTTTACACTGGGTAATGATGTGCCTTGATCCTTTGATGTTTTACACTCGGTAATGATGTGCCTTAATCCTTTGATGTTTTACACTGGGTAATGATGTGCCTTGATCCTTTGATGTTTTACACTGGGTAATGATGTGCCTTGATCCTTTGATGTTTTACACTGGGTAACGATGTGCCTTGTTCCTTTGATGTTTTACACCGGGTAATGATGTGCCTTGTTCCTTTGATGTTTTACACTGGGTAATGATGTGCCTTGTTCCTTTGATGTTTTACACTGGGTAATGATGTGCCTTGTTCCTTTGATGTTTTATACTGGGTATAAAAACATCATATGTACAATGATGTGTCTTGTTCCTTTGATGTTTTATACTGGGTATAAAAACATCATATGTACAATGATGTGCCTTGTTCCTTTGATGTTTTACACTGGGTAATGATGTGCCTTGTTCCTTTAATGTTTTACACTGGGTAATGATGTGCCTTGTTCCTTTGATGTTTTATACTGGGTATAAAAACATGTACAATGATGTGCCTTGTTCCTTTGATGTTTTATACTGGGTATAAAAACATCATATGTACAATGATGTGCCTTGTTCCTTTGATGTTTTACAGTGGGCAATGATGTGCCTTGTTCCTTTGATGTTTTACACTGGGTAATGGTGTGCCTTGTTCCTTTGATGTTTTATACTGGGTATAAAAACATGTACAATGATGTGCCTTGTTCCTTTGATGTTTTATACTGGGTATAAAAACATATGTACAATGATGTGCCTTGTTCCGTTGATGTTTTATACTGGGTACTGATGTGCCACGTTCCTTTGATGTTTTATACTTCGTACTGAGGTTTGCTCTGTCCAAGTGCTTTAGTTCTTAACAACAATTTTGTTGGTTCTGTGTTAAATACGTCTTCAATCCAAATATTTCCAGAACCTACAGCTTTGTAAATGCTTTAAATAGCACACATTTGATTGCTGCAGATGTCGACAGCTGGAAAAAACGTGTAATGCTGGAGCAGCGCTGCAGGACTGGAGCATGTTAAAGCGATTATTTGCTATAATGAGAATTCATGCACCTATTTTGGATCTTCATCTTCAGCTCACTCTCTCGAACCCCCTGAGAATGAAGACTATCGACCAGCTCCTCCAGCTCCGCGGGGTTGTCGCAGATGAACCTGAAGTCACAGACGAACATCTCAACAACCAATGGTGTGTAATGTTTAGATTGCAATAAATCCATTGAAAGGAGACAGCCGACGCTCTTACCAGAGGTTCTGACCCTGTTTGGGGACAGTGGTCTCTATGCAGATGTCCGCTGCTGCCCCCTGCTGGGCTCCTTCGCTCACAGCTCCATCGATGCTACCGTCATCCTTCTCTGCTCCTGCAGCATCAACAGCTTCAATCATCAGTGACCACTTCCAATTGGGAGGATTTGACAGGATACATTTTTAAAATAAAACAAACACGTCTTGCACCTTGTGAGTCGTTAATCGTGGCTGACGCCCGGTCCTCCTCCTCATCTTCCTCAGGCTCAGCTGGTACCTCCTCAAGTGGAGGGGTGAAGCTGTATTCGATGCTTTCGTGCACCCAGCCCTTCTCGATATAGAGACCCGGAACCACATCAGAGAAGAGCCAATATCTGCAGGAAACGCAGCCATCAAACCCAAAGCCCCCTCAACACGTCCAGGACTAATCCAAAACAGGGTGCGCAGGACTGACCTGTTGTGGTTTCTGTCGGTCCCCATGGGGGTCCGACGCATCACCAGTCTAGCTTTGGTGATACCATCCTGAAAGGCCCGTTCTGTAGCCGCCCTCTGTCTCCGCATCCGCTCCTCTTCAGCCTCTTTGTCCATCCGTTCTAAATGTATAGCAGTAACTAATCAATCACGTGAGCAAAAACTAAGAAATATCCATTTTAAATAAACTGCTTTCCTCTAAAAACTTTACGTTCAATCAGCAGTTTCCCAAAATTCTTTTCTGGGGTCTAACTTTAAAAAAATGCACATCCATTCAAAAAGCTCTCATACTGATGAAAAAGAAAGTTAGTGCATGAATCAGTGTTTGTGGGCCCACAGTCACGTGTCTGCGCCCACAGTCACGTGTCTGCGCCCACAGTCACGTGTCTGCGCCCACAGTCACGTGTCTGCGCCCACAGTCACGTGTCTGCGCCCACAGTCACGTGTCTGCGCCCACAGTCACGTGTCTGCGCCCACAGTCACGTGTCTGCGCCCACAGTCACGTGTCTGCGCCCACAGTCACGTGTCTGCGCCCACAGTCACGTGGCTGCGCCCACAGTCACGTGGCTGCGCCCACAGTCACGTGTCTGCGCCCACAGTCACGTGTCTGCGCCCACAGTCACGTGTCTGCGACCACAGTCACATGTGCGGACTTTTAGCATGAATCTAACTCCACAGAATAACAGCCAGCAAACACGTGGCGAGGACGAGGATGTCTGTCACTCCGGCTCTCATGTGAGCCGGAGTGACAGCATCAATCGGAAAACTAGGGAAGCTGATTTACTTGGTGAACCAATAAATATTCTGCAACCACATGTGGGTCCGACCCCGTTTTTGGGGCTGGCTGCTCTGAATGAGCCTCTAGTACAAAGATGTCGGCGGTGGAGAACTTCAGCGACAGTTGAAGATGTGGACCATGGGTAAACGGGTCCAAACCGTACCTTTGTTTTGTCGGTCCAGCTCCTCTTTTTCCTTCTTAGCCTGCATGCTCATCAGCCGCCGGCTCTTCACTGTGCTGATCATGTCTTCCGGCTCCATTTCCAGCTTCGGCTCAACTTTGACCTCTTTTTTGCTTTCCTTTTTTGCTCCGCCTTCTTTCTTCTTCTCGACTTTGAGCAAAGAATGATGGAAAAAGGAAAACCTTTTACAGTTTTTAAGTAACTAATAGAAGGATTGAACGTTTTTCTTTCTTGATCACTAAATCATACGCATAATAAATTTATAAAACTGCAAGTTTCAACAAGATCAATTTAAGACATTCTGAGGCTTTAAAGCCAGGAAAAATGTAATTTAAGACCACATTAGCTAAATGTAATGCCAATGTATGCCAGATAAATTAGTATAGAGTATAACGATGCCAGTTACAAGACTGTGCACAAAAGTGTATTCATAAATTTGAAACTCTGGCCCAAAGTCAGTTCAACTTCTGGGGGATCATTTTGTCCAGTCAGGAACCAGAGGAGACTGTAGATCAGTTCCAGTTGCTTTGGTTCTGATGTAAGGGACACCAGGTGGATAGGAGAGGTAGCAGCGGGACAACCCCCGGAAAGGTTCTGGTTCTGCAGATGGAGGCCACAGACCATTTCTCTCTCCCCATCATTCCTGATATATTCTTCTCTAGTTCTGGTTCTGCTGGTGTCCTTGTCTCTACTGGTACCAGGATGTGGTACCTGCAGCCAATTCAGGTGGACCAGCCCCTCCAGGACGGAAAATCCATACATGCCGTCACTAGAAGGCCTGCTGTGTCTCCAAGGACAGTCTCAGGAGCGTGCATGGTCCACCTGAGTGGGCTGCATGTACCACATCATGGTACCAGTAGAGACAGGGACACGAGCAAAATGCAGAACTAGAGGAGAATCTGTAAGGAAGGATGAGGAGAGGGAAATAGTCTGTGGCTACCACCTGCAAAACCATTCCTTAATAGGGGTCGTCATGCTAATTGCCCCTCCTTCCGTCTGTCCTCTGCCTGTTTTGCACAACAGCAGGTGAAATTTATTTACAATCATTATTGCTTCCTGACTGAACAGGTTGATATCCCGGATGTGTCATTGACTTGGAGTTACACTGTGATGATTATATGCTCCCACAATTTTCTTGAGTAATGTATTATTACATCTGAATGTTCTTAACAATTATAACATTTCCTGATTCAGTCTGAAGGGGCGGAGCCTCGCCTACCTTTGCCCTCCATCTCCTTCTGCCTCTTTTTCTCAGCCTTCTTGCGGTCGTTGACTTCCTTTAGCATGGCCAGACGCTCCTTCCACAGCTCAGCAGACCGCTGCTGCTTTGCATCTACGTGGTCTTCAACCGAGTAGGTCATGAGGATACGGTGGGAAAGAGCCACCAGAAGATTGACCTTCTCTTCAGTGCTCAGCTCAAACACCTCAACTGTTTCAAGCTTGTCCAAGAACTCACTTGTCACCACGTCATCAAAGCCCCCAAGACCCCCAGAGTCCTCGGAGCCATGTGCGCTCTCCTCACCGTGAGCGTCACATGGTCGCAGACACAGCCGGGCCAGCTCGGAAGCCGAGTGCAGGGTGAGGGGGATCTCAGATAGGGGCATGTCCAGCTCACTGTAGCCCTCAGCCAGCTCATCCTGTAGCAGAGTCTGAAGAAGCACCACCAGCACTCGATTCAAGTAGAGGAAGCCGGAGTGATCTCCTGCCAGCGCCTCCATCAGAGCTATAGCAGTGATGGGATACTGGTCCTCTGGCATCAGCAGACCTGCATAGCAGTGAAGGAAGTCCACAACCATAGCAACATCTCCAAACAGAGTGTTGGGCAAACCCTCTGGCATGTCTACAAGCTTAAAAACTGGCAAGTTCTTTCCTCCTTCAATCTCCTGGTCTTCATATCTGCGTGACTGTTCACGGCGGACCAGCATCTCCTTCTCACGCCTCTTCTTGGCCTTTTCTCGGAGTTTCTCTCTCAGTTCTTCACGTCTTTTCTTCATCTCTTCTTGCCTCTCTTCTTCAGTCATGGCTGCCCATCGCTTCTTCTGCTCCAGTAACTCCCAGCGTTTCTGCACCAGTTCCTTCAGCTCCTCTGGCAGGCGGCCCCGATCATCTGGGGACAGGGTCTTTGCAGCCTTGGAAATGAGGGAGGACAGGGCGTTCTTCTTGTCCTCTTTGCCTTTGTTCTCCTTGTAGTAACGGAGAAGGTGCAGAGCCATTGGGTGCAGGGGCTTCCCCAGTTTGGGCGTCCCCATGCTGGTGCTGCGGGCCCTCTTCTTTGGGCTCCCAGTAGGGGTGCTCTTAGCCAGATGCAGCAGAGTCATCTGCTTCATCTTTGGCGTCTTTGCATCAACTTTACCATCTTTTTTAGAGGACTTGAGGACGTTGAGCCTCTTGTCGGCGCTCTTTCCTGTTTTCTTTCCTTCTTTTTTCTCCCCAGACTTCTTTCCTGATTTCAGAGTTGAAGGAGATGAGCCTTTGACTTCTGCTTTCTTTGGAGTTCCTAAATTCTTCACCTTGAGAGGGGAGCCATTCATGGTTATCTTCTGAAAATATAGATATGAGCCATGAATCAACACTGCCACTTGTAACGGGATGAAAAATACCAGAGTTCTCTGATGATCATACAAACCCACTCACCTGCATGTGGCCCCATATTGTTGTGCTGAGAGGCATGTCTGAAGCATCTTTCTTCTTCTTCTGCTGCTGCTGCTTCTTCTCTCCCCTCTCATTTCCTGAATCCCCACCTGGTGTGTCAGAGGGCTTCAGCTTCTTGCGAGGTTTACCTTCTGGTGACGTCAGACTCTTGCGTTTGGCAGAGGGATTCTCTGCTAAAAACTTTAGACATTCAAGAAGGTGAGAAATGACAACAAGCAGAACTTTTGATTCAAGCTACATGAACATGAGGGAGTTACCTTATGAGGATCAAGAAGGAAGTCACTGAATTTACTGGGTAGATTAAACTTTTTCACCAGTTCATCTTCCACCACCCAGGGGGCACTCTCTCCCATACCGAGCCTCAGGGCGTAATGCCTGATGAAGTAGCGCATGATCTCTTTGGTGGGAGGGCGCTCCGTTCTGTAGAGGCTGTCTGCAGGGACATCACTGATCACCTGGGAGACAAAGATCCATGTTTCAAATCAAAGAATTCATTTCTAAAATACTAAATCCCCATCGACCACAAACACCGACCTAATTCTAACGCTAACGCTAACCCCAACCCATGAGGAGGGCATTCTGAAGAAGCTGGACAACAGGAACATGAGCCCTATTCGCAAAGGACTAGTATCACCTGGGGAAGGGTCTTACCTGGGGAGTGGACTTGCCTGAAGACTGGTCTTAACGGGGGACATTTGGTTATTTATAATAATTACTGAGGACGTCTGTGATATTAATCCAGTGGAATGCGCAATGTCTGTTATTTGAAAAATTCCACTGAAAATGGCCGACCACATTTCACCAAATACAGAGGTCCTGTGATTATTTGAGTCCTCTGTGAATCAGCTTCTAAGTGATTTGGGGACGGAATTCACACTTTATGTTTTCCCTTTCCCGATTATCGCGTTGACGAATATACTGAAATACTATTTTGGACCATTTTCAAGCGGTTGATCATTACTGTGTTTTGAGCCTCACATTAGTTCTCACAGCCTGCCGGGTTGTCCCTCAACACACAAGCTGAGGGATCCTCTGGGATCATCTAGGATCCTCTGGGATCCTCTGCTAGGAGTCATCACAGCCGAGCGGCTGGTGTGACAGAATCCCAGGCGCACTGGGCCCGCCGCTGAGGCTGGTATGAGAGACACTGGAGGGTTTGTACCCAGGGTGTGTTTAATCCAATGCAAACATCCACCTCAGGCTGACGGTGGGGGGGTCCAGACGGTGTGCTTGCATCCGGTTCAGGGATGCGCTACCATCGACCTTCGCCTGCCTTCCCGCCCATCCGACCTACAGAAGCCCGGCCCGCACCAGACGCACCTCTAGGTGCTGCCAGCTGACCCGATCATAGCAGCGGGTGTTAGGCAGAGCCTTGACATCATAAAGCCAGGTCAAATACAGACGGACCAGCGCATGAACCACAGACGTTGGGTCAGTCCTTAGGTAAAACTAGTCCTGTGTGAATACAGAGAGAAATGCACACCTTATCCTCATTAACCAGCTTCACGTCGTACTTAAGAGGAAGGAATTTGGGCATCACCCACTTCCTCTTCTCCTCCTTTGTGGCGGTGGGGAGCTTCCTTGGTGAGCGTCGTGCTCGGTCACCTGATGGGAGAAGAAACGATTTCATGTGAAAGAATCTTTCAAACTTTCTGAACATTGTGGTTTGAAACCATAAGCTAAATATTGGAAATTTGAGAAAAACGTCATTTCAAAACAAAACTAAAAAAAGTATTCAGAGAACGCAAAGCCCCGCTAAGGTCCATCAGAACCAGATGTAGACATTACCTTGGTCAGAAGCCATTAGATCTCTTTATGTAGGAAATGTTCCTACAGATTCCTCCATTAATGTCTCCAACAAACTCTCTGAGCATCTCTCAGATTCCCTTTAGCAGTCGTCTCCCGAGCCTTCCACTTCAGCGTCTCTTTTCAGTCCAATGAGCCCCAAGCTCCCCCCCCCAAACCATCCCACTTTCCACCTTTTCATGGAAAATAACTAAGATAAAATAATAACAGCTGTCATCGTTTTTTCACAGGCGCAAAGATAATGATTGGAAAAACGTCAAACACTTTACCTCCAGTTCAAATTCATCAATGGCCAACGAACCAAAACTGTTGTTGCACATTTGTATATATATTTATGTAATTACATTTTTGCACCATGAACGGAGGAAGACAACATTTCAGTTTCTACATAAGTCTGACACATTTGATAAAATGACAATAAGTTGACTTTGACTAAAGACAGCGCTCTCAGCATGCGGTGACCTCACCACCCCAGACGGCAGTCATTTTATTTTAATGTTGCGACAGACATAACGTCCCCAAAATGTGATCAACTCTTAAGATATAAGCCAAATCCTTCCTCTGGTTGAATTGTTATTAAAATCCGGACTGTGATTTCTCCTCAATCTTGCCAACCCTAACCCAACAAACAAAGGCCCTGGGGTGAAAATATAACCTCCTACAGCAGCTGTTAAAGCCCCCCACAGTAGGATCCTCCTACAGCAGGTCTTCTCGGATCCACCGGCCCCTATGGACCCTGAAACTCTGAAAGTGTGTTCATGCACAGAGCGTCACTCACCGAGGCTCTCCCTCCTCTTTTCCTCCTCCTCCCGTGCAGGAGGCTCCTTCCTCTGGTTCTCCTGACTCGTGTTCTCCTTGTCGCTGGATGGAGAGTCACAGGCACCTTCTAGTTTCTTCTCCGCCGTCTCACCATCCAAGTTCTCCAGGGGATGGATCTTCACCACCTTCACTTGCAAACTTTTGTCCTTGCCCACCTGAAGAGACAAAGTCTGGTGAGTGTCCTATGGGATCTATCATTCAGACATTTAATCAACGGCAGGTCACACCGGATGGACTACGATGAGTTAAAAGTTAAAACAACTACGTTGATACGTCCTAAATGAACGGTTAAAATATTAAAATTAAAAGGTTTAGAGTTTTAGAAAACCCTCTGCAAGCATTTTAAATATGGCTAAGCAGTTATGAAAAATATAAAACCGTTTCTATGGTCCTCTATATATTATGTTTACTTAATACTATTAAAATTCAAAAATAAAAAACCTTCTTGGATAATATGGAAAACGTCATCAAACTGAAAAGTGTCTGCTCTTGTGAAAAGTCGGCCTCTGGGGATACATGCTTCTCAAATTATGATCATCTATTAATATAATTATAATAACCAATTATTAACAATGGTTAAAATGACTTTGGTTTAACACATCCAGCAGTAAAATGCATCCTAGTTCTTTCATGTAGTAGTTCTATTAATGTAAGAGAGAAGGTAAAGGACCTGAACAGCTGCTGCGTATTTGTAACATCATAAAATACTGAGGTCATCAGAAGATCCAGATTAAAGGTACATCACAGAGAAATGTGGGAATGAAAGAATCAAACGCACCAGGAAGTCACACTCTTCTCCCACGGCATACTTGGTGAGGATTTCCACCCATGCCATCTCAACCAGTTTGTCTAAAGACACAGTGTTGTGGTGGACCATCTCCAGCACGGGCTTCTCGAACCACTGCGGATATTCCTCTTGCAGCCTACACACACACCACATAAACACAGACAGATGCACGCACACACACATCACATAAACACAGACAGATGCACGCACACACACACACCACATAAACAGACAGATGCACGCACACACACACACCACATAAACAGACAGATGCGCACGCACACACACACCACATAAACACACACAGATGCACGCACACACATACACACATCACATAAACACAGACAGATGCGCGCACACACACCACATAAACACACACATCACATAAATACACACAGATGCACGCACACACACACCACATAAACACACACATCACATAAACACACACAGATGCACGCACACACACACACATCACATAAACACAGACAGATGCGCACACACGCACAGACATCAGATAAACACACACCACATAAACACACACAGATGCACGCACGCACGCACACACGCACATCACATAAACACACACACAGAGTAGTTAGTACTACTGTGAAGATGTTTCAGTGAGTTTACAGTATCTCTAATTGTCATCATGGGCAGTTTTAAATGAATTTACTTTTTTCCCCGAACATGTTTGTAAGTAAAACATCTCCAGGTCAGAAACAAACAAATAAATTCACGTGGATGTGCCCCTCAAATAACACCGTTTAGGTGTGTGTGTGAGACGCACTATAGGGTTCAGAACACACGTCAAAGGTACAATGACATCCCGCCTGTGAAACTTCTGTGACAACTGGGCCAGACTAACCAGGCTATGGTTCTAAAATTCCCATAATGCACTGCAACAGCTAGCACAACAATAGAGACCTGCAAGCTCTAGCTCTCCTCCACTGAGATCAGAAATCCGTACAGGGAGACAGACATCAGTGACAAGCCTTGTTTCCAGAGATAATGTAATAACTAGAATAGAGAATAAACATACGACAACACACAGAGAAGTAGAAGAAGTTTTTCCCTCTCTACAAATACATACATATAATTATATAAATACATACATAAATATGTTATATTTGGATTTCATTTTGGTTTTTTGTCCATTAAAAAACACAAAAACAGATTTTAGATGTAACTTCAAAAGAAATGGATACTGGTTGTTACCGGGGCCTGCCATAAAACCTTTGTTGACGTTGCTGAGGAAGAGGAAGACAAAAACCAATGATGCTGATGCGATTTTTTTATGTCCACTATATGAATGATTTGTTATGGTACCTGGGATTAGAGCATGTCACCCAGTGCATCACCCTTGGTTTAGAACATTACATAACAGGGAACGGAGTGCTGAGGCCGGCCAGCAGGGGGAGACAAACCTCTCTGCTTACGTAACTAGAGATCCTGAGTGACTTTGTGTCGCTCAGGATCCCCAGGTCCCCAGGTCTCCCCAAGTTCCCCTTCCTCCTGGGGAGACGCCCCTACCTGTACTTTGCTGTTAATAAGTTCAGAGAGAGAGAGATCTGCTCTGGTGATTCATAAGGGGGCCAGGATCTCTCCAGACCACCAGAGATTCAAGGATGACTCAATCAGAATGAAAGGGAGGAGGAGCCCAGGGCTCGTCCAATCAGAGCACAGAGTGGGCCTTAGAGAAGTGACTCTTCTCTGATCTCACTGACAGCCACACCATGTCCTCCAATCACCACACGGATCAAACACTCGGCAGAAATCAGATGCAACTGTTTTCAGGTGAAAACAGTAAGAGAGTAGAATTCAACAACATCTGTCTCCATCTGTCACACCAACCAACTACATGTCTTCTCACCACATCCTGAATCCTCCTCTTTGCTCCTCCCTTTCTTCTCCTGCCTGCAGCTCCATCTCCAGCATCCTTCTACCAGCAGATCCACTATCCCTCTTCTTCACGGGTCAGAACCATCTCAATCTGTCCTCTCTGACTTTGTCTCCAGGACGTCTAACCTGGACTGTCCCTCTGATGTCTCCTTTCTAATCCTGTCCTTCCTCCTCACTCCCAGAGAACATCTGAACATCTTCAGCACTCAGCTCTGCCTCCTGTCTTTTGGTCAGAACCACCGTCTCTAAATCCCTAGTAGATGGTAGATATGGTGAATTATCGTACAATATTTCGATGAAATAATTAGGATGCACATTCTCAAACGTTGGGTGAGATACTAACAGTTCGGTAACTTCCTGTTCCTCCTCCCACGCTTCTTTGTGGGTGAGCTGGTTGCTCCCGGTGCTCTTACACGTCCAGATGCGCTCCTCATACCTCCTCAGACGGGCCTCGTATTCTCTGGAGAGATTCTGGTCAAGGAATCTATAATAGTCTCATTAAAATAAATGTAAACTTTTTTCCTCCTACAGCAACTTCCTCACTAATTTAAATCTATGTGTACAAGGGTTCACCATAACATTACAACCACCGATAGCTTAGTCAGAAATAAATTCATGACCATGTTACTTTGTATATTACCTGGTTACCTGTCAGTGGGTGGGATATATTAGCTAGTGACCTGTCAGTGGGTAAGGTATATCAGTGGGTGGGGTATATCAGACAGCAGGTGAGCGTTCCGTCCTGAACTTGATTTTGGAAGCAGGAAAAATGGACCAGTGAGGATCGGAGACTTTGACATGTTTCAGATTGGAATGTCTAGAGGACTGAGTCAGAACATCTCCAGAACTCCAGGTCTTGTTGGATTCGCATGGTCTGCAGCGGTTACAATGTACCATAGTGGTCCAAGGAAGGAGCATCAGGGTCTCTGATGGTGGTGGGAGCAAGGGGTAGCTTTATTGTCTGGTTCAACAGAAGATCTACGGAAGAGGTGACATCACAGGGTAGCTGCAGACATCTGACCGCTGTACACTGGCCAAAGCGCCTTCAATGGACCCAACAGCAGCAGAGCAATGAAAGCAAGTGGTCCGTAGAACAAACTGCTGAAAAACTCTGTGCCGGTTCTGATAGAAAGAAGCCAGAACGCAGCGACACCACAGTGATGCTTCGGGAAGAAAAGTGGAGACCTATATAATATTAAGTTGGTGGTTCTACAGTTATGGCCGATGGATGTGTGTGAAAGGGGTTTTGGGAAGAGAAGGTCAAATCAGAGGTGATGGGATCAGTAAAGGTCTCTGAGGAGAGACAGGAACAACTGACAGCATCATGTTGTTAGAACCGTCTAAGCAAATGAGAAACACAAATGATGCAGCAAACAAACAAGACTCCAACCGTCCGCCACTTAGAAACCCACTTACTCTAAGGAAGACCGACTCCCCCTGAGGAAGACTAACCAACATCTCCACATAATGGGAACCTGGCGTTAGCATCATTGTAGCCATTGCTGCTAGCATGACAGTGAAAGTAGAAGCTGATAAACAAACATATACGACGGTTTTACCTTTAATCAAGAATAATTTGTACAATGTAAGATGAACCCTTAATAAAGCTCTGACACCGGAGGACCGGTTACTCGGGTGTTAGCAAGCAGGCTAACGGCTAGTAGGCTAACGGCTAATAGCTACCCGTAACCGATAGACACTTTAAAGGGGTTAAACGTCACCTGGGCTCCGATAGCCCCCTCTACTGTTCCATACATGTGAGCGCGTGCGCACCGACAAAGCTCCGGTAAACCAGTAGCCGGTGAAAGGTCGGCTCGCGGACCGGCGGAGCGTTCCGCTGAAGGATACTCTTTGTTCCTGAAGGCCTCCTTGCTGTGCTCGACGATGTAGACCTCATCTCCGGGGCCCGGTTCCTCCGCCAGCGGTTTAGTCAGTGGGTACGGTTTCCGGCCTAACAGCGGGGCCATTGCACGTCCGCGGAGGTCAAAAACAGACACGGATCGATCCGGTAACGGACTACTACAATAATGGTTCCTTGTTGTGTATCCAGGATCCACGAAACGTCTCCCAGCGGATTGCGTTACCGGCGACAGGCCCGGTGCAGGAGCAGATAGCACACTGGCTAGTCGGTTCAACAGCAAAACAATAACAGCGTGCTTCTACGCCGCCTCATCGCATCCGTCGCTCCTCCGGTAACCGCGTCATGCTGCTCCAGCCAAACGTCTTAGTGTAGATCGGGTTTCTGGACTTGTTTCTTCGTACAGTTGTCAAACTTTCAGCTTCTCCGACCGAACATGAGGAAACGGAAGGCACGTCGAATCAAACTGGCGGTAACGACCGGAGCTCGGTTCCGCAGTATGTTGGAAACTAGGCCTGTGCTTCGGAAATCATCAGGTCTATTTTGAGCATGTTTGGGCTTCTGGTAATCGGTTAACAGCGTCAACAACCAAGACGAGAAAGTTACTTAGATCAAACAAGAGGTTAATTCCTTGTCGAAATGGCGGGAGTTTCCAGTCCACCGGCACAATTCCGTACGCCGTCACTTCAACGTTTCCCCGGCAGCAGGCAGCGTCGCATGGACGCCCCGCCCTGTCTCGATGTTCATTGGCTCTCACATTGAGGCTTAGCATTTAATTGGATAATGCTGGCTGTCTGTTATCGTTGTAAAGAACAGCCGCTTCCAATAAACCACGCCCACGTAGAACATAAATGACAATAAAGATCAGAGAAGACAATGAAGATTCTGAGAAATTAGATGTAGTTATATAGAAGAGAAACTCACATTTTAAACAATGGGATCTATCTCGGGTATAACAGGAGACAGGATACTACGTCATTTCTTGTCCCATGAAGAACTTTTCACACGGGCTCAGTGTCGCTTCATAAGTCAAACGTTATTCCACAGCTGATAACGACACAAATAAAGTAATAGATAACACATTTTGTTGCTGAGTATAACATCGACATAAGATACTTAATTTTCATGGCACAACTGTCAGATGTTAAGTTCAAGCCTTATTAACAGCTTCACAGCTTTGGGGAAAAGTTTTCTGTCATGAGGTATGGGCGTGAGTGTCCTGTATCTTCTGCCAGAGGAGGACCTAGAAGGAGGGATGGTCCTGTATCTTCTGCCAGAGGGGAGGACCTAGAAGGCGTGATGGTCCTGTATCTTCTGCCAGAGGAGGACCTAGAAGGAGTGATGGTCCTGTATCTTCTGCCAGAGGAGGACCTAGAAGGAGTGATGGTCCTGTATCTTCTGCCAGAGGGGAGGACCTACAAGGCTTGATGGTACTGTATATCCTGTCAGAGGGCTGCACCTAGAAGGCGTGATGGTCCTGTATCTTCTGCCAGAGGAGGACCTAGAAGGAGTGATGGTCCTGTATCTTCTGCCAGAGGAGGACCTAGAAGGAGTGATGGTCCTGTATCTTCTGCCAGAGGGGAGGACCTAGAAGGAATGATTGTCCTGTATCTTCTGCCAGAGGGGAGGACCTACAAGGCGTGATGGTAGTGTATGTCCTGTCAGAGGGCTGCACCTAGAAGGCGTGATGGTCCTGTATCTTCTGCCAGAGGAGGACCTAGAAGGCGTGATGGTCCTGTATCTTCTGCCAGAGGGGAGGACCTAGAAGGCGTGATGGTCCTGTATCTTCTGCCAGAGGAGGACCTAGAAGGAGTGATGGTCCTGTATCTTCTGCCAGAGGAGGACCTAGAAGGAGTGATGGTCCTGTATCTTCTGCCAGAGGGGAGGACCTACAAGGCTTGATGGTACTGTATATCCTGTCAGAGGGCTGCACCTAGAAGGCGTGATGGTCCTGTATCTTCTGCCAGAGGAGGACCTAGAAGGAGTGATGGTCCTGTATCTTCTGCCAGAGGAGGACCTAGAAGGAGTGATGGTCCTGTATCTTCTGCCAGAGGGGAGGACCTAGAAGGAATGATTGTCCTGTATCTTCTGCCAGAGGGGAGGACCTACAAGGCGTGATGGTAGTGTATGTCCTGTCAGAGGGCTGCACCTAGAAGGCGTGATGGTCCTGTATCTTCTGCCAGAGGAGGACCTAGAAGGCGTGATGGTCCTGTATCTTCTGCCAGAGGAGGACCTAGAAGGAGTGATGGTCCTGTATCTTCTGCCAGAGGAGGACCTACAACGCATGATGGTACTGTATATCCTGTCAGAGGGCTGCACCTAGAAGGCGTGATGGTCCTGTATCTTCTGCCAGAGGAGGACCTAGAAGGAGTGATGGTCCTGTATCTTCTGCCAGAGGAGGACCTAGAAGGAGTGATGGTCCTGTATCTTCTGCCAGAGGAGGACCTAGAAGGAGTGATGGTCCTGTATCTTCTGCCAGAGGGGAGGACCTAGAAGGAATGATTGTCCTGTATCTTCTGCCAGAGGGGAGGACCTACAAGGCGTGATGGTAGTGTATGTCCTGTCAGAGGGCTGCACCTAGAAGGCGTGATGGTCCTGTATCTTCTGCCAGAGGAGGACCTAGAAGGCGTGATGGTCCTGTATCTTCTGCCAGAGGAGGACCTAGAAGGAGTGATGGTCCTGTATCTTCTGCCAGAGGAGGACCTACAACGCATGATGGTACTGTATATCCTGTCAGAGGGCTGCACCTAGAAGGCGTGATGGTCCTGTATCTTCTGCCAGAGGAGGACCTAGAAGGAGTGATGGTCCTGTATCTTCTGCCAGAGGAGGACCTAGAAGGAGTGATGGTCCTGTATCTTCTGCCAGAGGAGGACCTACAAGGCGTGATGGTACTGTATATCCTGTCAGAGGGCTGCACCTAGAAGGCGTGATGGTCCTGTATCTTCTGCCAGAGGAGGACCTAGAAGGAGTGATGGTCCTGTATCTTCTGCCAGAGGAGGACCTAGAAGGAGTGATGGTCCTGTATCTTCTGCCAGAGGGGAGGACCTAGAAGGAATGATTGTCCTGTATCTTCTGCCAGAGGGGAGGACCTACAAGGCGTGATGGTAGTGTATGTCCTGTCAGAGGGCTGCACCTAGAAGGCGTGATGGTCCTGTATCTCCTGCTAGAGGGGAAGACCTAGAAGAGCTGGTGGGCAGTGGCAGTTATGTCTCAGGTAATGTTGGAGTCCCTGCTTCGAATCAGGCAAATCATTTTTGAGGATGAGGAACCATCTTAAGAAGGGAGTGGCTGCCTATCTGCCACCAATCACATCTTACCGGTGTGGTCGGACGCACACAGTGTGGATAAACTACATTCCCAGTGTCACACGGTTCATAGATCGGCCTATGAGAATCAACCTCAGCGACCAGTAAAGACAATCCGCTCAGCAGACGGAACAGGGTCTGCCAAAAGAACAACGGGCAAACATTAGTTAACGGAAATGTCTGCATTTACAAAATACTCATTGAGATCGACGAGATTGATTATTTTACTTCCCATTATTATTTTTTGTTACACATGACCCTGACTCACACTCCACATTTATAAAACTAGTCAAGCCCGCTACAGCACAAAATGAAGGGAACACCAGAACCACACAGCCGACCTCCATGACTGAAACCTTTCAGAGTAAAATCTTTATTGATTTACGTTGTGTTGCTGGTTGAGAACAACATGAGGTCAGAACGGTGACAGGAAACCAGAACCGGGAACCCCCTGAGGATGGATTCCAAAACAGCCCCAGAATCACAGTGACAAGCTGAAATCACAGGTTCTGATCCAACTAGTGTGAATTTCATCGAAACTCATAATGTGTCTCAGTAATGGGTTTGACCTTTGGCCTCCTTTTGCCTGAATGCCCTCCTGACAACATCTGGACCTGCTACTGATGAGATGGTGGACGGTGTCCTTGAGGATCTCCTCCCAGACCTGGATCAAAACATCAGTGAGCTCCTGGACCGTGTGTGGTTTGTACTTGGTGGCGTCTGATGCAGTGATACAGAACTTCCAAGAGGTTCTCAGGTGGGTTCAGGTCTGGAGAACCTGCGGACCAGGAAATGGCATCAAGACCTTCATCCTCCAAGAACCACTACACACTGTGAACACACAAGGCCAGGCCTTGCCCTGGACCAGGAGGAACCCAGGGTCCACTGTACCAGTGTGAGGTCCTACAGTGGGTCTGAGGGTTTCATCCTGGTACATAATAGCAGTCAGGTACCATTGGCTAACACCTGGAGGTCTGTGAGACCCTCCAAGGATCTGCCTCCCAAGACCATCCCAAGACCAACATTGTCCTGCTGCTACCTCTCCGGTCCACCTGGTGTCACCTTCATCCGAACCAAAGCAGCTGGAACTGATCCACAGTCTCCTCTGGTTCCTGGCAGTCTCCTCTGGTTCCTGGCAGTCTCCTCTGGTTCCTGGCAGTCTCCTCTGGTTCCTGGCAGTCTCCTCTGGTTCCTGACAGTCTCCTCTGGTTCCTGACAGTCTCCTCTGGTTCCCGACAGTCTCCTCTGGTTCCTGACTGGACAGAATGATCTCCCAGAAGTTGAACTGAGTCAACCTGGTGATTTAAGGTTCTGTTCATCTTTAGAGCAGTATGTGTTGTGCCATTGAAGGACCAGGAGAAGGGTAACAGGTTCAGAGTTGGCTCCCAGGCCCAGACTATATCTAGACCATCATTTTTGTTCCGGATGTTGATGGTGGAAGGCGTAAGTGAGCTTCTGAAAAGTCAACATTTGGGTCTCTATCGTCTGTCAGAAGGTAAAACCAGTGTGAGGGTCAGCCAGGATCCTCTGCTCCTCAGTGGATTAAGGTTCTGGTCTTCTTTCAGAGGAGCCTGAAAAAGAAGGACTGTCTGGATTTGACCTGTTTTTGTATCCCGTCTCTGATGCTGTCGAAAACAGCCTGATGTCTTTCCTCATCTCCGCCTTCTTGAGAGGTCCGTCTCTGGCTGGAGTTCTGAGACCAGGCTATCAACGGGAGCTTCCAGAGAAGCGTTTTGTCAATATACAGCAAGATACCAGCAGGAACGTCTCCTGCGTGAAGATGCGAGAGTAGACAACCAAGATGCAGCGCCCACAAACACAAATGCAAACGGAAAGTAGCATTTATTATGGTTTACAACATTTTCTATTATAAACATGGGCAAATTATATTATAAATATGTTTTTGAAAGCCTTTTCATAGTGAGCAGAAGATTTGTCCAGAGAGAGTCACTGAATGTCCGGCCCACACGTCCGACTGGATGGAGACATTCACTGAACTCCTTTCAGCGGCTGAAATAAAGCAGCAAAGATAGAACATGCAAACAGAAGCTTCAACCATCCGAGAGTCATGTACAAACTGTTGGTTGTGAAAAACTAGACATTTACAGCGTAAAGATCAGAGACGGCTGCTGGACAGCAGCGACCTTCTCCAGTCACTTCAGGCAGAACTTAAAGCCACAAGATCTGAAGGAGACTTTTAAAGTCCATCCGTTTTTGCCGTAATATTTGCGTACGTGTCAAGAGAACCTCAAAACAATTCTGAAGCTCGGGCGATCAGCCAGAGGACAGGTCTCGTTCATAAAGAAGCTATCTGAGGAGAGCATTTTCTCCCGTGCAGATCTTCTTTAGAGGAGGTGCTCCCGATTCATCCAGCTCCTCCTGGCCAAAGAAAGAAACACAATCAAAGGTTACTTCCATGCGCCGCTGCAAAAAGCTGCCCTCAACCCTTTGAACCCCGGCGCTTGACCTGCGTGTCTGGGGGGCTCCGCCCCGTAGCTCCAGCTGACAGAAGGTCCTCCTTGATGAGAGTGGGGGGCTCATCAGCCCCATCCAGTCCTGAGTGAACTGGGTCTGGATTCACAAGAGAAGAACCACATCTTCATTCATGCAGCTTTGGCAGAAAAACACCAGGACTCCGGTCTGGGTTTAAAATGTTCAGATGAAAGATTAACAGCATGTTATTATGGGATGGAGTTTCTTTTGCCCGGGCGTTCTAAAATAACAGATGCAATGTCAAACCGAGAGGACAGATTCGTCCTCCACTGACCGTCCACACTCTCCTGGCCCAGCATCGGTGGCTGAGAGTCCTCGGCCCGGAGGCTGGAGCTGTGAGGAGGGCTGACCTGCTGCGAGCTGGAGGTGCTGCTGCCGTTGTCCAGCTTAGGTTGGTAAACATCTGACAGGAAGCTCTGGTTGCTGTTTTCATCTGGAGCAGAAAAAGGTTGTGACACAAACACACCCAGTGGCTCCAGTATGTCATCAGCCAGCAGCTCCAGAACTCACCTGTAAAGTCCAATAGAGAGTTGGTATTCTCCAGGACCACATCTTTCAGTCCTCGAACGTCTCCACCCGCGGATTTGCTGCGATATATCTGACGACAGAGGGGCGTGGTTTAAAATGACCTCTTGTTCATCAGCATGATTACAGTCCAGGGCTTTAAAATCGCATCGATGAGAAAACAGTGACACGACAGACATGATGAAGAGTAATCCCTATGATTCTATGCGGGGAGATCCCCAGAGGGTTTGTGGGGGATGTCGGTAGAGGTAGAGGCTGGCAGGGACTCACCGAGGAATCTGCAGGAAATGTTCCCGAACCGACGCTGCTGTTGTGTTCTGATGGAGGTCGGCGCTCTCCAAGTACTTTTTCTAGTTGGGTTTTAGTTTTGGCTGGAATAACTAATGATAAAGATGTTGGACCCGTCCCTGAGGAGCACATTGTGGGTCAGGGTGGGCTCACGGACATGACCCACATGTAGACAGCAAAGGCTGGGATTGAACCGCCAGCTTTCGGGCCTCTGCTGGCAGGACATCCTCCAGCCTGAACCCCATTAAAACCCGTGGGCTCGGTTCCACAGCGGGGACATGGTCCAAGGGCTGCAGCGGTCCACGAGGAGGATCACTGCTGGAATCACACGGACTACTGGACGCTGCAGTTTTTGTCAGCCGAGAGATTTATGAAGCTTCGGTTTTGCCCTTTTCTTATTTTTTTTTACAACAGATTAAATTAAGATGATGATGATGAAAAGTTAAAAAGTGTAGTGTACGATTTGATTGTATTTATTTATTTGTCTGGTGGAGGTTCCAATAGTTGCATGTTAGGCCAAATCTGGAATTAGTCTACTTCAAGATGAGCATTTTCATTTTATTCTACTTCAGACTTTGAACTACTCAACAACTCTGAGATACTGGAACTCATCTCCTCTACAGATCAATGCCCCTTAAACGTAATGTGACAATATCAAAACAGACATGTTTTAGTTTCAGCAGCTTTGCTCTGATAAACACTCGTTTATGTTTATATATACAGGTTAAGATGTAAAGAGGTCAAAGACTAAAATTCTAATCAAAGTTCACTGTAGGAGTTGAATAATATACATCTGTATGATATTCAACACATATAACATGAACAGATGAAACAATATATAATACTCCAGTAGGCAGAGCTTTCATCATTGGAAAATGTAGAGGCTATTCGGAAAGCTGTATAGACCCATTAGCCATAACATTATAACCACTGACAGGTGAAGCGATGGTCTGGTTACCATGGTGCGTAGTTGCTCATTCATCCAGGTCCTGGTTCTCGTTGTGGGTTGAATCCAAAGCAACTGGACTTCTGTTTGGGCTTGAAGATGTTTCAGGTCTCATCCAAGGGTCAAACTGAAGAAGCCTCTTGGATGAGAGGAGAAACGTCTTCAAGCCAAAACACAAGTCCAGTTTCAATGGATTCAACCGACAAGGATTCGGTTTACCTTGGTTACCTGTCAGCGGGTGGGACATATTACCTGGTTACCATGGCTACCTGTCAGCCGTTGGTACATTATACCATGGTTACCTGTCAGCGGGTGGGACATATTACCTGGTTACCTGTCAGCGGGTGGGATACATTATGGGGTTACCATAGATATATTATCTGGTTACCATAGTTACCTGCGAGTGGGTGGGCATATTACCTTGTTACCTGTCAGGTAAGGTGGGTTTACATGGACAGCCTAATAAAGTCATTGGTGTATTTTTAAATCAGTGATGGAGCCAACCTGCTTGGTTTCTGTCACCGGCACCCATTTGTAAATGCGCAAGGAAGTGTCTCCCACTGTCACCCACTTCTTCTCCCTGGGGAAGAGATTAATTTATTGATTAATGTGAGTCAGTACATACAAATAATAATTAGAGTAGACCATCTGCTATAATGGCGTTGGATCATGACGTAAAACAGCCATATAGCTTGCACCTACAGAACTGACGCTAAAATAATGCTCTGCCTCATCATTCACAGGTTCGTGTAAACATAATGATAACGAACCGGAAATGGTTAGTTAATGAAGAGGACAACCGTCCCCTGTCATCGCGCAGCGCGCGAGGCTGTAGCCATATTGACAGCTCTCGACGGAAAAAAGAACTCTGCCTGCCCCGCCCACTGTCAACCCGGTGCATTGATTGGCCAGCAGCCCTGTCAATCATCTAACTTTTCCGACTGAAGTTTGTTGAGCGACGCAGCAGATCTCCGGCGGCAGACCAGTCAACTATTTACCTCCATATTGTCCCTCAGACAAACTACATACCATCGCCGCACTTTCTCGATGGCTGCCAGGACCTTCTTAATGTCGTCTTTGGCCCGACTCCGGGTCTCCGCGCGGCCTGAACGTCCTGACATCTTGATGCTGTTATGATTCATCAACTGATGCCTCTGAAAACTTCAGACCGAGCCCGAGTCTCTTTATCAGCGGGTAATCTCGCGAGATATTTTGTGACGTCATGACGCTTCCTACGCTTCCACTCCATCTGCTGCAATGACAGGGTAGATACATCGGGTTTTATTTGTTTAGGATTATATCAAACACTGTTCAAAATACAGGATACTGATTCTTTCACACTTTTGCTTATTTACCTGCCAGTCTCCTCAGTTTAATATTTGGTTGTTTTTAAACTTTTTTCTTTTTCTAATGTATCCCTTTTTTAAGTAGGACTGTTTCACCGTCTAACGCTGGACTGTTTCATGGTGTGAACCTGGACTGTTTCACTGTGTGAACCTGTACTGTTTCACTGTGTGAACCTGGACTGTTTCATGGTGTGAACCTGGACTGTTTCATGCTGTGAACCTGGACTGTTTCACTGTGTGAACCTGGACTGTTTCACTGTGTGAACCTGGACTGTTTCATGCTGTGAACCTGTACTGTTTCACTGTGTGAACCTGGACTGTTTCACTGTGTGAACCTGGACTGTTTCACTTTATAAACCTGGACTGAGTGTGAGGCTGTTACCACAGTTATAAACTGAGTGAATCCTCATTTTAACTTATACATTTTATTTGTCATTTCTTTTGCAAATCTAAAATGAGTATCAGTCGTCATTACGCAGGTTTTGATGTATATCTGTGTAGATTCTCATTCATTCTGGTCCTTGTCCTGGTTCTTCATATGAGTTGAATCAGCAATTGGACTTTTGTTTGGCTTGAAGACGTTTTGCTGTATATTTAATGTAAAGTAAACATTTTTCCTCTGTAGTTAATGTAAAATAAACATTTCCATCTGTAGTTAATGTAAAATAAACATTTCCATCTGTAGTTAATGTAAAGTAAAAAATTTTCCTCTGTAGTTAATGTAAAGTAAACATTTTTCCTCTGTAGTTAATGTAAAATAAACATTTCCATCTGTAGTTAATGTAAAGTAAACATTTTTCCTCTGTAGTTAATGTAAAATAAACATTTCCATCTGTAGTTAATGTAAAGTAAACATTTTTCCTCTGTAGTTAATGTAAAGTAAACATTTTTCCTCTGTAGTTAATGTAAAATAAACATTTCCATCTGTAGTTAATGTAAAGTAAACATTTTTCCTCTGTAGTTAATGTAAAGTAAACATTTTTCCTCTGTAGTTAATGTAAAATCAACATTTCCATCTGTAGTTAATGTAAAGTAAACATTTTTCCTCTGTAGTTAATGTAAAGTAAACATTTTTCCTCTGTAGTTAATGTAAAATAAACATTTCCATCTGTAGTTAATGTAAAATAAACATTTCCTTCTGTAGTTAATGTAAAGTAAACATTTTCATGTATAGTAAATGTAAAGTGAACATTTTCATGTATAGTTAATTTAATCTATGCTGTGAAATGAGATACTATCATTAAACCGGTCAGGGAGAATACATGTGAGAAGGAGTTTGCTGAGCAGTTGTCGGTGCTGCTCACGGCAGCACCGACAGAATATATGAGTTGAATATATGAGTTGATTTGAGACACAATCACTGAACAAGGAACATTTCTGTGAAATATAGACTTGTGTCTAGAGAATGCATTTTTTTCAATCAGTAATTGACATAAAGACAGATTTGATCTTTAATCAAGTACCTGATGGTCTTAAATGAAGAATAGCATCACTATTCTATATTTGAAATGATGAGGTTGACACTCATGTTTAATCATTACCATCTGTCTGAGTCACAACACTTCCTAATACTGGTCAAACATATTTCAAAACGAGATTCTTCAGCTCATTTCAAATCTCATTTATCTATATATCACGTCTTGTTTCAACAATTCCGACCAAATCAATTTTCACTTGCTCTACTGACAGATTTTTTATGTCTTACAAGCTAAAAACATTCTGAGGTCATTGTTTCTTAAGTGTAGTGCTGTCAGAGGTCAGAGGTCAAACGAGTTTGACCTGGGGAGGTTCAGCTGTGTGGCCAACAGGGGGCAGCATGGAGTCACACTCCTGTGAAGTTGGTCACGTGGGAGTGTGTTTCATTCTTTCCAGGAATAATCCCTGATAGGAAGGATGAGTTGTTAAAATCCAGGATTGGAGCATTGTGGGCTCATTCAAACCTGAGTTTTAGTTTACAGCACCAACAACACTTCTGCTGGTGGGCGGAGTTTGATTCCATGGCACACCTTTACACATGACTTTTTTCACTGACATTTATATTAAAGACTTAGATTTTGATACAGTTTCTCTTTAAATTGAGGTTAAATATTAATCATTGAAATGAAAGACCATGAATAATTGAAGGTCTGATGGGGTTTGGGTGAAGGTCTGTCCGAAGCAGAGTCCCCTGATCTGTGACTTTCTTCGCGTGGATGAAGAGGAGCTTTATTTTGAAAAGCGGAAGTCGTGCCCTCCTCCAACCTCGCGTGTGTTGAACGTGGAGCTGCAGCTCTCTTGTCAGTGACAGGGGGTTGGACCGAGACGCAAGGAGATCCAGCATAAAGGGTCCGGAACCCTATGGACTGTCCGCCATAATCGGCAGGGTTCCCTCTCCGGTGTTTTCACGGTTTTATTTTCTAATCGTCCGGAGGATCGTATTTATTTGGCGGCCGTGAGACGCAGACGGACGGAATGGATCGAGTGAAGAGCTCCATGCAGCAAGTCCCGAACGCCATCCCAAAAGTGATCCGACGGACCGGGGGGGCCAACAGTCTGGACCTTGAGAGAGAGAGCTTCGAGAGGGGGCAGGTATGGAGGTTTTTTTTTGGGGGGGGTCCATCCTGTCTGCAAGGACCGGATGTTCTCTGTCAGCTCCCATCATTCAATGCTTCTATTATTAACGCTCATAGTTTGATCGAGCATTGGTTCTGATCCACATCAAGGTTACTAAAATAGTTCAGTATCACCCTCATTATCATCACTGAAGCACAGCCAATTAAACATGAACAGGACTACAGACATCAACAGGACTACAGACATAAACAGAACCACAGACATCATCGAACAGAACTACAGACATCAACATGAACAGGACTACTGTAATCAACAGGACTACAGGCATCATTATGAACAGGACTACAGACAACATCAACAGGGCTACAGACATCAACAGGACTACAGACAACAGGACTACAGACATCAACAGGACTACAGGCATCATTATGAACAGGACTACAGACAACATCAACAGGGCTACAGACATCAACAGGACTACAGACAACAGGACTACAGACATCAACAGGACTACAGGCATCATTATGAACAGGACTACAGACAACATCAACAGGGCTACAGACATCAACAGGACTACAGACAACAGGACTACAGACATCAACAGGACTACAGGCATCAACAGGACCACAGGCATCACTATGAACAGGACTACTGAAATCAACAGGACTGCAGACATCAACATGAAAAGGACTACAAACATGAACCGGACTACAAACATGAACAGGATTACAAACATGAACCGGACTACAAACATGAACAGGACTACAAACATGAACCGGACTACAAACATGAACAGGATTACAAACATGAACCGGACTACAAACATGAACAGGATTACAAACATGAACAGGATTACAAACATGAACAGGATTACAAACATGAACAGGATTACAAACATGAACCGGACTACAAACATGAACAGGATTACAAACATGAACAGGATTACAAACATGAACCGGACTACAAACATGAACAGGATTACAAACATGAACCGGACTACAAACATGAACAGGATTACAAACATGAACAGGATTACAAACATGAACCGGACTACAAACATGAACAGGACTACAAACATGAACAGGATTACAAACATGAACCGGACTACAAACATGAACAGGATTACAAACATGAACCGGACTACAAACATGAACAGGATTACAAACATGAACAGGATTACAAACATGAACCGGACTTCAAACATGAACAGGATTACAAACATGAACCGGACTACAAACATGAACAGGACTAATACTAACTTGAGATGTTCTGGTCCAGAGCCCTAACATTAGAGGTTATTGGGCCAGAGCTCTTACATGAGCGGTTCTGGCTCGGAGCTCTGATCTGAGTGGTTCTGGTCCAGACCTCTAAAATGAGAGATTCTGGTCCGGAGCTCATATGTGTGAGGTTCTGGTCCAGAGTTTTTACCGGAGTTGTTCTGGTTGTTGTATTGAAGCAGTGTAAAAGTGAGTAAGTTGGCAGTACCTTAAACGTGAGTTCATGAAGTGGACTCTTTAGTTCTGTTCGGTTCTGTTCATAACAATCAGATTATCTGATGACATCATTCATCTTTTATGAAGACATTGTAGATTTTGTGATGAAGTCGTTTGCAAAAAGTTCAAAAGTTATTAATCAAACAGTTTAAGTTTTATGAAGACAAAAGAAAGCCGCTTCTGCAGGAAATTCTAAGGAGTTTCTTCTTTTTGCAACTTATTTATATTTATATTATATTTATTAATTCAGCCTGACAGTTTAGATGGTGTGACGTTTTTTCTGTCTTTGAGTTCATCACTTTACGCAATAATAATAAGAATACATTCAATTTATAATGCACTTTGGCGCTTACATCACTTGTAAACACCGTTATAAGACTGTGATAAACTGAACGGTTTCTGGAACTCAACATTTTCAAATAAATAGAAATTCTAGAGATTTTGAAATTTTCCCTCATATTTTATTTAATCAATTAGAGCATTTTGATTTTGGATGCTTCCTGTCTGGTGGTCTGCCCCCTCCCCTCTTCAACACCAGACCGGGGGAGCAGGAGCAGGAGGAGGAGCAGGAGGAGGAGCAGGAGGAGGAGCAGGAGGAGAAAGTAGGTCAGATGAACGAAGGCAGTGAAGCTGCGGTCGGTCTCAGCCTCAGGAGCTCAGCAGGCCTTCTGCTGCGCCTGGGCGGCCGCATTCTGTCCAGCGCAAACCCCCCCCCCCAAACTCGACCAACCCACTCAATCCAGGACACTAGTAGCGCGGATTAGAAGCGAGGAGGGCGGAGCCTGGTCACTAGGTCACTGTCAGGATTCTGGATGTGTGTCAGGACAACATGGAGTCCAGAAAGACCTCCAGGTTCCCACGCCGCCGCTGCTGCGGGGGAGGAGGCTTAGATGATCACAGGCTGGAGCTCGAGTATCTCTCTCTGAAGTATCTGTAAAAAAGACACGTTCATGTACTCCGTCTGATCCAGCTCAGGGAAACGTTCCAGATCATCACATGTGGGTTATGAAAAGTTTCTTCAGCGGCAGAACCTTCTCCCCCCGTGAAGAAACAAGGAGCCGCTCTTAGTTCCACAGACTGAAGATCCGCGCTTTCCCGGAACGGAAGCGTGTGAAACACAGTAACTGCTAACTTCGGAGTACAAATACAAAGTAGCAAAAGAACCTTAAATGTGTACTGACGGGCAGTACTCCAGTAAAAGTACTTAGTTACTGTCCAGGTCTGCTCCTCAGAGCAGGAAGCCCTGGCTGCAGGCTTGTACGTTTATTCTTTAGCTCATTAGAAGCTGTGAGGGATGCAGAGGAGATCCTGGAGCAGGATCCAACAGGCCCAGCCCAGATCATCCGGCAGCTCTCGGTGTTCTGACACGTCGCCCCGGCAGCATGACTCACTTCCTGTTACATCAATAAACTCTGTTTTTGCCCCATTTCTACCTGTGTGTTAGAAACTTTATGCTTTACTGTCGGATGTTTTGGTACCTATCTGTGTAGAAGCTGTAGAAGAAGAGGTGGATCCGGATCCAGCAGGTTTGGATCCGGTGGCGTGCAGGAATCAGTGAATATGGTGTAACGGCACTGAGATAATCTGATGTGTTGTTCTGTAAAGCTGCTGGAAGGCTTTCCCCTTTTGTCTCCAACCCAGATCCTCTCAAACCATCTGAATCCATCTGAATCCATCTGAATCCATCTGAATCCATCTCAAACCATCTCAACCCCCTTTCGTGGGACTCATGATGTCCCCAGAAAGCCTGACGTTTCTATTGCCATTATTCTTATTCATTACTATGTCAATGACCTCGTGGCACAGAGAAGGTCAGAAGGAGTTGCATCGTGTCTTTGGAGACTCAGATAAGCGTAGGACAGAGGGAAGAAGAGTGTGCAGACAGGGTGGAGTGGGTGGAGAGGAGTGTGAGGAGTTATCTGTGACAGAAGAGGAGCAGCAGGAGTGAAGGGAGAGGTTTCCAGGATGGAGGTGAGAGAAGTTCCGCTGGATGGTTTAGAGACGGTGGTTCTGGTTCTGAGCAGAAGACAGGAGGCAGAGCTGAAGATATTCAGATGTTCTCTGGGAGTGAGAGGAAGGACAGGATTAGAAAGGAGACATCAGAGGGACAGTCCAGGTGAGACGTCCTGGAGACAAAGTATTATATGATCCTACTGATGACCAAATATAACGTCCTGGTTGGACGTAAGAGGTGACTTATCACATGACCTCTGACCCCTGCTGATAACCGCTTTAACGGTGATCTCAGTGGTGCTTATCCAAAGGCAGAGCCGATCATTAAACAGAACCTCGTGTGAAGTAGAACAAGAATTCCAGTCGGAGCAGACAGCAGGTCTGCAGGCAGAAGGTAGATCTGGAGCGCTGTTCGCTCCAGAGTCGGTAAAAAAGCGGGCTGTGTTCAGAACCGGTCCGTCTGAGTCCACAGTGGGTTATATAAAGGGTGTGGCCTGATAGCGCACGGCTTCTAAGGACAGGGCGAACCGGGTCGCAGCAGCCCAGGCTCTAATTTAGAGGTTCTGCCTCACAAATTTCTGATTCTGTGTCTGAAAAAACATCCGGATAACTAAAAGATCAGTTTGTACTGAACTCTACAAGCTTTATGATCTTTATCTGAGGGTGCCCGGCTCTGGGAGATAGCACACTGCAAACATTCTCTCAGGGGTCAGGGGTCAGAGGAGGTTTGTAAAGGAGGGCAGGCTGTCTTCTCTGGACCAACAGGAACCATAATTAGTTATGGTGGAAAACTTCTGGGGCACCAGGTCCTCAGCTGAGAGCCCATGAATGACAGAACATTCTGTTGAGAGCACCAGCAGACTCCGCCCATAGTTATTCTGGACGGGCCGCCCCAGTAGAGCCGATGTGGGGAAAACTCTGGATTCTTCTCTGTCGGGTGTGACTTTAGCAAAAATATTACTTTATGTCGCAGCCAAAGGTTGTATGTATGCACGAAGCTCCCTCTGGTGGAGACAGCTGGTATTAAGCAGACAAAATCCCTCTCTGGGGTTAAAATCTAATTGTTGTCCCATGTTGGGTCCATTGTCTGTCCAGCTGGTCCAAATGGAGAGTCCTCTCTGGACCAACAGGAACCATAATTAGTTATGGTGGAAAACTTCTGGGGCACCAGGTCCTCAGCTGAGAGCCCATGAATGACAGAACATTCTGTTGAGAGCACCAGCAGACTCCGCCCATAGTTATTCTGGACGGGCCGCCCCAGTAGAGCCGATGTGGGGAAAACTCTGGATTCTTCTCTGTCGGGTGTGACTTTAGCAAAAATATTACTTTATGTCGCAGCCAAAGGTTGTATGTATGCACGAAGCTCCCTCTGGTGGAGACAGCTGGTATTAAGCAGACAAAATCCCTCTCTGGGGTTAAAATCTAATTGTTGTCCCATGTTGGGTCCATTGTCTGTCCAGCTGGTCCAAATGGAGAGTCCTCCTGGTTCTGTCCGACAGAAACTGTGTAGAAGAACATCCACTGTTAAGTTTTTCATTACTTTTATTTATCTTTTGATCCAGTGTAACAACCTGTAGAACCTTCATGGTATCTTTTACTTTAAGTTCTCTGTCCAACATCCAACATTATTTACTTTAATCTATCTATTTCATTTCTACACACATGATTTTTATATTCATCTATTACATTTCAAACGTTTCCAACTACTCTGCTTTCCTGCTGGTTGTGGTTGTTTTTTACAGTGTACCTAAAACGCTGCTGAGGTCTTCTAAGTGTAAAAGTGCGGCCCCTAGAGTTTGAAACCTCCTGGATGGTGTTCAGTATGTGTGAACCTGTTTACCAGGACAGTCCTGGCCCCCCTAAGCCGGCTCCCTCTTTCTGTCCTGCTTGTTGCCCTGACAACGGGTGGATTTGTGGGTGGAAGAGAACCGTGACCACCACCTCCCTGCCTCCCGTCCTCCTTCTTTGTTTTGCCTTCTTGTTCTCTTCACCGTCGCTTTTTGTCCCGGGACTTCCTGTTTTTCTTTGCATCCTGCTATTGAAAATGTGGGAAGTTATGGAAGGAACTAAGCGTGCAGGGAGTCCCCACGCAGACGAGCACGACTGCATTAAAAGCACTGAGGCAGCAGAAACGGCGGGCGGCGTTCCAGCGGCGGTCAAGGGGGCACACGCCGCTGAGCGACTAGGAATAATAGCGAGGGTCGGTTATGGAAGACATAACTACTGAGGGTTTGAGGTCTGTGTGTTTTACAGCACAGTGAAGAGTCAGAGACTGGGTCGGTTTTTGTTTCAAATGCAGCCGAGGTCAAAGGTCAGCCGGAAACCTACCTCGTCCGTCTAAAGGGCTGGTTTGATAATTAGTCTGGTCTGAAGTGATTATAGATAGAATTCCTTCTTCCTGAGGGGATCTTCTCTTTCAGACTCACATATTAAGTCACTAATGATGAAGTCAATGAACCCATGTTTAATGAACTGTGTCTGACCTTTCCAGTCACAGCAGACCAAACCTTACATGAAGAAGATGAAGAAGAGGGTTTCCTCCAGCAGAGGATCTGGGATCATCAGTCCATCAGGGTGTCTTTGCTGCTCAGACTCTTCACGGAGGTTGTGATTGAAGGGTCTCTGCCCTGAGCAGCAGCAGGTAGATTCCCATGTAGTCTGGATACTGGTGGGGGTGGCTGATGACCCTGCTGAGGCTGACATATCCAGGGACGACCGGCGATCTGTAAGGAGATCAGTAAACTCCCCCATTATCCGGCTCTAGATGATCAGGCGTTAGCGGCTGCAGATGATCTGGGTGTCTGTGGTCTGCTCGGCGCACTAGAGCCCAAATACCAGACTCCATGAGTCACGACATCCCCGCACACTTCTGTGAGATCTAAGGAACATCAAACCTGTTTGAAGGCAAACAGGAACGTCATTCACTTCTCAACTTTATTCCTAAGTGTGTTTTACTAAAAAACAGCCAAAGCCCTAATGATATGAATAAAATCTGATAATATCTGATAATGTCTGATAATATCTGATAATGTCTGATAATATCTGATAATATCTAATCATATCTGATCATATCTGATAATGTCTGATAATATCTGATAAAATCTGATAATGTCTGATAATATCTGATAAAATCTGATCATATCTGATAATATCTGATATCTGATAATATCTGATAATGTCTGATAATATCTGATAATGTCTGATAATATCTGATAATGTCTGATAATGTCTGATAATATCTGATAAAATCTGATCATATCTGATAAAATCTGATAATGTCTGATAATATCTGATAAAATCTGATCATATCTGATAAAATCTGATAATGTCTGATAATATCTGATAAAATCTGATCATATCTGATAATATCTGAGCGCTCAGAGAAGACAGTCCTCCAGCGGGCCTCAGCAGAACCCCAGGTAATGATGATAATAATAATAATACATATAATACTTTATAACGCAGAGGTGGACATAATTGTGATCACTAAGACGTCACGTCGTCAGGATGTCACCATGTCCCAGATATGTCAGAACCTGAGTGCCTCCATTTATAAACCAGACCCTAACAGATCCGTTAGGCCTCACCTGGGCTCAGTTTGTACCACCAAACCACCAAAGGGGAACCTGTGAAATCTAAGTAGATGGGGAAAATGGAAGGAAGAGAATTTGAAAGTTTCAGAGCAGAAAAGAAAGTCTCCAAAAAAACAAGAGTTCTGGATCGTTGGATGGAGGAGGAGTCTCTGTCAGATGGAGGTGGGGGTCCGTGCTGATTGGTGCCCCGACAACGGGGTCCAAAGTATTTAATAATACTAATAATATGATATAATAATATGATATAATAATATAATATATATATATATGTATGTATGTATGTATGGTGATCATCTTCACTACGTGAGTTTTCCCCGACGCGACTCTGCAGGAATAACATGTCAAATATTTCACACATTCGGGTTATAAGCAAAATGTGACCCGAGTCATTCCAGGTCGGTAAAATGCATAAAAATAGAGACCTGATAGCAGCTGCTGCGAGTGTGAAGGTTCTGAGGCTTCCCTCAGAGCGAGGTACCCACGCCGTACCAGGAGCTGAAGAGACGCCATTGTCTCCAGACTGTTAGTGATGAAGAGGCTCCCAATGGTTTCATTGTTTATCTTCCCCTTCTTCTCTGGCTGCTCCTTTCAGGCGTCTCCACAGCAGATCATCTGTCTCCGTCTCCCCCTGTCCTCTGAATCTCCCTCTGTCACACCAACCAACTGCATGTCCTCTCTCACCACATCCAGAAACCTCCTCTCTGCACCTCCCTTTCTTCTCCTGCCTGCAGCTCCTTCTACCAGCAGATCCACTATCCCTCCTCTTCACGGGTCAGAACCATCTCAATCTGTCCTATCTGACTTTGTCTCCAGGACGTCTCACCTGGACTATCCCTCTGATGTCTCCTTTCTAATCCTGTCCTTCCTCCTCACTCCCAGAGAACATCTGAACATCTTCATCTCTGCCTCCTGTCTTCTGCTCAGAACCTCCGTCTCTGAACCATCCAGCAGAACTGCTCTCACCTCCATCTTGGAAACCTCTCCCTTCACTCCTGCTGCTCCTCTTCTGTCACAGATAACTCCTCACACTCCTCTCCACCCTTCTTTTACTCGCTTCTTCTCCACACTCCCCGTTACTCTGAAGAGTTGAGTTGTTCTTTTCCTCCAATCACCTCCTCTCCTCCATCAGTAACTCAGTACTTTTACTCCACTGCTGTACTGAAGTACCGTTTGAGAGTACGTGATTATTTCTATTTCATATTACATTCTATTTATGCTACACTACATTTCTCTGGCCGCTGTAGTTACTGCTTCCTTTTCAGATAAAACATGTCTTACGGGTTGATATGAGTTGATAAATTCATGATGATGATCTGAAGAAAGGTTGACTGTTTAGACATTTGTGGTCCAAAGAGAGCAGAGATGATCCCAGAGAATAAACTCAAGTATTTTATGGATCAGCCGAAAGGTAATCTAAAGAAGGGAGATTACTTATCACACCTACTCCTGAATGCTGCTCTAATATTAGTCCAGAAGCTCTGAGAGGAACCGCTTCACTGCTCCAATGGGAGATACTCGGATACTAGGGATTACTGCAGTTCTTCTAGGTGAACGGGAGAACTTGGTTCTCTGTTATGACATCATCTATCATTTTAAAATCTGCTCTGTCGCTGATGACATCACAGTTTGTTTTCTGAGTTACTGCCGGAGCTCCAACCAGGAGTAGAGTAGATTATAAAAAAACAGAACGTTTATTATCACTGTTAAAAACAACAAACAGCAGCATGAAAGAGTAAATACAAATATATACATCTAATAACGCAAGAAAACCAAACAACGGCATAGAGGGAGAGCTATAATCATATATTATCATTTAAACTCTTGTGTGGTCCTTCAGATTATTGAAGGACCACACAACCTATACACATGTAAAATAATAATAAATATAAATATTACTGTGTAAACAATATTGGTAAAGAAGTGGACGGATGGGTTCACTAATAAACAAGTCAAATAAAAGTCAATCAGTTAGTCCATGTACTTCAGATATTAATAACCATCATTTATCTTAGGTTAACATAAATACTTATGTACAATATATAATAAATGACCATTTGTGAATGAATAATCACTCTAAACATCTTACATAAGTAAATAACAACAAATAAGTATTTACATATCAAAATAAAATAACATTTATGACCATTCCAAATAAACATCTGAAGAATAATTTCACTCTATTCCATATGTCAACATTAATAACTGTCACTAAATAACTATTCACATATTAAAATGAAGTTCCATCTGTAAATATGTCAAGTAACAAAACACTCGTGAACCTGGTGTGTGTTCACGAGAGCAGCGTGTCACCACAAACACTCGCTCAGCTTTAAGTGAAGAACACGTTCGTGTAAAGTCAAATACTTTAGTTGTACACACTTGGTTATCATTTGATGAGGGTCGCGCAGTCAGCGCTAATTCTGTTAGCAGGTCAATGGCAATTCCCATTCTGTGTTAGCATTGAGCTAACTGAATTGGCTGAAGTGCGTCTTACCGACCCTTCTGTTTACTCCGGTAACGACATGTTGCCGTTGCTCCTATAATTTTCCGTGGCTCCACGACCGTAACAACCACAGCGCTGAATGCAGGGGTGCATGGATGTCAGTAAATATTGATCATTGTGCCGGTATCAAAACACCATAAAAGGTTCGTTTTGGTTAAGAGAACCACAGAGTACATTGACAGACAAGACCGACGACCTATCACGTTGCACCTCTGGTGGGGGTGGCACCTGGGGGGGGGCCACTTAGGACTCTAGGTTTGGCCTGTGCCACCTCTGGCCACCCCTCTGGCCCCGCAGAACCTGTGGTCTCCTCCTGTGACCCCTTAGAGCTCTGAACGTCTCGCTCATCATGCAGACTCCTCCCTTTATTCCAACACCCCGAATGGTCCAGCTGAGGGTTTCAGAGAAGCCAGACGGGGGCATCAGAGACCCTTGTATGTCCTCCCGGTGAAGCTGACTTCTCCTCGTCTGTGAACGGAGATCCTCTGAAGGTTTCCCTTCATGAGACTCAAACACAGAGGAGACATGAAGGTGATCTGACCTACCTAGACCTCATTTTAAAGACAGCAGCCAGTTTGTGGCTCTCAGCTGATCTGAAGGAGTTTCTCTTCCAGATTAACCCAGCAGACCCCCTACCTAGGATATTGTGGGATGTAGTTTCTGTTCCATGCAGTGGATGAGGTGAAACAATCAGTAGATCGGTCTGTGGAGCTCTCAGAGCGTGAAGCTCTGCTAATACCACTAAAACGTCACTGAAACATAAACAAAACATAAAGGAAGTAGTTTCCAGACGATTTCAAAATAAAATCCTGCAACTCACAGGTGAACCACCAACGTTTTACTGACATGACAAAACACAAACAACCCCTTTTTCCTAACAGACATTAAAACATTTCACAGATTTATAAAATCCCTTTGAAAATGTTCTCAGCGACATACTGTGTTTATTTACCGTAAAACATGATGTCACTGCGGGTACTAACTCCTTTCTGTCAGAACCAGGGTTTACTTTTTCAGCGGTTTGGGTTCCAGTCAGTCTTGGGTTCGGACAACAAGCTCTCCATGTGAATCA
Organism: Lophius americanus; assembly: GCA_037951165.1. NCBI lineage: Eukaryota > Metazoa > Chordata > Actinopteri > Lophiiformes > Lophiidae > Lophius > Lophius americanus. The sequence goes on from JBBDHG010000380.1 coordinate 278,568, forward strand.
ATGTTGTTCTGACTTCAGCTGCCAGTGGTCATAATGTTACGGCTGAGTGGCACATATATTATTGCTTCTCGATGTAACTCTAGATGCTTCCATGTCACTCTACACTTCACTGCTCTGTGCACTTAGATGCTGACCGTATGTCGCTAGTGGATGATGTCGTAGACACACCCCTCATGCAGTCCTCTCTCTTGCTCAGGACCGGGTTCTGATGGGTCAGTCTGTGTTTACCTCGGGATCCGTTTCATGTGTGTCTGTCATGTGTGTACCAGAGAGGTTAAATAAAGACTGATAAGCGCTGCAGTGTTCAGTCATCTGGAGTGTTGCACGTTAATATTTCAAAGTACGGCATAATAAATAGAGTATTGCACCGAATTATGAACCTGTTGAAAACTGTTGAAGAGTGGACATTGTGTCTGGGGGGCGCTTTCAGGTCAGAGGTCAGTCTGGTCATGCTTGCAGTATAAATTGTTATAAATAATTAATAATAAGGCAACTTAAATAACTCTTATTCCGGTAGTAATCCCGAAGATTTGTCAAAGGGAACGGAAGGAATAACATAAACATCTCAAAGACGGATTGATACAGACGGATTTGCTCGGACTTTTAGCCCCTAAGATGGCGGCGGTAGCTCCAGCCTCGCTTTCGCCCTGACGTGACGTCACAGTGAAGGTGTCACCCGTCAGCGGGCGAGCGGACCGTTTACAGAATGAACGGTCCCTCCTGCTCTCCGCCGCTACGTGGGGTGTTTTTTGTTTCTCGCTCTGATCGGCGCTCCTCCTGGTTTCGTCCTGTTGCTCTGGGTTTCTCGCCGGTCGGTGCTGGAAGTCTTCTCCGTTAACAGAGCGTAGAGGAGCGGGGACGCGGGCGGAAGGAAGGAAGGAGACTTTTATTACCAAATCGGGACACATGTTGAGCATCGGCTCCCCCCTCCTCCCCTCTTCTCCTCCCGAATGCATTTGTTGCCTCGTTCGCTGATTCCTTCGTTGATCCCGTTCGGATCGAGCCAGAGGACCCTCTCCGGTTCCAGGACCCGGATCTGCGCTGGTCTGGACCATGGATCTCAGTAAAATGGTGCGTGGAGTTCCTTTCTTCTTTTTAACTCCGGGGCTTTGCTGCTTTAGATGTGGGGGTGGTGTCCGAGAAGTCCTGCTACACAGACGCGCGCGCACACGCACGCGCTGTTTGCGCCACATACGTGTAAGTTCCGCAGAAAGCAAGCGGAGACAAGTTGGTCTACTGGAACCGGGTCTAAACGCGTTCGTGGGAAGTTTGAGGGTTGTTGTGGGTCGTCACGAGAACTGGATCCAGATAGACACACACATACATACATACACACACACGTACACACACATATACATACATACACACACGTACACACACATATACATACATACACACACGTACACACGTACACACACATATACATACATATA
>JBBDHG010000380.1:285000-292500 GCA_037951165.1 Lophius americanus
GGAAGTGAACGAGCGCTGTTTCATTTAGTGGGCAGTGGATGCGTCTCTTCTTTGAGCAGTGACCCCCCAGTGGACCCTGCCAGGCCGCCATCAGCATCTCAAAGACCTGCTTTATGCAGAGGGGCTGATTGGAACCAGCCAGGACCGACTTAACGTGACTGGATCAGTAAGACTTTGTTCGAAGGCGGAGCCTCAGAAAGTAAAGATTTAGCTTCCAACGCCAACAAGCATAGAGAAGTTTGCGTGGCGCCGAGGTCGGCCCCCCGTGGGTCCACTGATGTGGTTTCTGTCCACAAGGAGACGCTCCCACAACAGATCTCTATCCTCATCATCATCATCATCATCATCATCATCATCATCATCATCATCATCTACTCACCTCAGATCTGATTTCTCATCATCACTGGTCTGCATGGCCCCACTGCCAGGAGCCGTCCATGCCAGCAGTTGATGCCAGGAGTCCGATGCAGCTGGTACCCATTCAGCCCCAACAGAGAGTCTCTGTGGGCTAAGTGGGTCAACCTCCTGTGGGAACCAGTGGCACTGGGAGGTTTTCAATCCACCCTTGGGTTTTTTGTTTGAGTGACAGTCCATCATTTACATTCAGCGTTAGATAAAGCTTGATCTCATCCTCTGCTGCTAAGAAGCTCCAGAACCTGCCGCCGTCCCTTGTTTGAAGACATCGTCTTCAAAGTCTAGAGTCGGAAGCTAACTGCTGCTAGCTGCTAGTCCTCAGGTTCTGGACGGCCCATATGACAGTCAGCCAACTCTTAAAAACTCCTGGGGCCCTGGGGTCCCAAAAGGACATTTTACTTGTCTTGTTTGCAGAGACATGTTTCTGTTGTAAAGGCGGGCCGGTTCTTTGAGGACCCCTGGTGGAAGCTGCTGTCTGTGGACCTTCTGTCTGAGCAGTAGATGATTCCTGCTGATGACGACCTCGTATCTTTGTGAAAGAGCTGCCAGCATTGGATTCTACCACATATTTTATGTTGAGGGCCTTAATACACGCTGTCAGTGATTTTATGTTTCCTGTCGCCCAGCAGTATATTGGAAGTGCTTTTATTTTGAAGGGATGTGGAAGTGAGGTTTTTGTGTACTTGTTCTGACTTGAGTGACAATATAGAGTCTCTGTATTTATTATGTTGTAGTTTTCAGAGTAAAAGCATTTTCCTTAAACTCTTGGCTACATCTGTCTGAAACTCCATGGAGAAAATAAAACTGAAGCTCGGTTCTTACCTTCAGATGGTGGATTTTTGTTCATCAAGAGACGCTTGTTGATCAGGACTTAATCCTCTTGTTGGCACATGGAATAAGGAAAGATTAACTTTGGATGTTCTGTAAAAACTGTCCTTGCTTTTCCACCTTATATATTATAATATATTATAAGATATTATAAGATATTATAAGATATTATAAGATATTATATATTCCAGGTCGTGTTATAGAGATGTCCAACTCACATCTGTTGCTACCTCCACTGGATCTCGGAGGCCGAAAAACACAGTCCACCCATTGAGATGACACACATGTTCCTCCTGGATGCTTCAGTCTCTGGTCTGGAGACTGGAGCTGAACTCGGACCCTTCGTGTTGTTCTAAAAGGGGCATAGTTATCTCCGCCCAGAAAGAAACCTTTTCACTGCTGTGTGTTTGTTGTTCTGTTTGTTTGTTAGCAACATCTTCAAAAACCGAAATGTCATGAAAGTTTACCCCGAGGAAGATTCTGGAATATCCTAGAGATAACAGAAGCTTGGTGACGTTACGTTACGTGTGTCACAGGAATTAAAGAAGAGCTGAGTGCAGCAGGACCCTCAGAGTCTCAGAGACCCTCAGAGACCCTCAGAGGGTTTGTGGGAATGGTCAGTAACTCAGAGCTCCTTGGAGGGATCTGCAGGAAATTTTGGTTCTGATCCCAGTGGTGACTGTCATGGTTCTGTTAGACCTCGGTGGAGGTTTGTCTCCCTGAGAGCTTTTCTTGCTATTAGTAGAAAATATCAAATGTTCTGAACTCTGTGGCAGGACAGAGGCTGAAGATGGTTTTAAGATGACTCCACTTAAGATGATTTTTCTTCTGCTTCTTCTTCTCAGGCTGTCAGCATCAACAAGGCCATCAACACCCAGGAGGTCGCTGTCAAGGAGAAGCACGCCAGGAATATCCTGATGTTGTCTGAGTGTGTGGGGGTTGAGATGTTCCTCAGTGGATTTTGTTTGCATCAGGTCATCAGGTCAATGAACATGGAGAACCTCATCTTCTGCTGCTGGTCCTACTGGAGACTCATTTATTGAAACTCAGAGCTCCACAGTCAGAAAGGACTGATGTTCTGGAGATGATACGATTCTTCAAACACGTCAAACATAAACAATGCTGGAGAGTAGAGGACAGGAAGTGGAGAAAAAGCGGAGAGGAAATAGAGAGAGAGTCGATTAAGTGGAAAAGAGAGGAAGAGAGGGAGGAAGGGAGGTGGAGGTAATGAAGTGGAGAGGAAGTTGAAGAAAAGTGGAGAATAAGTTAAAAGGAAGTTGAAAAGAAGTAGAGAGCAAGTGGAGAGGAAGTTGAGATGAAGAAGAGACGAAGAATAGAAGAAGTGGAGACGAAGAATAGAAGAAGTGGAGATGAAGTAGAGAATAAGTGGAGAGGAAGTTGAGATGAAGGAGAGAGGAAGTGGAGTTAAAGTACAGAGGAAGTTCAGATGAAGTGGAGAGGAAGTTGATCCGGGAATCATTGTCTTTGATTTTAAACCTTTTTTGAAAATAGAAAATAAACTAATAATTAAAAGAAAACTTTCAGAAAGCCCCTGCGGGTTAAACGTGGACCTTGACCCTCCCGTCACCCTGCATCTTGGGGACCCATCATGAGAAAGGCGCCCACACCTTCTGGGCAGCCGTCAACAGACTTCCTCTCTCCAGCAATGCCGTTCTCTGCTGGAAGTTCTGCCACGTCTTCCACAAGCTGCTGCGAGACGGACATCCACACGTACGTAACCATGGTAACACCGCACATCTATCATAACACACAACCGGCCTTTGGTCCACTGTGGCTTCATCGTCCCTCGCCTTCATCATCCCTCATCTACACATCCCTCATCTTCATCATCCCACCTCTTCATCAACCCTGATCTTCATCATCCCTCATTTACCTGCTTGCAATTAAACCTGATGACTCATGCGCCCCCTCCCCCCTCTGCTTCCTGTCTGTCCAGGTGATAAAGGAGTCCATGAGGAACAAGGCGGATCTGACGGACATGAGCAGGATGTGGGTAAGCAGACAGTCAGACAGTCGTTCTTCCTCTCAGGTGGGAACGAGTCAAATTAAAGGATTGAAGGTCCCGCCTCATTGGCCAGTCAGAGGTTTGCAGATAGTGTGGGCGTGTGCTTTGGAGGGAGTGGGCGTGTGCTTTGGAGGGAGTGGGCGTGTGCTTTGGAGAGAGGGCGTGTGCTTTGGAGGGAGTGGGCGTGTGCTTTGGAGGGAGTGGGCGTGTGCTTTGGAGGGAGTGGGCTTGTGCTTTGGTGGGAGTGGGCGTGTGCTTTGGTGGGAGTGGGCGTGTGCTTTGGAGGGAGTGGGCGTGTGCTTTGGAGGGAGTGGGCGTGTGCTTTGGAGAGAGGGCGTGTGCTTTGGAGGGAGTGGGCGTGTGCTTTGGTGGGAGTGGGCGTGTGCTTTGGAGGGAGTGGGCATGTGCTTTGGTGGGAGTGGGCGTGTGCTTTGGTGGGAGTGGGCGTGTGCTTTGGAGGGAGTGGGCATGTGCTTTGGTGGGAGTGGGCGTGTGCTTTGGTGGGAGTGGGCGTGTGCTTCGTGTTTTGGGTTTTTGGTATTTTCGTCCTCTTTTTTTTGACCAGGAGTAATAAAAGCTGCACGCCGTAAAGGATAAGATGATTCTCACTATTTAAGACAAAAGGTCAATAAGTTTATTTAAAAATGAAAAATCATCATTCTTCAGTTCACATCCATTTATATCATCTAGTTTTATCTTTTAGTTTTCTTACTTCCAGACCTCATATGTCTAAGAAGTCAGTCACACTTACACAATCAGCCATTACATTATAACCACTGACAGGTTAAGTCAGGATAACAGCGATTATGTCATTACAATGGTTACCTGTCAGTGGGCGGGACATATTAGTAAAGAGAAGTAACTGACATTTCTGTTTGTGATTGACATACCATGTGAAACAGTCCCAGTGTGATTCTATGAGTCCCCGACACAGACATTGTGTTCATGAGAAATAATGAATCTCCACGCGGCGTCGGTGTGTAACATATGTGGTTGTGTGTGGGCACGAAAGGGTTAACTCCCACAGCTCCACTGCACACGGATGCAAATTTGTGGCAGAGCCCGACCGAGTCCAGGAGACTGCTGACTGAGCCCGCCCCAAACCCAGGAGACCTTCTGTTCTCATGTCAGGACCCGACCCTGTCCGACACAGTTAGCACCAGCTGAAGCTCTGAGGGTTACCGCTGTAATACACATGTCGTTACCACGGTCACCGCTGGTCTGTTTACCCTGATTACTCTTGTCAAAAGACTGTGAAAGGGTCTGTTTTGGGTTCCATGCCCTTATAGCTGTTTTTCAGTACTTTAAAACTTTTACAAAACCTTTTTCTTAAAGTCCTCCAGGATTTCAGCTCGGCTACGACATCGGAATTTACTGCTAGAGCCGTAACAGATATCCTTTGCTGCGTTCAGGGGCACTTTGTAACGTCACATAAAAAACACCTCCTCGTTAGCGCTGATTAGCACTTAGCAACTCCCATACTCTCCCATGGCCCAGATACATAATACCCATAAGGCCACGCTCCTAAAGGGCCAGGCTCGTCGTAACGTCAGATACTAAGCTAGCTAGTTTGCTGCAGCTTATGTTATGAATTGCAGTACTTCAGAAGTGGGATTTTTTCTAAGTCTGAATCAAGATCGTGATCTTTGTACGATGAATCGTCCAGTCCTAGTAGAGGGTATCATCCTTCATGGACTGAAGTGTTGTCCTCTTGACGTCTGTCCACACCTGGACCAAATTCACCCCAGAGCAGCTTCTCTCTGCGAGTCCCGACTTTACTTTTACGTGCTTTAATACCCAGCTTTGGTTGAGTAACCAGGTGGGAGGATCCAGGAAACGTGTGGCCTCTGTTTCCTGTTGTGTCACCAGATGCACACTCAGGCTCCGAGAAAGAGGAAGAGAGACGCATCGGCCGAACATCTGCTCAATCCAACTTTGTTCACACTCTCAGATGAGGCCCTGCTGTCGCTGAGACGAGGGAGACTCTTCGAGTGGCGTTCATGTGCTTTTAGTCCCCATGAATGAACAGTATCTGAGCTCCACTGATGATGGCTTCTGATCATCCTTGTTCAACAGTTTAACTCTGACTTAACTGACTCAGAACTGATTGAACCAAGCCCAGATCAGCTGTTCTGGAACCAGACAGTCAGACTTTGTTAAACCCACTCGTCTTCCAGGAAAGAAAACGACTGTTATTGATCACTTCTCTCTTTCTTTCAATGTCTCTCAAACCCCCCACCCCCCACCCCCTCCTCTCCTCCCCAGGGTCACCTGAGTGAAGGCTATGGAAAACTTTGCAGTATCTACCTCAAACTTCTCATCACCAAAATGGAGTTTCACATGAAAGTGAGTCAAACCGGCCCAAACGACCAGTGCTGGTCATGATCTCTGTCTCAGTGTGGGTGGAGGGGGGGTGGAGGGGGAGGGTGGGGGGGGGGGGGGGGGTAGTTGGAGGAATGGCTTTCACACTAATGGTCTCTGAAAAACCTGTAATGAAGCCTTTTCATGAGACACTGCAGCAGAAGCGAGGAGGAGGAGTCCATGTCACAGCAGGAAGTCTTTAGTCTGGTTCTGACCCAGAGGTCAGGATGGAACAATCAGAAGAGTCATGTGACACTTTGTGTAATCCATTTTTTTTAACTTCTGTTGGTTGATCTATAAAAGCCGGATCAACCTCTGAGCCCAGAGGAGACCGAACCCATCAGCCTCATTATGACCTTTAACCTGCAGAAAGCTGCTGAGCAGAAAGGCATGCTGGGTAATTTCCAGATCACCCAGGTTCCAGGCCCCTCGTCCGCCAATCAACATGCAGCCTATCAATCTCTTCAATTAATCTTCTTGCCGGTCTTTTCCAGAACCCCCGCTTCCCCGGAAACCTGCAGATGTCGAACCGACAGCTTGACGAGGCCGGAGAGAACGACGTCAACAACTTGTGAGTGTCTCCTTCTGGGAGTTGCTGCCTCCTTCAAAGGGTTCCGCGGTCGCTCCTAATTTCCGGTTCAGACCTCACGAAGGTTGGCTTCTATAGCCAACCTAAAGAAGCTGCGACTCAGGGAAATGTCCACAACATCAAATATGCAGTCATCAGAAAATGTCTGTACTTCATGTGGAGAGATGTCTGTCATTTATTTGTTCAATGATTGACAGGTCAATAAGTGGATAAGAGATCTTTAACAAGGTTTCTCATTGAGTGACTCTTGGATCTCCTGGATGTAGGAGAATCTACACATTGAAGACAAAATATCATGTAGTCTTAACTAGACAGTTTCTGTTTATACGATGAAGATGATGAAGAATAAAATCATGAAGAGTCTAACAGAACATAGCATTAAGAGTTCTTAATCCGGGTTAGGGTTAAGTTAATGAAAAACTATCAATAATTGAAATAGTTGACGGTTTATGGGTGCAGTGGGTCGCAAGGCCGCCTCACAGCAAGAAGGTTCTGAGTTCAAATCCACCTCTGACCATCCGTCAGGCACCGTGAATAACTCCATATGTTCAATGAGTTCAAAATACACTCATCTTATCTTATCTCATCTCATCTCATCTCATCTCATCTTATCTCATCTTATCTTATCTCATTTTATCTAGTCTCATCTTATCTCATCGTCTTATCTCCTCATCTTATCTCATCTTATCTTATCTTAGCTCATCTTCTTTCATCTCATCTTATCTTATCTCATCTTATTCTATCTCATCTTATCTCATCTTATCTTATCTCATCTTATTTTATCTCATCTTATCTCATCTTACCTCCTCATCTTATCTCATCTCATCTCATCTCATCTCATCTTATCTCATCTTATCTTATCTCATTTTATCTAGTCTCATCTTATCTCATCGTCTTATCTCCTCATCTTATCTCATCTTATCTTATCTTAGCTCATCTTCTTTCATCTCATCTTATCACATCTTATCTTAGCTCATCTTCTTTCATCTCATCTTATCTTATCTCATCTTATTCTATCTCATCTTATCTCATCTTATCTTATCTCATCTTATTTTATCTCATCTTATCTCATCTTACCTCCTCATCTTATCTCATCTTATCACATCTTATCTTAGCTCATCTTCTTTCATCTCATCTTATCTTATCTCATCTTATTTTATCTCATCTTATCTCATCTTACCTCCTCATCTTATCTCATCTTATCTCATCTTATCTCATCTTATCTCATCTTATCTCATCTTATCTCATCTTATCTCCTCATCTTATCTCATCTTATCTCATC
>JBBDHG010000380.1:297500-300000 GCA_037951165.1 Lophius americanus
GTGACAGATACATGACAGATACATGACAGATACCTGACAGATACCTGACAGATACCTGACAGATACATGACAGATACCTGACAGATACCTGACAGATACATGACAGAAGCCTGACAGATACCTGACAGATACATGACAGATACCTGACAGATACATGACAGAAGCCTGACAGATACCTGACAGATACATGACAGATGCCTGACAGATACGTGACAGATACATGACAGATGCCTGACAGATACGTGACAGATACGTGACAGTTACCTGACAGATACATGACAGATACATGACAGATGCCTGACAGATACGTGACAGATACATGACAGATACATGACAGATACATGACAGATGCCTGACAGATACGTGACAGATACATGACAGATGCGTGACAGATACTTCACAGATACATGACAGATACATGACAGATGCCTGACAGATACATGACAGATACTTGACAGATACATGACAGATACATGACAGATGCCTGACAGATACGTGACAGATACATGACAGATACATGACAGATACATGACAGATGCCTGACAGATACATGACAGATGCCTGACAGATACATGACAGATGCGTGACAGATACTTCACAGATACATGACAGATACATGACAGATGCCTGACAGATACATGACAGATACTTGACAGATACATGACAGATACATGACAGATGCCTGACAGATACATGACAGATGCCTGACAGATACATGACAGATGCCTGACAGATACATGACAGATGCGTGACAGATACTTCACAGATACATGACAGATACATGACAGATGCCTGACAGATACGTGACAGATACGTGACAGATACATGACAGCAGAGGCTGCTGAGCGTCTGGGTTGCCGTGGCGACACGACGCGTCATGTGGATAATAAATCATACGCAGTAGTAAAGCAGGAAGTGCAGTTCAAGGCTGGAAGGTTCTGATTATACGTAGACAGACTCAGCATCAGCACCGGCTGATGAGCAGTTCCAGATCCAGAGGCTGTCGTGGTCCATCCTCCTCATGGACATCTACAGTCTCGGGTTTTAAAAGCTGAGGATGATAAACACTAAAGTAGTGATGAAACTAATCTTCCTGCAGAACCCTCCTAACTTCCTGCGGGCGTCGGCGCTGTCGGAGCACATCAGCCCCGTGGTCGTGATCCCCGCTGAAGCGTCTTCGCCGGAGTCGGAGCACGTGATGGAGACGGACGACCTGGTGGACACGGACGTTCCCCCGCTGCCGGTAAGAAGACAAAGTTTCTGTGCTGTCAATCAACAGTCAGTAGAATCAAGGAGAAACATCTAAGCGTACATCAGAAAGGTCCTCTTGTGAAGGTGGAGGTGATGATGTCTTCATTAGAATCTTTGTGCAGCTGTGAAACATCTGGACTGCAGGTTTTGAAGACTAGATGTTTCTCCTGATTTGTTTCTCTTGACCTTTCAGGCCTTAGTGGAGACCAAGTTTGATGATCTGTTTGGAACCTCGGCGACTATCGACCCATTCAACTTCAACAGTCAGAACGGCACCAGGAAGGACGATAAGTAAGTCACATGACCTTCAACCTACGGGCTCACAAATAACGCAATGTCTGCGACTTCCCACAATCCACGGAGGGATACTGAATTGGTCCCCCTTCAATGCTCCACCGCAAAGCAAATCAAGTGCTCCCTTTAGCGCTGCCAAGGATTTTTGGTTTAGGGGAAAGTGTGACGAAGACGAGATTGTGAGAAAGGGGGCTCATCCATTATTTATGCCTTTGTTCTCTGATTCCTTTGATGTTTCTATGGGGGTGGAAGTGGGGGCTCATTGTGCTGAACAGAGACGCTGGAGTGGAATGCACAGCAGACAAGCGTGTACAGAGTCTCGGTAACCCTCGGAATATCTCCACTCAGTAGTCAGTAGATTTGGAGGCTGGGAAATGTTTCCTCTAATTAATTCTGATCACAGTGATGTCCAGCTCTGGTTCTGTTGGACCTTGGGGCGGCTGTGGCTCAGTGGGTAGAGCGGCCGTCTCCCAATCGGAAGGTAGCCGGTTCAAATCCCACCAGGGTCTACTTGTCGTAGGGTCCTTGAGCAAGACCCTGAATCCTTAGCTCCCCGGGCGCTCCACGAGGGGCTGCCCACTGCTCCCTCAGGGATGGGTCAAATGCAGAGAAGTAATTTCACTATGTTGTACTGTGTATGACTCTATGTGACTAATAAAGGAATCTTTCTTTCTTCTTCTTTCTTCTTTTACATGTTGGAAGTAAAAGTGAAAGGCTGTAAGAAACGAAAATGCTCTAGTAAAATACGGAGGCTTGAAAATCCTACTGCAGTAGAGTAATGAAGTATTTGTACCTTTGTACGTCACGTCCATCAATATGTAATCCTGATAAATAGTCCAGAGGACGGTTCTGTAATCGTGCAGGTCCAGTTCAGACTCACAGAGTGGATAATTGTGTTTTGATTGTGTCTCCGTCATCAGAGACCGTTTGATCGAGCAGCTGACGAGGGAGATCC
>JBBDHG010000380.1:305000-325000 GCA_037951165.1 Lophius americanus
TTGACCCGGTAGAACCGGCCCTCATGAAGGCTCCATGTGTGTCTACATCCATAGGAGAGCAGGGAGCAGGAGCTGGAGAGCCAGCTGGCAGCAGCTCGCTGGTCCAGTCTGCGGGGAGCTGTGGAGGAGGCAGAGAAGATCATCCAGGACTCTCTGAGTCAGATAGACGACCCGGCTCACATCAGCTGCACCAGCTCCGCGGGTCAGAACCAATGTTCCAATCCTGTAGCCGACACACCTATAGTTGCTCTCAGTCAGTGGGTACGTGAAGGTCAGAGGAGTTGCTTGATGTCTCTGCTCCTCCTCGTCTGCAGACTACCTGGCCTCCAGATGTCAGGCCTCCTTAGACTGTCTGGACCGACTCGCCTCCACCAGAACCGCCTTCCTGCTCGACGACACAGGTGACACCACTCACGCTGGTTCTCTGATCGATGTGGGGGATTTACTCAGGTACTGTTGTCAAGAACAAGCTTGAGGTACTTGACTTGAGTATTTCCTTTTCATGATGATGCGTCTACTCAACGACGTTTGTCTGTCAGCTTTAGTTACAAGTTACTTTACCTGTAAACATGGGGTTCAGATAATAAGTAATCAGATTACCTCAGCTATAAGGATTTTATAGATCCAACTATTCTATAGCATGAAGTAATCAGATTACTTCATGATAACTTGCTATAGAATGTAGAAGTACCTCTAATGTGTACTTCAGGACAGTAATGGAGGAAAGAAAGGGATGCGCTTGTAAAAACGTTTCGGGTTTTCCCACCTGACCTGTGACCTTTTCTGACCCGGTGTTACATGACCTGTGACCTTTTCTGACCCGGTGTTTACATGACCTGTGACCGTTACTGATCCGGTGTTTACATGACCTGTGACCTTTTCTGACCCGGTGTTTACATGACCTGTGACCTTTTGACCATCTAACCCTCCAAATATGTTAGTCTTTCATAGTTGCAATGATTAAATGATTCTCAGATGAAGACCGGTACTGTTTTGAAGTCGCCGTATTTGAAATGCGTCGCGGCGCTGAAAGAACCCAAACAGAAACAGTGTTTACAGGCAGCGACAGGATATCAGAAAGTCTTTCTGAAAGTATTCAGACTACCTCATGAAAAGGAATAAAATCTAATTCTAAAAGGTTCTTTCTATTCTGAAAGGTTTTTCTACATTTTCTTTCTGACTAGACGTCTTTTCCGAAGCTAATCAGAATTAGTCTGTTCCTGTAAACCCGCCTACTGTTACATCAGTGATGGTCTTCAAGTGAAAATTGGGTTGAACAGTGTCTTCTGAGGTGCAGGTTCAGATGAAGAGTTTCCCCTGAGGTGCAGGTAGAGATGAAAAGTTTCCCCTGAGGTGCAGGTAGAGATGAAGAGTTTCCCCTGAGGGGCAGGTGGAGATGAAGAGTTTCCCCTGAGGTGCAGGTGGAGATGAAGAGTTTCCCCTGAGTTGCAGGTGGAGATGAAGAGTTTCCCCTGAGGGGCAGGTAGAAATGAAGAGTTTCCCCTGAGGTACAGGTGGAGATGAAGCGTAGGTGGAGATGAAGAGTTTCCCCTGAGGTGCAGGTGGAGATGAAGAGTTTCCCCTGAGGTGCAGGTGGAGATGAAGAGTTTCCCCTGAGGGGCAGGTAGAAATGAAGTGTTTCCCCTGAGGTGCAGGTGGAGATGAAGCGTTTCCCCTGAGGTGTAGGTGGAGATGAAGAGTTTCCCCTGAGGGGCAGGTGGAGATGAAAAGTTTCCCCTGAGGGGCAGGTAGAAATGAAGAGTTTCCCCTGAGGTGCAGGTGGAGATGAAGAGTTTCCCCTGAGGTGCAGGTGAAGATGAAGAGTTTCCCCTGAGGTGTAGGTGGAGATGAAGAGTTTCCCCTGAGGGGCAGGTGGAGGCAAACAGAAAGAGTTTGAGAGTAAATGAGAATCATGAAGACCCTGATGTGAGGTTATGTTAACGTCTCTTGTGTTTATTTTTTGTCCAGCGGTGTCAGAGCTGGTGCGGGTGCTGATCCAGTGTGGTCACCTACTGGGCGACACCATTGTTCAGGGTAGCGCCACCACCCACATGGTTCTTGTCGAGCAAGCTGACGGTAAGACACTGGAGATACAGACGGATGGGCTTCTAAATGTTATTATTTATGACGACTCATGTTATTATTTATGACGACTCATGTTATCATTTATGACGACTCATGTTATTATTTACGAGAGCTCATTTTATTATTTATGACGACTCATGTTATTATTGATGACGACTCATGTTATTATTTATGACGACTCATGTTATTATTTATGACAGCCCATTTTATTATTTATGACGACTCACGTTATTATTTATGACGACTCATGTTATTATTTATGACGACTCATTTTATTATTTATGACGACTCATGTTATTATTTATGACGACTCACGTTATTATTTATGACAGCACATGTTATTATTTATGACATTCATGTTATTATTTATGACATTCATGTTATTATTTATGACATTCATGTTATTAGTTATGAAGACTCATTTTATTATTTATGACAACCCATGTTATTATTTATGACGACTCACGTTATTGTTTATGACAGTACATGTTATTATTTATGACGACTCACGTTATTATTTATGACGACTCACGTCATTATTTATTACGACTCATGTTATTATTTATGACAGTACATGTTATTATTTATGACAATGTTATTATTTATGACGACTCATGTTATTATTTATGACAGCACATGTTATTATTTATGACATTCATGTTATTATTTATGACATTCATGTTATTAGTTATGACGACTCATTTTATTATTTATGACGACTCATGTTATTATTTATGACGACTCACGTTATTGTTTATGACAGTACATGTTATTATTTATGACGACTCACGTTATTATTTATGACGACTAACGTCATTATTTATTACGACTCATGTTATTATTTATGACATTCATGTTATTATTTATGACAGTACATGTTATTATTTATGACAATTAATGTTATTATTTATGACGACTAACGTCATTATTTATTACGACTCATGTTATTATTTATGACATTCATGTTATTATTTATGACAGTACATGTTATTATTTATGACATTCATGTTATTATTTATGATGACTCATGTTATTATTTATGACAGCACGTTATTATTTATGACATTCATGTTATTATTTATGACGACTCATGTTATTATTTATGACATTCATGTTATTATTTATGACGACTCATGTTATTATTTATGACGACTCATTTTATTATTTATGACGACTCATGTTATTATTTATGACGACTCACGTTATTATTTATTACGACTCATGTTATTATTTATGACAGTACATGTTATTATTTATGACGACTCATGTTATTATTTATAACATTCATGTTATTATTTATGACAGTACATGTTATTATTTATGACAATTATGTTATTATTTATGACGACTCATGTTATAACTTATGACATTCATGTTATTATTTATGACGACTCATGTTATTATTTATGACATTCATGTTATTATTTATGACAGTACATGTTATTATTTATGACAATTAATGTTATTATTTATGACAGTACATGTTATTATTTATGACAATTAATGTTATTATTTATGACGACTCATGTTATTATTTATATCATTCATGTTATTATTTATGACGACTCATGTTATTATTTATGACAGCACGTTATTATTTATGACATTCATGTTATTATTTATGACGACTCATGTTATTATTTATGACGACTCACGTTATTATTTATTACGACTCATGTTATTATTTATGACAGTACATGTTATTATTTATGACGACTCATGTTATTATTTATAACATTCATGTTATTATTTATGACAGTACATGTTATTATTTATGACAATTATGTTATTATTTATGACGACTCATGTTATAACTTATGACATTCATGTTATTATTTATGACGACTCATGTTATTATTTATGACATTCATGTTATTATTTATGACAGTACATGTTATTATTTATGACAATTAATGTTATTATTTATGACAGTACATGTTATTATTTATGACAATTAATGTTATTATTTATGACGACTCATGTTATTATTTATATCATTCATGTTATTATTTATGACGACTCATGTTATTATTTATGACAGCACGTTATTATTTATGACATTCATGTTATTATTTATGACGACTCATGTTATTATTTATGACATTCATGTTATTATTTATGACGACTCGTGTTATTATTTATGACGACTCATTTTATTATTTATGACGACTCACGTTATTATTTATTATGACTCATGTTATTATTTATCACAGTACATGTTATTATTTATGACAATTAATGTTATTATTTATGACGACTCGTGTATTATTTATGATGAGTCATGTTCTAATTAATGATGAGTCATGTCGTAGCAGACAGAAGCTGGAGGGTAAACAGTGTAACAGATGAGCTAGAGAGAGACGGTGTGATGGTTTGATCTGAAGATGTCTGTCAAACAGATGAACGGGTTCCTCCTCTCTGTCTCCATCAGCCCTGTCAGAGAGTGTGAAGGTTTGCGGCGCTGAAGCTCTGGTTCTCCTGGCCCAGATGAAGCAGCAAGATGGTCTGACTGCTGCTGACAGCAGCAAGCTGAAGGCGGCGCTGGAGGACATCCTTTCCACCGCAGAGGTCCGTTCTTCATATGTCCCCACAGAACTATGGAGAAAGAGCAGAACTCCTGGTTTCCTCTGTTTCTGTGTCTCATTAGAGAAAGTCTTAAAAATATGATCAAAGGAAAAATATAGTTTGAAATGTTTAAATGATCAGAAACTAAATCCTAAAAGCCACAGAACTGCATGAAGAACAGCTGGACTAGACCCCCCAGAACCAAATCCTCTCTTCAACAGAACATTTTTAAAAGCAGGAAGTTTACGCCTATGTCTCACCAGCAGCACATTATGCCAAAATCAACAGAAATTCCAGAAGGTGATTGAGATCCTTCAGGCTGGGAAGGGTTCCAAAGCTGCTTCTAAGGTTCTGACACTCACAGAACCACAGTGAGACAGATCATCTACACATGGAGCATGAGTGGCATCATGGGAGAGTGCTGAGGAGAAAGCCACTTCGGGCCCAGAAGGAAATGAAGGGTGAGGTCATCAGACTGTGACGTCATCAGTCTCTGAGGTCATCAGTCTGTCAGGTCGTTGGTCTGTGGGGTCATCGGTCTGTGAAACTGAACCCTTCTGAGATGCTGTGGTGGACCAGAACCCCACTGAGATGCTGTGGTGGACCTGAACCCCACTGAGATGCTGTGGTGGACCTGAACCCCACTGAGATGCTGTGGTGGACCTGAACCCCTCTGAGATGCCTTGGTGGACCTGAACCCCACTGCGATGCTGTGGTGGACCTGAATCCCTATTAGATGCTGTGGAGGACCTGAACCCCTCTGAAATGCTGTGGTGGATATGAACCCCTCTGAGATGCTGTGGTGGACCTGAACCCTTCTGAGATGCTGTGGTGGATGTGAACCCCTCTGATATACTGTGCTGGACCTGAGAAGATCAGTTCCTGCTCACAAACCCTCTAGTGTTTCTGCAATGAAGTGGTTCTGGAGATAAGAGTGGGCCAAGATTCCTCCACAGTCATGTCAGATGGAGATCACTCCATCTGTCAGGAGGGTTTGGCTCCAGATGTTCATGCTGAAGGAGGAACATCTAATGATAAGTTCTGGGAGGTGGGGGGAGGGACTTAATAATTTTGTTCTTTGATTGAAACAACAATGTAAGAAAATCAGGAGGAGACCCAGAACTTCTCATTGCTACATAAATGTTCCTCAGAGTTGCCCAGAACTCTAAGCCCCTCTAAGAACTTTAACTCTGACTTTGGTTCTTCTTGTTGTGTCTTGGACCAGAAACTGCGTCCCCGGGGTTTGGAGCTGCAGCAGGGGGAGCTGGGAGATCTGGTGGAGCAGGAGATGGCAGCAACTTCTGCTGCTGTGGAATCTGCAGCCGTCAGGATAGAGGTGTGTGTGTGTGTGTGTGTGTGTGTGTGTGTGTGTGTGTGTGTGTGTGTGTGTGTGTGTGTGTGTGTGTGTGTGTGTGTGTGTGTGTGTGTGTGTGTGTACACCACTGACTCTCCTCTCCTGGTTCGGGTTCCACCAGGAGATGCTGAACAAGTCTCGGGCCGTTGATACGGGGGTCAAGATGGAGGTCAATGAGAGGTGAGCTGCTGATCAGAGCGGTAGGCCACCAGTCAGACCAGTTCTTGGATCTAAAAGCCTGATGGACTGAGGTCTCAGAAAGATTCAGAGGTTCTGATCCAACTCTGAAGAAGTTCTCCGACTGAAAAAGACGTAACAGCAGAAGCACCAACTTCTCCGCCTCAAACTTCTGCATCTTCTCGGAACAAGTTGTGTGAGGATGGAAGAAGAAACCTAAAGTTAGAGAGAGTGGATCTACCAGCGGGAACAGGAGGACCCAATGGGATTCTTCTGGATCATCATCAGCTGGTCACCGCGTCTCTGTTACGACCACAGACCTCCTGATGTTTTCCAGAAAATCCAAGATGCTTTTCAGATCATTTATTTATCAGCGATAAACGTAAAGAAATATTTAAATGTATCACAGACGCGAAACATCGACACCGATGGAGATGTTTGGGGTCCAGAGGACTCCAGCTACTGGCTACCAGTAGCTTCAGACAGCAGCAGTGGAGAAGAAGTAGGAACTTTCATAAACAAGTCATCAAGTAACGTAACTGTTTGTCCTCCTCAGGATTCTGGCCTCCTGCACGGAGCTGATGCAGGCCATCAAGGCGCTGGTTCTGTCCTCCAAAGACCTGCAGCGAGACATCGTGGAGAGTGGCAGAGTGCGTTATCCTTCATCCGACTTTCTCCCGTTATTCTAGGGACAGGAAGACATGTTTGAGGAACGTAAGATAATGTTCATGGCAGGAAGTCTGACTGTGAGGTCACGTCTGGACCTACAGACCCGCCTCAGGTTCATGAAGGTTACTTCCCTCTTTTCACAACCAGAATCTGTTTTCTCAAAGAGTTCTGTTACATAGCTGGTAAGCCGCCCTGTAAAGCTCTTGAGTCAGCAATGATCTGGACTGGAGTCCGTTCTGGTGCTGAAACTATCCGGTCCGTTTCCTCCAGCGTCTCCGCTGACGGGCTCTGGAGGAATCATGTTGGTCAGAATCTTTGACTGATGTTGGTGATTTCTCCTTCTACCAGGCTGGGAACTACACCAGTACTCCATTAGTAAAGGTAAGAATGAAGCTTGTAGTGGTGTTTGAAAGTCTGCTGCTCTGTCCACCAGGGGGCGACGTCCATGAAGGAGTTCTACGCCAAGAACTCTCGCTGGACGGAGGGCCTGATCTCCGCCTCCAAAGCCGTGGGGTGGGGCGCCACCGTCATGGTGTAAGTACCTGGAAGAGAAGTACAGCTGGTTGAGTACAAATATATGTATATATATATAAACTTAAAACCTTAAACTTCTTAAACGTAAACTTTAAACTAAGCTGATACATTTTGGAGATCTTTGGTTCCCATAGGATAGTTTGTAGATTAAAATACGCCACAGCATCAAGTCATAAGATTCATTCATAAATCAATGTTTTCTGTGGGTCAGAACCAGGAGGACTCTCTGCCTGGGGTTGATTTTTGTGTCTTCGTCTCCTGCAGAGACGCTGCTGACCTGGTCGTTCAGGGCAAAGGGAAGTTTGAGGAGTTGATGGTGTGTTCTCATGAGATCGCCGCCAGCACAGCTCAACTAGTGGCTGCCTCTAAGGTGGGCACAGACTCCGACCCCTCACACCTCCCACCCACCCCCGTTGGTCTGTGAACATGTGACCTGGTTACTGTTGTTTCTCTCCAGGTAAAGGCAGACAAGGACAGTTCCAACCTGCAGCGTCTGCAGCAGGCGTCCCGCGGCGTCACTCAGGCCACCGCTGCTGTCGTCGCCTCCACCAAGTCTGGGAAGTCCCAGATAGAAGAAACCGGTGAGGAGATGAACCCGCCTGGACGGTCTGATTGTTTGTCTCAACAACTGTCAACCGGTCCATGAGGTCGTGTTCTAATGTTTGGACGTCAAACAGGAAACCGTCTTTCTGTCTTTAGGACCTTTGAGGACCTGAAGAGCTACAGGTGAGATGTTTGAGCCTGATTTTTTTTGTTCTGTCCAGATACGATGGACTTCTCCAGCATGACCCTCACCCAGATCAAACGACAGGAGATGGACGCACAGGTGAGCAGCAGAGAGCAGACAAGCACCAACATGAACACCTGTGTCGGTAACCTGACGACCCCCACGATATGGGTGGGGGTCGTGTCCATGCATCCGAGAGAAGGACCCGATTGATTGAACCTACCAGCACCAACTTCACCTTTCATACATCAGAAGTGAACTGCTGGTTGTGGGTCAAACTCTTAACATTTAACCACCTCGTTCATTAATCCAGACCCTTAATCAGCTCTGGTACTACCTCCCTCTTTGGCTCAGAGTCGGACCCTCCAATCCCATCAACTTTACCGGGTCAGTCCAAGTGAGATTTAAACTGGGCTCACACTGAACGACCCGTCTGGCTCCTGCAGCCCGTTGTCACTTTTCACAATTGTTAATAAAGTTTTGTATGAAAAGTTTTGTTTAAAGTACCGACGTTACCGGACTAACTTGAAAGCTAGCTGCCAGACACATACTACACTTTCTACTTTATGACGACATGTTATTTATTATCCACACGACACGTCGTGTCGCCATGGCAACTTAGAGGACAGTCCACTTCTCGCAGACGCAGTGAGAAATGACGGCGACACGCCAGTAAATCATCCCATCGGCCCTCGCCGCCCTCGTACATCGCATGATAAACCACACAGGACTGACCCGTTAGACGGTCCAGAGGCTGACTGGCGCGTCTTAATGGGACTCAAATCGTTCAGTGTAGCAGTCCAAAGCGTGAGTTCTGTAGATGGAAGTTCTGTTGTCCCCGCCCACCCATAAGCAGACCTCCAGACCTTCAGCTTCTGAGAAAGCAGGTTGAAGGTGATCCGGACCAGCTGGTTCTATGGGGTTCAGGCGTTTCAGGGGTCTGCATTTACAAATTCCACTGGAGGAGAGTTAACAGATTGAAACAAGAACCGAGTAGAACCTCATCAGAACCAGCAGCAGTGGGCTTCAGTCAACACCTTATGCCATCCGTGTGATGGCCATGTGTCCTCAGGTCCTGGTCCTGGAGCTGGAGACCCGTCTGCAGAAGGAGCGCGAGCGTCTGGGCGAGCTGAGGAAGAAGCATTACGAGCTGGCAGGGGCAGCGGAGGGCTGGGGCGAGGAAGAGGAGGGTGAGCGGAGCAAAGTAAATCAAGCCCTTTATTACTGTATGAAAATGTTGAAATAACTGAAATGTTTTCTTTTCTTCTCAGGCACAGGGTGAGACCGGCTGCCGCGGACCCCTCCCCCGACAGAAGCCCCCCTAGGGGTCCGTCTCTTTACACTCTTTTCAGCTTCTCTTCCTCCTTTCTTCTCTCCATTTTGTCTCTTGTAAAGCCAAAAAAGGTGCTTCTTTTTCTAGACCTGCTTCTCACCGACGTCCAAAAGCTTCCATGAGAGCACCGGCGGCTCAGCGGCGTGGGGGTCAGAGGTCAGAGAGTGTATGGTGTCCTTCCGCGCTGTCAGAGGGAAGACCCGTTATTGTCTCTGCTGCTCCATCCCCAGAACCATGGCGTCCCATGGTGCTGCTCGCCACCTTCCTCACCGCTCGCCTTCTCTTTTATCGCCTTATTCCGTCTGATCCGACTCTCTGGTCTCTCAGCTGGATTTTCAACATGAGCGCCTTAATTTTAACTTCTAGACGTCTCACAGCTTTAGTTCTACACTGTAAAAGAAAACAGCCACACTGGAATCCAGACCGTTTCCATTTCAATCAAATCCTCAGGAAATTAGCCACAAAAACAAAAACTGCGAATGGTTCAGAAGTTCAGCCCGGCTAGAATCCATTAAACCAGCTTCGTCACTGAAACGCTGTAATGGACATTAAAACAAATTGACCAACATTGAGCGATTTGACAGATTGATTGATTTAAGAATCTATTCTTTCATCTAAGACGAAGAATTAGGAGAAAAAAATCATAAAATTAGGAATAAAATCCTGTTCCTCTGCCGGGATGTTCTGCAAACCATCCACCACCACCACCACCAGCTCGATGCTGGTGGAAACCGGCTCAGCGTTAGCTGGAACGTCTGACCGAGAGATTTTCTTAAAACCAGATCACTTTTCTTTTGAGACAAAAAGACATTTCTAGGAGACAAAGAATTCCAGTCTTGCAGTGTAGAACAGGAGAGCAGCTTCCTGTGAACTCTTGGACTGTCAGTCACTTTCTGCTGCAGGTCGGAGGCAGACGTGCATCATGGGTAGGCCCAGTAGAGAGAGCCGTTAACCCCCGCTAACGACAGAAGGCTGTTTTGGTCTTTTCCCTTCTAATGCTGGAAGAAGACGTGTCAAACTCACCGAGGCACAAACCTTCATCACGTCTCCACGACCAGCTGTCAACGCAAGTATGACACAAGTCAGAGTTACAATACAGAGGTGCATCCTGGGACTTGTAGTATCTGCGGTGTTGCTGCTGTTTAGCAGCGGCCCAGTTAGTGTCTGAGGACTTGGGTCCGTCAGTTTGACACGTCTGTCTCACAGCAGAGAAGGAGGGTGTTGGTTGGAATCCTCTGTTGTTTGTAAACAAAAACAAGTCGAGTTATAAGACTTCGGATCGAGCCGTCAGGTGACCCTCTCATCGGTCGCCCTCTGACACACGGCTCCTGGAAACTCAGCCACTGCCAGCAGAACATGGACGGCCCGGTTCTGCTGAGGCGCCGTCGAACCAATCCTGCAGTTTTTGGATCAAACTCAGGTGTCAGCTTTGGGAACTTTTATTCAGGGAACATTTATCAGATGCGTCACAGGATCCGGCCTCTTAAAGCGACCCGGAGTCTGGCTGGTCCTGATGGTCCATCCAGGCAGAACGCCTGCTGCTTGGTTTTCTCCTGCCCACCTAAGACCACCAGCTGTGTAGAAACGACGTCTTCCTTCAGTAGCATCCTGTCCGTCTCTCACCCGGGTCGGCTTAAGGGCCCGGGGGAGAAGAGGAAGAAGGAGCTCCACATGTAGATGATAGACGTCATCACTTTGTTCCATAAGAGGTTATTTCACATCATGTCCCGCTTCAGCCGCTGGACCTTCTTCTCTGGGCTCCAGAGGAACTGATGGTGGCGACGCTTCTCCTGCTGTTTGTGTCTTAACCTGCGTTCGATGCTCCTGCCTCGGTCCGTCTCACGCCGCTTTATTAATCGGACACTGTTTGCCAATAACTCTTCAAAAAAGTTTAAATCCCTCCAAGGGAAACTTTGTAAGCAGAATCTAAAAGTCTTCTCCATCCGTCGCTTCAGTCGAGCAGCGAGGAGGACGGTTTCATGTGGAGTCGTGACAGCAGGAGTTTGGACTGAGACCTGAGACCTGAGAGACGGTCTGGAGTGAAGAGTGGTTGTATTGTTTTGGATGAACCTGTCTGTAGTCCTTCCAGCCTCTCAAACTGTCTCACTGTCGTCTCAGAGAGACAGAAATCACCTCGCAGGAAGAAGGTCCACGTATCATAAACTAAAACTGTGTTGCGTCCTGGTTTTTATTTTTTCAGTTTTTAAATAAATATTTCAGCTCTTATATCGGCCCGAGTCTTTTTCATCATCGGATCCGTCCGGGCAGACAGGGGAACCAGAACTTTCTTTCATGTGACATTCATCATCTAAAATAGTTGAAAAACTTAGAATTCTGTCAGCTGTCAATCATGAACCCGTGAAGGATCCAACAGAACATCAGAAAGGTTCTGAGAAGGAGATTTTATTCTTACATTGGATCATGGATTTGGTTTAAAAAGTCAAGCATGTAAATGAAGAGTAGATGTGACGGTTCTGAGGTCCAGACAAACGGGTTCAGTCCAACTGTGTCCGCTGCCTTCACTGCGCCGGGATCATCCCAGGTGAGTAATGGGGAGTTATTTTCCACGATCCGGTCTGAAGATCCTGCCGCCGTCACATTCCTCCGTCAGACGACGGGACTTCCTCTGATTGACAGGTGACCTGATGCAGGAAATGAGGCGTGTTTAGAAGAGATGACGTCGGTGTGATCTGGTTCTGTTCCCTCAAACCTGAGACGTCACATTGACAGATTTTTTACTCTTCTGAGAGCGGGCCCAAATAAAGTCTCTGATCGTAATGTCTGCCTCGGTGCCGTTGGGCCCGGCAGAGGTTAAGGCTCTCAGTGAACTCCTGCTGAACTTCTGACCTCTGATTCTAAATGTTGGCTCGATGCATGAAGTCCAGATTGTGACTTCCTGTCTCGCGGAGCTGCACTGAATCAGACTACTGCTCCGTTGTTCATGAGGAGTATAGTAGAGTTCCTGGACAGCTGCCCTGAGGGATTCCACACTGCAGTGATTTAATTGGAAGCATTAAATGATTATGATATGATATAATGATGATATAATATATGATAAATGAAGGCAGTAAATCTTTGGACATCAAATATTTGAAGCATGTTGAAGATTCTGTTTCCTGAGAAGTAGTGAATATCTGCCGTAACCATAGAAACAGGCGGAGGAGAAGATCAGCTGCTCCTTGTTGAAGGTGAACAAACTAAATGGGTATAATTACTAGAGACTAGATGAATAACCAGAAACATTTAAAGCATCATTTATGTGGTAAAACTTTGCTGTTAAAATCAGCTGTTCTTCTGGGGGGGGGGGCTGTTGCTAGGAGACCAGTGTCCAATGCAAACACAGCACCATCTGCTGCAGTGATATTTGGAGCGGGTTAGCCAAATGGGCGAGCGAGCGAGAGGATCGGTTAAAACAACATGACAGGGTGAGGAGGAGGAGGAGGGGCGGAGGTACGGGTGGAGGATAAAAGGGAGAAAAACAATAAGATATGAGGGTGGAGAAGTCAGAGGGAATCAGGAGAAAGCAAAGGAGGAGAGGGAAGGACATGAAAAGTAAATGATTGATAGGTGTGAGTCTCTGCCCACTCACTACACACACACACACACGGGTGTGACTCACACACACACGGGAGTGACACACAGACACACACTCTCACACACACACATACAGACACACACACACACAGGTGACACATACACACACGGGAGTGACACACACACAGACACTCACGAACACAGACACTCTCACACACACACACAGACACTCACACACACAGACACTCCCACACACACACACAGACACACACACAACACAGACACACACACACACTCATACACACACAGTGGCTGATGTAATCGGCGGTCCTTGGTTGACCCTCCTCAGTTCAAACTCCTGTCGTAACAGTTGTGGTGGGAGTGGTTCACAGTCACTGTGATTGGACTCAGAACCACCAGGTGGACCACCCATAACTTCAGGAGAACAGCTTACATGAGAAGAAACGACTCCAGATTGACATCAAAGCGCATTTTATTAGATGAAGCTCCAATTGTGTGGCGTCAACATCAGCATCTTCTTTACAAAAGACAGTAAAATCCAAATGTTCTCAGTAAAAAAGTGATTCCATCTGCAGCTGACGAGGAGAAGCGGCGAGAACCGTCCTTCATCGCGTTCATCCATCATCTGGACCCAACAGAAGACACAACATCAACACTATTTACAGAGCAGAACACAGAGGTGGACGCAAACGCTAAATAGAATATATTCATATATTAATATCTTCTGCAAAATCATAATGCATCATATAGAACCACACAGGGGATCCACAACCAGAACCAGAACCATGGCTTCAAGCTGTACACTCCCTCTTCTTTGCCCCAGCAGGATGTGATCGTTGTGTTTGGTCAGTTTACTGCTGACAGGCAGCTTCTTTGGTTGGGTCGGGTCAAAGGTCACAGCCTTCGGCTGGGTTACTGGTTTGGGTTGGTTTGAACTGGACTCGTTAAGTACTGGGCGACCTTCTCAGCACTATTCCAAGAAGTGTAACCACCAGCGTTTTCCTCTTTACAAATGTTCTTCTCCCAGAAGCTGGAGCTCCTCTGCTGCCTGTGGAGGACCTTCAGCAGCAGGATCCGGGTCTGAGCAGAGATACCTGAGCTTACACTCCCTCTGACCTCTCATGACCCCCCCGGACCAGAACAGAAACCCTCAGAGGCAAAAGTGTTGGTGCTCTGAGGAACATCTGTCTGAGGAGGAAGGTCGGTCCAGAACATTGCCTCATGACGTTGCCCAGCAGGTATGTTAGAATGTTAGTGGAGATGATAGCGAACATCATCCCAGACTGAGCGCCGAGTGTCACCTTCAGCGATCTTCTTCACACCTCATACCTTAGTGCAAGTAATGGATTACTTTAATGTCCTGTAGTCACCCCCCACCCCGTCGCCCGGTCTCCTGACCATCATCTTGACTTCAGCCAGAGCATCTGACTCAGTCTAGAGTTACACCCGTCTGGGTGGGGGTCCACACCAGACCCCCCCAGCACGGATCCTCACCTCACTCTCTGCACCGATGCTTGAATAATTTGGGGGGGGTTTCAGCAGCTAAAGCACATTCCTGTGGGTTTTTTTCACTCTGAGCCCCCCCCCCCTGCCCACTCTCAGCTGAACCACTGAGTGGATCCCGGGCCACCAGATCTAATCCTGATCCCTGAGGTGGATCAGGATTCTCCCGACAGTTAGCCCCTCCTACTGCACCCCCTGTGCCGAGCCTCTGCTGGCGCTGACCCTCGGCATCTTTATTATCGTCATTCAGGTAGTTGGTGGTGTCGGCCCGGCCGTCTCACTGGGCGCGGTCCAGAGTTACACCTGGGGTCAACGGTGTCACGGTCCTGTCAGCTGTCCTCTCTGTCAAACTTGGATGTGTGTGAGTCTGTGTGTGTGTGTGAGTCTCTGTGTTTGTGTGTGTGTGTGAGTGTGTGTCTATGTGTGTGAGTCTGTTTGTGTGTGTGTGTGTGTTTGTGTGTGTGTTTTGCTATGTATGTGTGTGTTTACGACCGGGGAAGGGAGTTACAGAATTTAATGGTTAATCAGTCAAACCAAAGTCAAACACTTACCCCCCCCACCCCCCCCCCCCCCCCCCCCCCCCCCCCCCCCCCACCCCGCCGTCACGACCTTGACTGCCCATCAGTCCCAGCCGTTGTCCTTTATCATGTGGGCGAGTTCGATGATGAACTTTCCCTCTTTATACTTCTGACTGCTCTCAAAGGCATGTTCCTGCAGGAGAGGGAGAGGGGGAGAGAGGGGGTGAGAGAAGGGGGGAGAAGGAGAGAGGGGGTGAGCGAGGGAGAGAAGGAGAGGGAGTAGGAGAGGGGGAGAGAAGGAGAGGGGGAGAGAGAGAAGGAGAGGGGGAGAGAGAGAGAAGGAGAGAGGGAGAGAGAGAAGGAGAGGGGGAGAGAAGGAGACGGGGGAGAGAAGGAGAGAGAGATGGAGAGAAGGAGAGAGGGAGAGAAGGAGGAGAGGGAGAGAGAGAAGGAGAGGGGGAGAGAAGGAGAGGGGGGAGAGAGAGAAGGAGAGGGGGAGAGAGAGAAGGAGAGAGGGAGAGAGAGAAGGAGAGGGGGAGGAGAAGGAGAGGGGGAGAGAGAGAAGGAGGAGGAGGGGAGAGAGAGAAGGAGAGAGGGAGAGAGAGAAGGAGAGGGGGGAGAGAAGGAGAGGGGGGAGGAGAAGGAGAGAGAGATGGAGAGAAGGAGAGAGGGAGAGAGAGAAGGAGAGAGGGGAGAGAGAGGGAATGAGCGAGCGATAAAAATGCAGGATCAAAACACAAGACGTTTCCGGCGCCGATCATGTAACCGTCAGTGAAGGCTGCAGAACCAGAACTGAATCTACTGGATCTCTGTCCTCAAAACAAACTGCAACAATCAAACCGTAACATTTGAGCCCGATCAGACGCGGAGCGGGCCCAGTTCTGACGGACAGAACTCTGCAGCTAGCACTATGAGCCGACTCTGTCACAGGTGCAGGAACAGAAGGCGTGGCCTTCCAGAGGGTGGTGTAAAGCCAACAAAGAAACGGCGCCGATTCAGGATTGGGTCGGCACGACTTCTGGAGCCTCTGACCGACGGCAGAACAAAAAGAGCAGCTGATAAGTCCGTTTTCCACAGACGGACCGAGCGGCGCTGTGAGGCGAGTCACAGTCCACTGGTCCACTGACATCCTGTGGTCCCGCTGGTCTCAGGAGGAGAAGCGCTGATTCATCTGCTCCTCCTCTTCTCTCTGCAGAGACCCGTTTCAGGTTCCTCTGTTTACACCAGCAGCGGGGTCCAACCTCCAGCAGAACTTTGACTGCAGAAAACCAATCAATCCTGCTGCAGATGACATTCCTGGCATGAAGTCCAATCAGTGAGGTGATTGTGGTGTTTGCCTCCTGATCAGATGTCAGAACCAGAACCATTATCTTTAGTCTGGAAGGTTCAGGAATTGGGTTTAAAGTGAGACACGTTGCAGCGAGACCGCCCAGATGACTCACCGACTGTTGTGTGTGTGTGTGAGTGTGTGGTTTGTCTGTGGTTATGTGTGTTTGTCTGTGGTTATGTGTGTGTGTGTGTTTTGTGTGTGTGTGTGTGTTGTGTGTGTGTGTGTGTGTGTGTGTGTGTGTGTGTGTGTTGTGAGTAAGTACTCAGCTGGGTGCTGACGGGGTCGAGGGTCGGGGGTCTCTGACGTCGTTCCTTCAGTCAACATCATCACAGCTGGGATCAGAACCATCGCAGCACTGGAGGAGACAGTCCACGGTTCTCCAGCACAGAACCATGACCTCAGATTTGGAAGGATCTGACTCTCAAATCGCTCCAGTGCTGCTGGAGATCATGGGACTGGTCAACAGAACCACATCATCTGCAAAACAGCAGAATCTTTGTTCCCCAAACCGACCCCTTTCCTCACCTCGACTCAACCTTGAGGATGAGGAACAGAATCAGAGACAAGGGGAACCCTGATGGAGTCCAACTCTCACTGAAAACGTGTCTGAATGTTCTGCTGAGGACACAGACACAAATCTCCCTTTGGGTCTACACGTCCTGCAGAACCCCCCACAGGCGTCCCGGGGGACAGGGTCTACACCCACAACATAAAACACAGGAAAGAAACTCCTCTCCTCGAGGAGTTTCCTCATGTTCACCGTCCGGGTCATCTGCCCAGGTGTTTGAAAATCCGCCTCCGTCTCACCGCCGGGACCAGAACCACAACCAGGAGAATCAGATAACAGTTCCAGGCTACGTCTCATTCTGTCACAGTGAGAAGGTCTTCAACAAGATCTTTGCACCCGAAGGTCCACATCAACCACTACTTCCTAGATTCGTCCGGCTCCGTCTCCCCGACTGCTGAGTCATCAACCACAGGCCACCATTACCGCTTTTCCACCAAAAACAAGCTGGTGCTAGTGCTTAACTGGTTCAACACGCACCTCCTAAGAACCTGTTGGCTATGAATTGGTATGGAGCCAAGTCAGAACCACGTCGTTAAGAACCCAATCTATTTCTCATCAAACATATCTTCTGCAGGAGGTCCGTGATTCTGCTCATTCAGGAGGTTCATCTACATTTTCATCTTTCATCACTTTTCACACGTTCATTCAGAAAACCCTCTGACAATTTCAGCTTCTGCTCTTCAACATCCAGCAGGATCCAGTTCTACAGAACCTCTCATCAGAACCTGTCATCAAGTATCTCATCAGACTCCACCTTGTTTGTACATCAGCAGAACCTCAGCTCTGAGCCTGAGAGCAGGTCCAAATACAATCAGACAGCACTACGACAATAACACCCTCAAGGACAATAATGTCCTCCTCTGACCTTTGACCCCTGACCTGTGTCAAGGACACTCACGTATTTCCATCCCAGGGTCGTCTTGCAGTTTTCACAGTAGATATCTGCCACAGCGTGGAGACCCGTTAGCAGAACCCTCTCCTCTGCAGGACCACAGCCGACGTTCACCCTGAAAAAGGGAGCAGCAGGAGGAGAGGAGGAGAGGAGAGGAGAGGAGGAGAGGAGAGGAGGAGATTGGGAGAGGAGAGGAGGAGAGTGGGAGAGGAGAGGAGGAGAGTGGGAGAGGAGAGGAGGGAGCAGAGAAAGAAGCATTTAGCGGAAGAAAGGGAAGGATGAAAGAAAAGAAAAGCAGATTCATCTGGAGATGATTCCCTCCACCCCCGACCCGTTTGGTTACAGACGGACGGACAGATGGATGGACGGACAGACAGAGGAATGTACGGGTGGATGGATGGACAGACAAACAGATGGATGGATGGACAGACAGACAGATGGACGGACAGACGAACAGACGGATGGATGGACGGACAGACAGATGGACGGACGTGGGGACAGACAGACAGAGTAATACAGTCAAACACCTGAGCGCGTATGAGACTCGTCTCCTGCGTTCATACCCAACAAAGAGGACAGAGGACGTCTTCAGAGGATACTCACACTGAGTTGAAGAGGTAGGCTCGGCCCTGGCTGCCCTGGAACGACTGCAGAGACAAGATGAGACTGAGATAAAAGAGATAAAGGCAGGAGCAAGAGCCCCCACCCCATTACACCACCACCACCTGAGGACCTGTGCCACCTGAGGACCTGTGCCACCTGAGGACCTGTACCACCTGAGGACCAGTACCACCTGAGGACCTGTACCACCTGAGGACCTGTACCACCTGAGGACCTGTACCACCTGAGGACCTGTGCCACCTGAGGACCTGTGCCACCTGAGGACCAGTACCACCTGAGGACCAGTACCACCTGAGGACCTGTGCCACCTGAGGACCTGTACCACCTGAGGACCAGTACCACCTGAGGACCTGTACCACCTGAGGACCTGTACCACCTGAGGACCTGTGCCACCTGAGGACCTGTGCCACCTGAGGACCAGTACCACCTGAGGACCTGTGCCACCTGAGGACCTGTGCCACCTGAGGACCAGTACCACCTGAGGACCTGTACCACCTGAGGACCTGTACCACCTGAGGACCTGTACCACCTGAGGACCTGTGCCACCTGAGGACCAGTACCACCTGAGGACCAGTACCACCTGAGGACCTGTACCACCTGAGGACCAGTACCACCTGAGGACCAGTACCACCTGAGGACCTGTACCACCTGAGGACCTGTACCACCTGAGGACCTGTACCACCTGAGGACCTGTGCCACCTGAGGACCTGTGCCACCTGAGGACCAGTACCACCTGAGGACCAGTACCACCTGAGGACCAGTACCACCTGAGGACCTGTACCACCTGAGGACCTTTACCACCTGAGGACCTGTGCCACCTGAGGACCTGTGCCACCTGAGGACCTGTGCCACCTGAGGACCAGTACCACCTGAGGACCAGTACCACCTGAGGACCAGTACCACCTGAGGACCTGTACCACCTGAGGACCAGTACCACCTGAGGACCAGTACCACCTGAGGACCTGTACCACCTGAGGACCTTTACCACCTGAGGACCTTTACCACCTGAGGACCTGTGCCACCTGAGGACCTGTGCCACCTGAGGACCAGTACCACCTGAGGACCTGTACCACCTGGGGACCAGTACCACCTGAGGACCTGTGGACTAGTACCACTTGAGGAGTAGTACCACCTGAGGACCTGTACCACCTGAGGACCAGTACCACCTGAGGACCTGTGCCACCTGAGGACCAGTACCACCTGAGGACCTGTACCACCTGGGGACCAGTACCACCTGAGGACCTGTGGACTAGTACCACTTGAGGAGTAGTACCGCCTGAGAACCTGAGGACTAATACCACCTTAGGACTAGCACCAACCAGAGGACTAGTACCACCTGAGGACCTGAGGACTAGTATCAACTGAGGACCAGTACCACCTGAGAATTAGGTCTTTGCTGGATCAGAACCAAGAGAAAGTTTTTGCTAGATCAGAACCAACAGTAGGACTTTGCTGGATCAGAACCAGCAGAAGGTCTTTGGACACAGGTGAGCTGTTTCCTGATCTGGGCTAACTGACACATACAGGCTATCCGACCGGACCTTTACTCTGTAGCTCCTCCTCAAGCTT
>JBBDHG010000380.1:330000-342500 GCA_037951165.1 Lophius americanus
TTCTACTCTCATGACCTTCTACTCTCATGACCTTCTACTCTCATGACCTTCTACTCTCATGACCATCTACTCTCATGACCTTCTACTCTCATGACCTTCTACTCTCACGACCTTCTACTCTCAAGACCTTCTACTCTCATGTATTATTATGACCGTCTACTCTCATGACCTTCTACTCTCATGACCTTCTACTCTCATGACCTTCTACTCTCATGACCTTCTACTCTCATGACCGTCTACTCTCATGACCTTCTACTCTCACGACCTTCTACTCTCAAGACCTTCTACTCTCAAGACCTTCTCCTGTCATGACCTTCTACTCTCATGACCTTCTACTCTCATGACCTTCTAATACATTCATTTATAAACCTGTTCTCATTTACTGTGAGGAACACTGGAGCTCCATCCAGAACATGTGGTCCTCAGAGTCTAAAAGAGGAGATAGTCCACAGTTGTGCCATCAGCCAGACTTACTGGAGCCGGTCTTTGATTTAGGGCGAGGAGGTACTTTGGTTTATTTAAATGTAGTTGCTGACTGTCTGGAGTGAAGAACCTCTGGACGTCATCAAGAGGTCTACAGAGGTGACAAGTGAGCATTGCCTCCAGGGTCTCCTAAGAAGAGGGGGGAGGACTCACCCGGATGGAAAGAACAGTACGAGCCACGACAGTCATAGTCAGGACAGAACATCCTCTGTCTCTCTGGACCAGGAAGACTCAGAAGATCCAAAAGACATCAAACAACTCTTTCAGCCCACCCAAAGATCCAGTTGTTGAGACGGAGAAGTGTGGGCAGGAAGTGCAGAGCTGTACTTATGCAGCTAATGAACACTGAGGACAAGACATCAAAGCTAGTTATGATGTGAGAAACATCAATGCCAGCATTGTGTGAAAACATCAAAGCTAATAGTGACGTGTGAAAACATCAAAACAAGTGTTTGCCATCGAAGAATTCAAGCAGACACTGTCAGCAGAGGGAAGATGGAAGTCCAGAGAACACGTCAATCACAGCGGAGAGGCGGGACCTTTACTCTGATGATGAGTGGTGCATCTTGGGAGTGACACACTAACCTCAGTCCTGGATTACAGGAGGGGACGCGTGTCGTGTCTCTGCTCCTGCTCCATACATAATCTGGGTTTGACCCCTTCGTTTCGGCGCCGCTCCTGTGAGGTCACGCTCTCTGGAGAACACGCAGATGTTTCTGGAGAACACGCAGATGTTTCTGGAGAACACGCAGATGTTTCTGGAGAACACACAGATGTTTCTGGAGAACACGCAGATATTTCTGGAGAACACGCAGATGTTTCTGGAGAACACGCAGATGTTTAATGATGAACTGTTTGGGTAATAAATTCTGCCCCATTCTGGACTCTTGCTTCAACAACAGAGGACATCTCCAGACTCTGAACTCACGAACAACGTCTCTGACATCTTCTCTGACTTCTAGTAGACCAAACAATCCGAGAAAAGATTCATCAGATATGAAGATATGAAGATATGTGGAGGTATTCCTCCACAGCATATCATCCGTCTCCATCTTTTCTTGTCCTCTGCAGTTCCACTGTCACACCAACCAACTACATGTCCTCTTTCACCACATCCAGAAACCTCCTCTTTGCTCTTCAACCTTCTCCTCCTGCCTGCAGCTCCATCTCCAGCATCCTTCTACCAGTAGATCCACTATCCCTCCTCTTCACGGGTCAGAACCATCTCAATCTGTCCTCTCTGACTTTGTCTCCAGGCTGTCTCACCTGGAATGTCCCTCTGATGTCTCCTTTCTAATCCTGTCCTTCCTCCTCACTCCCAGAGAACATCTGAACATCTTCACCTCTGAACCACCGTCTCTAACCCATCCAGCAGAACTTCTCTCATGAAGACCTATGTGTAAAAATAATAGACACCATGTTTATTATGGTGTCTCTGTTGGACACCTGTGGGGTTAAGCGAGAACCTGGTGGTCCATCTCAGTGGACATCGTGGAGCAGGAACGAAGATGCTGCTAGAGGCTGAAGGAATCCTTCAGGACACGTGACCTCAGCGCGGCCAGAAGAAAACAGTAAACAAATGTTTACGGAGAGGAGATCAAAGTCGTTTACAGTAAAAACAGAATGAAGTATTTCTCTTCAGTTATTTTTCTCTTCTACCGAGATGTTTGAGATTTACAGCTTCAGAAAAAGAAAGAAGATTCCTTTATTCTACACAAACAGGATGTTATGTTTTATATATATGTATATATATATATATATATACATATATATATGTATATATATATATGTATATATATATATATATGTATATATATGTATATATACATATATATATATATATACATATATATATACATATATATACACATATATATATATATATACACATATATATATATATGTGTATATATATATTTGTATATATATGTGTATATATATGTATATATATGTATATATATGTGTATATATATATGTATATATATATATATGTATATATACACATATGTATATATATGTGTATATATATGTGTATATATATACATATATATATATGTATATATATATATGTATATATACATATATATACAAATATATATATACATATATATATACATATATATACACATATATATATATGTATATATATATATATGTATATATATATATACACATATATATACATATGTGTATATATATTTGTATATATATGTGTATATATATGTATATATATATGTATATACACATATAAATACACATATATATACATATATGTGTATTTGTTGCCATCTAAGGATATCTTCAGTCATAAAAAAGCTCAGTTTACTTCAGGCATCTTTTACAGCGGCGTCCGTCCCGGAGACACAGCTGCTGGTATTTTTTACAGCGTCCTTCTCTCCTCCTGTTTGTACATTTGTTCGGCCCGCTGTCACTGGGTCCATTCATCAGCGGCGCCACGGGTCGTTTGAGGTCACTTCTGCTCATTTCTTGGTGTCATCACAAAAGACTGTCAGCCGCCGAACGAGGAATCGTCCTCCAACAACCAGCCTCCGTTACGTAACGCTCCGATGTGGGGGGGTGAAGCAGAACCGCCTACGGGCTCCACCCAAACATCTCTGTACTTCCTGTAGTGTGTCAGCGAGGAGCAGCAGCCGGCAGCATGACGACATCCGTCTCTGCCTCCGTGTTTGATGTCACGCAGAGGTTGTCCCGGGCCGGTGCTGGTTTCTGCTGTTTGACGGGACTCTGGATTATTGGTTACAGAAAACACGAGTCGTGATCCTCAGTTTACGTCTGTGGCGATGAAGAGGCTCTGTAAGCCCCGCCCACCATCATGTTTGACTCAGCTACCGTCTAAGAATAAAGAAAAATCAGTATCACGTTTGTAAACCTCAAAATATCGTCATCAAATCATTGATTAGAAAATCAAAAGTGAATTCCACATTTTGAAGTTCGTGCTGGAAGTTTTCCAGCATTTAACTGCAAAGATAGAAACTTTCTCCTTTCATCTCCTTTCATCTCCTTTTATTTCCTTTCATCTCCTTTCATCTCCTTTCATCTCCTTTTATTTCCTTTCATCTCCTTTCATCTCCTTTTATTTCCTTTCATCTCCTTTCATCTCCTTTTATTTCCTTTCATCTCCTTTCATCTCCTTTTATTTCCGTTCATCTCCTTTTATTTCCTTTTATTTCCTTTTGGGGAAATTAACAGAAATCATTAATCGTATTTCCTGCCCTGAACTGAACATCATCCTCATCATCATCATCATCATCTCCCCTGTCACCTTTCCGCACCTTAACGCCACCTCCCCCCCACTGACCACAACACCCCCTCCCCCCCACTGACCACAACACCCCCTCCCCCCCACTGACCACAACACCCCCCCCCCCCCACTGACCTCAACACCCCCTCCACCCCACTGACCTCAACACCCCCTCCACCCCACTGACCTCAACACCCCCTCCACCCCACTGACCTCAACACCCCCTCCCCCCACTGACCTCAACACCCCCCCCCACTGACCTCAACACCCCCTCCACCCCACTGACCTCAACACCCCCTCCCCCCCACTGACCTCAACACCCCCTCCCCCCCACTGACCTCACCCCACTGACCTCAACACCCCCTCCCCCCCACTGACCTCAACACCCCCTCCCCCCAATGACCTCACCCCACTGACCTCAACACCCCCTCCCCCCCACTGACCTCACCCCACTGACCTCAACACCCCCCCCCCCCCCACTGACCTCAACACCCCCTCCCCCCCAATGACCTCACCCCACTGACCTCAACACCCCCCCCCCCCACCTCTTCTTTGGTAATTTATTTATTTATTTATTTTTTGATGCTTTTACCTTCCAGCACTTTGAGATTTGATCCAAATGTAAAGTTATAAATAAAATGTATTATTATTATTATTTATAACATAGCAATAATAACAATAATAATAATCATAATCATATTATAAATAAAATAAATCCGGATAGGTTTATGATTGATGTTTTAACCTGATGAGCAGAAGAACGTTTGTTTGTTTGTTTGTTTGTTTGTTTGTTTGTTTGTTTGTTTGTTTGTTTGTTTGTTTGTTTGTCTTTCCAGTATCGGGATTCTTCTGAAACGATTCTGATGATTGAAGAAACGTGAGGGACGGTTAAGAACAATAAAGGTGATTCGGACCTGACTTCGATCCAGAACCTTCTGAAAGAGTTCTTCCCCTGTGCAGGACAGGAGAAACGACTCCACTGCTTCTGGCTTCATGGACAAACATCACAAGATAACATCTTCATAAGATCTACCGTAGACTTCTGATCTGGATCTAAGGGATCCAGAATATTTAGATTATTGGGCTTCCAGAACCAGCTGTGAGATGAGGAGACTCCTGATGGAGCTGAGATCTGAGATCTAGAACCCGGTTCCCCCCTGGAACCCTGATAAGTATTAGTTTGTCCTCTGCGCTGCTGCTCATGGAAGACGATTATGGTCCAGAGATGACCAAGCTTCAGAGTCACTGAAAAACAGACATGGAAACCATCCCACCCATCAGCCATAACATTAAAACCACCTGCCTAATAATCTGGTTATATTGGGCATATCTTATTATTTCACCGTGTGTTCTCACTCTTTTCTATCAGAACCGGCACAAACTTTATCAGCAGTTTGTGCTCCAATAGATCTTCTGTGGGATCAGACATGGGCTAGTCTTTGATCCCAATGTGCATCCGTTCACCAGGTGTCCCTCCTTAGACCCCTTTGGTTGGAACCAACCACTGCAGACCAGTAGAACCCAACAAGGCCTGCAGTTCTAGGGATGTTCTGACCAAGTGCTGTAGAAAATACAATCTGGTTTGTTGTCAAAGTCTCTCAGATCCTCAGGCTGGTCCATTTTTCCCGCTTCCAACATCAATTTCAGGACAAAATGTTCACCTGATGCCTGATATATCCCACCCACTGACAGTTAACCAGGTAATACCCCCCACCCACTGACAGGTAACCAGGTAATACCCCCCACCCACTGACAGGTAACCAGGTAATACCCCCACCCACTGACAGGTAACCAATCATCTCCACCTGCTGCCCTGATGTTATGGAGTATTATGGGATAGCAGAGGGGCAGCAGCACGAAGGTGGTTCTCGGTGTGAGTCAGTGAACTTCAGGTGGAGGGATGCCTCGGCCCAGAAGTGCTAATGCACACACTCAAGCGCACGCACATACAGTCACGCGCCACCCACCCACTCAAAATAGCTCGAACATCTTCAATGGCTTCAACAGATCGATTTGGATCAGGTGGATCTCCTAAGAGTTTCCGATCACATCAGCGAATCACGCGATAAACGCTTTGATTGGCGATGACGTGCACTTAACGAGCATGCACGCGCACACGGATGATGGCGCAGACGTGCAGAATCGTCACCACCAACAACAGCGATGTGTCCTAATCAAGACCACTGCAGAGACGATCCTCAGCATCGCACGAGTCTGAGAGCTGACCAGAACCACGTGACGCATCTTCACAAAGCATAAACCGATTGTTGTTATTAAAACAGCACGCGCAGTCTGGATTCAAAGCTCGGTTCAGAAGAGTGAGAACATGACCACAGACAGGTTCACGTCCGATCACCATCAACACAACAATAACAACAACAACCACAACAATAAAAGATGGACCTGAGATCAATCACGCAGACGAGATCATCTCACCTTTGCAGGAAAGAAAATAGGATCTCCACGCAGACGTGAAATGTGGCACCTCCCGGTTTCCTCGTGGAAGAGCCAATCTTGAAGCTCCTCTCACATTCCTTACCGGGAAGATTTCCTCCTCTCTCCGCTCCTGGTCAGTCCTACAGACGCGGAATGTTTTGACGCGCTGAGATGCCCAGCAGAGTTTCGGATGGTCAGAGATGATGAGACGACCAGCCGGAGAGAGAGCGTTCCCCGCCGCGAACGTCCGTGTTCGTGTTGGACCGTTTATACCGTCGGACTGTCCTTTTACATACTTTACTGAATCGTTGTGTGGGAATAAATGTTGGAGTTCGGCCCATCTAAGGCTTGTTTATGAAATTAGACCGTTTTAAGGTTCATGTTTTAAACATATTCCAGGGAGGTTCCTAAATTGTTCTTTAAGATAAGATACGATATACATTTATTGTCCCCTAATAGAAATTTGCTCTGGACTGTTTTATTACAATTTAACAAAAGTACTGAAAATAAGTAGTTTTAGCTTCTTATCTGCTCGTCGGATTTTTTTTAAACCTACTATATTCAACTGGTTTTCCCAATTGCTTAATTTCAAGAAACATTTTCTT
This sequence comes from Lophius americanus, assembly GCA_037951165.1. NCBI lineage: Eukaryota > Metazoa > Chordata > Actinopteri > Lophiiformes > Lophiidae > Lophius > Lophius americanus. Next base: position 336,787 of record JBBDHG010000380.1, read on the forward strand.
TAATTTAAAGGTGTATTTGCTACAGAAGTTCTAAGAGATTCTAATAAATCAAAAATCTTTATGGAAATCAGTTTGTGGATTTTGGAGGTTCTTCATCACCTCTGATGATCTCAGATGTAACAGCTGCCAGGACGAAACCTTCTCCTTCACATCGGTTCCTCCTTTCAGATAAAGTTTTATAAGGTAACGAAGTAACTCACATCTTCTACATTCCAGAAGCAGGTTTCTTGTGTTATTTGTTTACCTGCTGAGGCGGCAGAAGCGGGCCAACGGCGAAGAGGAGGTCGTTAACTCTCTCAGATACAAGATCTTTGGCAGAACTCATTCTGACCGATTAGTGACAGACACTTCAGCCAATCAGCGACGCGCTCAGGCATAGCAACACTGCCCTCATTGGTCCACAGACGAAACTATTAACCAATAAGATAACCGTATGTCACTTTCTAACTCCATTTCTGAGAAGTGTGCTTTTAGCGTGGCAGTAGTGTTGGTACTGGACACAAAGCAGGAGGATAAATGAAAAGACGTTTAATATTTTACAGGAAAAGTCTGAGCGCGTGATCTCGATGTTACATTAGAAAAACTAATTCAGAATTTCTCTCTAACTAATTAAATCTCTTCAGCCTGTGGCGCCCCCTGCTGTCAGCCTTCAACACGCGGAAATAAGATACATACAATATTAAATTGTCAAATACTTTAATTCTTACTGACAACTAATACATCATTAAATAAAAAACAATTACATATTTGTGTTGTCATATATTTATAAAAAGGCACGCGCACATGTACATTATTATTATGTTTATTTGCTTTGATAAAAATGTACCTTTCAACAAGAATCCAGTAAATCCCATGTAATTTAAGGAATTAGACCAAATGACCATTAACTCCAAACGAAATCAACATTTTCTCTCAGACAATCAAGATCAAAGTAGGACAAACAAATTCAGTGACAGCAATTAAATAAAACGTCAGTGCAAAACATTCCATAATACATTGATAGTGAGGTGAGAAGATCCAGCTGCTCCTCACGGAGTCCTTCTGAAGATGATCCAACATCTTCCCCTCCAACGTGTCAGCAGGAGAAACCCGTCACCATCAGACTCGACAAGTTCATGTTCTCACATTTAAAGTTCATTATTCGTTAGGACGTCATCGAAGGTGCAGAAATGACGACTCACTCAAAGGAGGAGGAGGAGGAGGAGGAGGAGGAGGAGAATGTTGGGATCCAGCTCAGCTCAGAGACGGACGAGTCGCGTCTCTAAACGCCAACACAGAAGAAACACCTCATTAATCTTTTAACAGAGGCTCCGCCCCGTCAGCGCTCACATCTGAACCCAGGTGTCAGTGCAGACGGGTTCTGGACCCTGTTCTGCTGGAGGAAGGATTTTGGTCAGATTTAGTGCAGAGGAGGATTGTGGTCCAAAGAGTCCGGTTAGAGATCGGATGTGGACTTTGGGTCCCTTCTCTCCTCCTTCAGAACCGAATGATTTGAGTTTGTCATTGAAACAGAAGGAGTTCAAAAAGAAGGAGAACCCTGGCACAGGAGCGACTCCTGGTAATCCGACACGAGGAGCGAGATTGACGGCTGAAAGTAAAGTGCGTTATAGATTAAATGTTATTATTATCTCATCTGGTGATGGAGGAGGGCGGAAACGAGCAGCGCCACCTGTAGCACCTAAATGGACCTCGTGTCTGAGGAACGACAGGAAACAGATCTGCCACCATAAAAACAAATACCGTGTTGACAACTCCTGACAATAAACACGTGGTTCCGAGAACCGGGAGGTATCGTGTTTGAAATAAAGTGATGACGTCATCACGAGGACGCCACAGAGTTAGTTTGATGGTTGAAATAAAGTGACGGCGGTGAAAGAGCGAGGAAGACGCTCCTGGGGGAATTCTAATCTATAAATAAATACAAGTAAGTCTGACTATTATTGGATGCACTGAGATAGTAAGATAGTAAACAAAGAGGAGGAAAACATCAAAGCCTGGATTTCTGCGGAGCTGCTGGTTAATGATCACATTTCATCACAAACGTTTCTCTGCTGCTGACGAAACACAGCAACCAGGAAACGGCTGTAAACATGACGTCAGTAAAAAGGCTGAAAAAGTTACTTTACATCAGAAAAACTAAAATCCTCCTCAAATCAAAAGGAGGAACTCAAGACTGAGACAGAAGAGAGGAGAAGGCGGAGCCACCACCCGTCAGAGGGCAGGAGAAGGTCACACGTCCTCCATGACCGATGGTGCGGTGATAACAGAGGTATCTGTGGGGTTGAGGGTTTAGGGTGGGGTTGAGGGTTTAGGGTGGGGTTTAGGGTTTAGGGTGGGGTTTAGGGTTTAGGGTGGGGTTTAGGGTTTAGGGTGGGGTTTAGGGTTTAGGGTGGGGCTGAGGGTTTAGGGTGGGTTTAGGGTTGAGGGTTTAGGGTGGGGTTGAGGGTTTAGGGCGGGGATGAAGGTTTAGGGCGGGGTTGAGGGTTTAGGGCGGGGCTGAGGCTTTAGGGCGGGGCTGAGGGTTTAGGGCGGGGTTGAGGGTTTAGGGTGGGTATAGGGTTGAGGGTTTAGGGCGGGGTTGAGGGTTTAGGGTGGGTATAGGGTTGAGGGTTTAGGGTAGGGCTGAGGGTTTAGGGTGGGGCTGAGGGTTTAGGGTGGGGTTGAGGGTTTAGGGCGGGGTTTAGGGTGGGGTTGAGGGTTTAGGGTAGGGCTGAGGGTTAAGGGCGGGGCTGAGGGTTTAGGGCGGGGTTGAGGGTTTAGGGCGGGGTTTAGGGTGGGGTTGAGGGTTTAGGGTGGGGTTGAGGGTTTAGGGTGGGGTTTAGGGTTTAGGGTGAGGTTTAGGGTTTAGGGTGGGGTTTAGGGTTTAGGGTGGGGTTTAGGGTTTAGGGTGGGGTTTAGGGTTTAGGGTGGGGTTTAGGGTTTAGGGTGGGGCTGAGGGTTTAGGGTGGGTTTAGGGTTGAGGGTTTAGGGTGGGGTTGAGGGTTTAGGGCGGGGATGAAGGTTTAGGGCGGGGTTGAGGGTTTAGGGCGGGGCTGAGGCTTTAGGGCGGGGCTGAGGGTTTAGGGCGGGGTTGAGGGTTTAGGGTGGGTATAGGGTTGAGGGTTTAGGGCGGGGTTGAGGGTTTAGGGTGGGTATAGGGTTGAGGGTTTAGGGTAGGGCTGAGGGTTAAGGGCGGGGCTGAGGGTTTAGGGCGGGGTTGAGGGTTTAGGGCGGAGTTTAGGGTGGGGCTGAGGGTTTAGGGCGGGGCTGAGGGTTTGGGGCGGGGCTGAGGGTTTAGGGCGGGGCTGAGGGTTTGGGGCGGGGCTGAGGGTTTAGGGCGGGGTTGAGGGTTTAGGGTGGGGTTGAGGGTTTAGGGCGGGGTTTAGGGTGGGGTTGAGGGTTTAGGGTAGGGCTGAGGGTTAAGGGCGGGGCTGAGGGTTTAGGGCGGGGTTGAGGGTTTAGGGCGGGGTTTAGGGTGGGGTTGAGGGTTTAGGGTGGGGTTGAGGTGGGCCTAGCGATGTCGTTCCTGTCCATGAAGTCTTTGAGTCTGGTGGGGAAGTCGGTCATGACTCCAGTGGCTCCCAGATCAAAGGCCCTCTGGAAGTCCTCTTCGTCGTTCAGAACCCAGACGTAGACCTGAAATCAAAGGAGCCTCTTCAGAACCTTCTCAGCACACAGGAAGCATGGAAGCAAAGATGGGACAGAAGCTGGACACGGTTCTGTTTGTCACTGCTTGTTCTGATCTAAACAGGAAGCAGGTCCGGAGCTCAGAGAACGGGTCGGGCCCTCACATCATGTGTGAAGGTCCGAGCAGAAGCAGCGTTACCTGGATTCCTCTGGCCCTCAGGTGGTTGAACAGAGACCTCCTCATCAGCAAACTACAGAGAAACATCAAAGTCCTCCGTGAAGATGGCCACCAGAAGATGACATCAAAGTAAACAGTGATCAAATAAACACAGCTGCAGGTTCTACAGGTTCTGCAGGTTCTACAGGTTCTGCAGGTTCTACGGGTTCTACAGGTTCTACAGGAACAGGGTCTACAGCGTCTAGAGGGTCTACAGGTTCTACAGTGACAGGGTCTACATGTTCTACAGACTCTACAGGGTCACAGTCTCTTAAGGTTCTACAGGGTCACAGTCTCTACAGGTTCTACAGGGTCACAGTCTCTACAGGTTCTACAAGTTCCACAGGTTCTACAGGTTCTACAGGCTCTACGGGGTCTACAGGGTCTACAAGTTCTACAGATTCTACAGGTTCTGCAGGTTCTGCAGGTTCTACAGGTTCTGCAGGTTCTACAGGTTCTACAGGTTCTACATGTTCTACAGGTTCTACAGGTTTTGCAGGTTCTACAGGTTCGACAGGGTCTACAGGGACAGGGTCTACAGCGTCTAGAGGGTCTACAGGTTCTACAGTGACAGGGTCTACATGTTCTACAGACTCTACAGGGTCACAGTCTCTTAAGGTTCGACAGGGTCACAGTCTCTACAGGTTCTACAGGTTCCACAGGTTCTACAGGTTCTACAGGTTCTACGGGGTCTACAGGGTCTACAAGTTCTACAGATTCTACAGGTTCTATGGGTTCTACAGGTTCTATGGGTTCTACAGGTTCTATGGGTTCTACAGGTGAGAGGAGGACTTCTAGGTGAGCTGCTGACGTACCTGTCAGCGAGCCAGGTGAGCAGCCTCAGACTCAGAGTTAAACTGTCGGGATCAAGAATCCTGAAACACAAAAAAAAGTGTTTGCTATGATGATTCTGGGCCGGACGGTTCTGATGATTACGGGTTTCTATCATCAGTGTGTTTCTGACAGCAAGTTAGACTTCTCACCATTGTGTGTGTGTGTGTATGTGTGTGTTTGTGTGTGTATGTGTGTAAGAGTATGTGTGTATGTTTATGTGTACTTGTGTGTGTGTGTGTGTACTTGTATATGTGTGTGTGTGTGTGTGTGTGTGTGTGTATCTGTATATGTGTGTATATGTGTTTGTATGTGTGTATGTTTATATGTATGTGTGTGTGTGTGTGTGTGTGTGTATCTGTATATGTGTGTATATGTGTTTGTACTTGTATATGTTTGTGTGTGTGTGTGTGTGTGTATCTGTGTGTATATGTGTTTGTATGTGTGTATGTTTATATGTGTATGTGTGTATGTTTATATGTGTATGTGTGTGTGTGTGTGTGTGTGTGTGTGTGTGTGTGTGTGTGTGTGTGTGTGTGTGTGTGTGAGCCTACTTGTTGACCACTGAGGGCATAGGGATCTCCAGAAAACGCTCCTTGAGTGGAACAAAGGGCAGGAGGCCCGTGTAGAAGAGGCCCAGCAGCTGCAGAACTCTGGGGAGGCTGAACAGAACTGGAATACGTGGATTCTACAAAACAAAGCCGAGTTTAAGATCAGCTCCCGTCAGCAGAGGTTAACGTGATGAGAAGGTTTTCTGACAGATGGACTTCCTCCAAGGCGAGTCACAGCTGACAGAAAGACTGCGAATGGACCTGCGGTTCTGCCGTACCTCCAGGTAACACCTCTTCACCACCTGGTTGCTATGGTTACCCCAGACCGTCAGATGCTCTCGGTCGTATCTCACCACCAGCTCAGACACCTGCAGGAGTCAACAACATGGAGGAGAAGGTTCTGAGCTGAGACCCAGCCGCTCAGACTTTCTCCCAGGATGCAGAACCCACACAAACTGGACCCACACAAACTGGACCGATAAAAACGGGACCCACACAAACTGGACCCA
>JBBDHG010000380.1:347500-455000 GCA_037951165.1 Lophius americanus
CAATAAATCAGATGTCAGAGAGACGGTTTCGTCTCCTACAGAGACTCGTCAGTGAAAAACAGCATCTGGAATAAACCAATCCACAGGAAGCCCCGCCTCCACCGCCATTTGACTATTTATTTCTTGTTTTTCTCTAAGGGTCACCCGATGGTTTCTGTAGGTTATTTATATTCTGTTATCCATACGTGGATTAAACTGAAAGTGCATTAACAGTTTGATTTCATTTGTGTGTATGTTGTTTGTGTGTATATGTGTGTACGTGTGTGTACGTGTGTGTATGTGTAAGTGTGTGTGTATGTGTACGTGTGTGTGTGTAGGTGTATTTGTGAGTATGTGTGTTTGGAACGTGTGTGTGTAAGGGTGTACGTGTGTGTATGTGTACGTGTGTGTATGTGTGTGTGTGTACGTGTGTGTGTAAGGGTGTACGTGTGTGTATGTGTACGTGTGTGTATGTGTATGTGTGTGTATGTGTGTGTATGTGTGTGTGTACGTGTGTGTAAGGGTGTACGTGTGTGTATGTGTATGTGTGTGTACGTGTGTGTGTGTGTTTGTGTATGTGTGTAAGGGTGTATGTGTGTGTTTGTATGTGTATATGTGTGTATGTTTATTTGTGTGTATGTGTATGTATGTGTGTGTGTGTATGTGTGTGTAAGAGTGTATATGTGTACGTGTGTGTGTGTATGTGTGTGCGTGTGTGAGCGTGTGTGTGTGTGTGTGTAAGGGTGTACGTGTGTATATGTGTATGTGCGTGTATGTGTGTAAGGGTGTATTTGTATGTGTATGTGTGTGTATGTTTATTTGTGTGTATGTGTATGTATGTGTGTGTGTGTGTGTGTATATGTGTGTGTATGTGTGTGTAAGAGTGTATATGTGTACGTGTGTGTGTGTATGTGAGCGTGTGTGTGTGTGTGTGTGTATGTTAGTGTGTGAGTGTGTGTGTGAGTGTGTGTGTGTGTGTGTAAGGGTGTACGTGTGTATATGTGTGTGTGCATGTATGTGTGTGTGTGTGTACGCGTGTATGTGTGTGTGTGTGTACGCGTGTATGTGTGTGTGTGTGTACGCGTGTATGTGTGTGTGTGTAAGGGTGTACGTGTGTGTATAAAGTTATGATCAAGACTGATGTTAGTTTAAATTAACAAAGTTAGTAAGAGTTCAAAAGTCATATTGGTATGTAGAACAGTTCTAGTTCTATAACTGTCATCAGTTATACTTTCATGGCGGATGAACACACATGAACATTTAACCTCTAAGGTGGTGAAAGGATTCCATTTCAGTTCATTATTAGTAAGTAGAATAAATGTATGGAGTTGGATGTTTTACGTCCTCTAACAGCCTGAGTGAAGAGTAAAGGTTATAACAGATAACAATAATAACAATAATAACAATAACAATAATAATTATAAATTAAATGTATTATTATTATTATAATAATAATAACAATAATAATAATAATAATAATGACGTGTTGCAGCAGATCCACAGAACATCTCTGGTGGTCCGTGGATCCGGTCCGGCCGCGTTGGATAAAAGCTTTTGATTCATAGATTAGATGATTTTTCTCGCAGACAATAAACAACAACCACGGCCGGTAAACAACAACAAAGCTAACCGTTAGCTTCACGGATGAAAACGGTTGCTGATATTTTTGCATGTCGAGATTAAATTTGACCTTTGTCGTAGGATTTTCTGTTGTTGGATTTTCCTTCCTGATCCCGTCGCTTCAGACTCCAGGAACCTGCAGAGTGACTTTGAAGGACGCCGATGACGAGCTTTTAAGGTGACGTCACGGACTCACGTCAAGTCCTCCGTCCGCGGTTCAAACACGAGGCTAAACAGCCGACTTCCTCCGGAAGTGGTCACACACTGATGACTGTGGCGAGATAGTGTCTGTTTTATCCTCCATCAATTTATCCTGCAGAACATTAAACCACTTTTAAGGTTTGAAAGTTTTAAAGTTCACTCAACGAACGAGTTTTTTCTCTCAATCTCGTGTTTCTGGAGAAACACAAACGTGAAGGCGCGTTTACTTAGATTGTTTATTCAATCTTTTTTTTTGTGTGTGTCTGTTGTGAGGTTTTTTTTAATGAAAATTAAGTTAAATTAAAACAAAAAACACCTGACAGCTAGTTTCTAAATCTGAGGCTTTAATCTTCTCATTTTAAGAATTTGCTCTATTTCTTTCCAAAAAAGAAGAGTCTGAGAATATAAACACGCACTAAATGTACAATATGTGCTAAATGTCTTTATGCATAATATGTAATATCTATAATATCATATCTATAATAATGAAAAAAAAGTCATTATCCTTCTTTATAGACATTTTTAACAACAAATCGGCATCTGAAAACAAAAACAGAATAAAATAAAATGTTATAATGAATACCTGAATATGAATTAAATACACTGAAAAGGGGGATAATCAATAAATAGTACAAGAAGTTCAGACACCCCACTATTCAGTCACTTTAGGGATGGAGAGAGATTAACCAAACTCGTAGCAACTTAAAAAAACTATTTGGTTTCATAAAATTAACAAATTATCAGAATATTGTTACAAACAAATTTATGTTGTTTTTTTCACAAAAAAACAACTTAATAATATCAGTAGTGAGAAACCTGTGCAGCATTCTTTTAAAGAACTTTTCATTCTAACTTATTTAATATTCTTCCACGTTTATGGTCTGTTTTATTTTTCATTGTTGTTATTCTTTAAAGAAAGACCGAACGAACCTCCAAGTAAAAAGTCCTGCTCCATATCCGGTTTACTTCCTCTACGGACACGCCTTCTTCTTTTCACGTTAAGGTAACCGTCACAAAAAGAGCAGGTGACATTAGAAATATAAAGATCAAAGGCCTCAATAATGGGTACATTGTGACGTCATCGCTCTAAACGACCTCTTTTCAGCTGCGAAACACTAAAGTCACCAAAATGTAATCATGTGTAGGAAGCGCCAGAACCTTCCTCTGGGTAGATCGTCCTTTAGTTGTCAGCCTTGTAAACAAACAAACACACAAACAAACCGACAGAAAAAGGAACAGCCGAAAACACCGGGGAGGTTATAATAAACTACACGTAGTGAAACATCGGCTGTTGTTTACGCCGGAAACCTCAGCAATGGCGGCACAGACAGAGGGATCATGGGAAAAGTGAGGTCAGCTAAACGCGCCTCTGCAACAGCTGCAGTTTACGATACACCGGTCACCGTCTGCGCATGCGCACGCGTTGTCCTATCAGCCACGGATCTGACCAGACATTTCAGAATAAAAGCGAATTTCGATCATTTTCAGTTCAGTTTTTCTGTTTTAGTTCAATATTGTTTCTATAATCTCTCCATTAAAATGCCTTTGAAGTGATGATTCTTTGAGTTCGGCACGCTCAGATTCTTCTTTGCCTGAAGGAAAAGTGTGTGTTTGTAAAAGAATGTAACGGAGAGGAATCTCTCCTGAGTTTACGTTGACCTTTCCTTTTCCAGAACCCCTCCTCCTGGGCGGTACCGGAACCCCTCCTCCTGGGCGGTACCGGAACCTCTCCTCCTGGGCGGTACCAGAACCTCTCCTCCTGGGCGGTCCTGATGTTTATCTTTTATGATTATTGATGGTTTAAACTTTAAAGAACTCGTATTAATATCACGTCATATTTAGTTTAAGGAATTCAAATAATTGAATTTTGGCAGTTTGAATCAAAGTGTCCAAATAATAATACATTTTAAAAAAAGATAAAAATAGTGAATGAAGAGACAAACGTGTGTCTTTGTTCTGTCAAACTGATGACTGACAGCACAGATCTCACATTCATAGAATGTCTTTGTGAGGAAGAGCAGGAATCTCCCTCAGCTGATCACGACCATCTCTTACCGGAATAAACTCGTCCTACGTAAAGAAGGGAATATAAAACCCAGACCCAGGAAACACCGAGGGGCTGAACCCTTACAAATGGAACTCAGCCGTCCGGCCGTCCCGACTAAGAAAACAAATGTCTTGTTGTGTTATGTTTCTTTGTCAGTGGCAAAGAACCAATGAAGAAAAGAGGTGGACAGGAAGCTGCAGGAGGTTCCATGTTGGTCAGCAGCTTCTTCTCACACTCTGTGAATGATAAGCAGAATGTCCAAGTCAGAATCCTGCAGTCAAAGTTCACGTTACGTAATAAACCTTCTGCGGAGATCTTGATCGTTCACTGACGGGGAAAGAAGCAGAAGACGAAGGATCTCTTCGTCTCAGCGTTTGTTTAGTGATACAATAGTGATATAATAGTGATATAATAGTGATATACACCTTCTCCACAGAATGCCTCCGGGTCTGGCGGCGGTTCTGGAGGAGTGGAAAGGTCTGGAAGAAGAGTATCAACGGCTGCAGGTGATTCACTCAATGCCCACAATGCAACGCTTTCACTGTTCAGCTCCTCTCTGGAGTCCAACACACCGAACACAAGGTCTGAAATGTGGACATGTGGACATGTGGACATGTGGACATGTGGACATGTGGACATGTGGACATGTTTCTCATCTCGTCTGTCCCCTCCAGGAGACCCACAGAACCTACCTCAGAAAACTGGACCGTCTGTCCAAACTCCAAAAGAACTGCTCTTCCTCCATTTCTAGTCAGCGTGAAGGACTGAAGGACATGTCCCACCGGCTGGACAAGTAAGCCCACACACACACACACAGATATACACACACGTACACACACACACACACACACACACACACACACAAATATACACACAGGTACACACACACACAAATATACACACACGTACACACACACACACACACAAATATACACACAGGTACACACACACACAAATATACACACACGTACACACACACACACACACACACACACACAAATATACACACAGGTACACACACACACACACACACACAAATATACACACAGGTACACACACACACAAATATACACACAGGTACACACACACACAAATATACACACAGGTACACACACACACACACACACAAATATACACACACGTACACACACACACACACAAATATACACACACGTGCACACGCACACACACAAATATACACACACGTACACACACACAAATATACACACACGTACACACACACACACACAAATATACACACACACACAAATATACACACACAAATATACACACACAATTATACACACACATACATGCGGGTCATCTTCATGGAGCTGCAGACCCTCTGATGAATTTGTGACGTCCATCAGGTTCAGAACCGGCGCCTCGGAGGAGGAGGTTCAAACTCTGGATGGAATCCAGGAGAAAATCACGACGCGACCAAACGTCTTCTTTGAGATGGAATCTTTCCTCCCGAAGATGAACGGGTGAAGAGAAATGAAGTTCTGTTCTGTTCGGTTCTGTTGTTTCTGTTCTATTTGGTTCTGTTCTGTTCTGTTCTGTTTGTGTTCGGTTCTGTTCTGTTCTGTTCTGTTCTGTTTCTGTTGTTTCTGTTGTTTCTGTTCTCCTTGGTTCTGTTCTGTTCTGTTTGTGTTCTGTTCTGTTCGGTTCTGTTCAGTTCTGTTCGGTTCTGTTCTGTTTCTATTGTTTCTGTTCGGTTCGGTTCTGTTCTGTTCTGTTTCTGTTGTTTCTGTTCTGTTTGGTTCTGTTCTGTTCTTTTCTGTTGTTTGTGTTCGGTTCTGTTCTGTCATTTCTGTTTTTTCTGTTGTGTTTGGTTCTGTTCTGTTCTGTTTGGTTCTGTTCTGTTCTGTTCTCTTCGGTTCTGTTCTGTTGTTTCTGTTGTTTCTGTTGTTTCTGTTGTTTCTGTTGTTTCTCTGTTCTGCTCGGTTCTGTTGTGTGGTTCTGTTCTGTTCTGTTATTTCGTTTTTTTCTGTTGTGTTCGGTTCTGTTCTGTTCTGTTTGGTTCTGTTCTGTTCTGTTTGGTTCTGTTCTGTTCTCTTCGGTTCTGTTCTGTTGTTTCTGTTGTTTCTGTTGTTTCTGTGTTCTGTTCTGTTCTGTTTGGTTCTGTTCTGTTCTCTTCGGTTCTGTTCTGTTGTTTCTGTTGTTTCTGTTGTTTCTGTTGTTTCTCTGTTCTGTTCTGTTCTGTTGGTTGTGTTCTGTTCTGTTCTGTTCTGTTGTGTTCTGTTGTGTTTCTGTTCTGTTTCTGTTCTGTTTTTTGTGTTCGGTTTCTCTGTTCTGTTCTGTTCTGTTGGTTGTGTTGTGTTGTGTTCTGTTCTGTTGTGTTCGGTTCTGTTTCTGTTCTGTTGTTTCTGTTGTTTCTGTTGTTTCTCTGTTCTGTTCTGTTCTGTTGGTTGTGTTCTGGTCTGTTCTGTTGGTTGTGTTCGGTTCTGTTCTGTTATTTAATTTTTTTCTGTTGTGTTTGGTTCTGTTCTGTTGTGTTTGGTTCTGTTCTGTTCTGTTTGGTTCTGTTCTGTTCTCTTCGGTTCTGTTCTGTTGTTTCTGTTGTTTCTGTTGTTTCTGTGTTCTGTTCTGTTCTGTTTGGTTCTGTTCTGTTCTCTTCGGTTCTGTTCTGTTGTTTCTGTTGTTTCTGTTGTTTCTGTTGTTTCTCTGTTCTGTTCTGTTCTGTTCTGTTCTGTTCTGTTGTGTTCTGTTGTGTTTCTGTTCTGTTTCTGTTCTGTTGTTTGTGTTCGGTTTCTCTGTTCTGTTCTGTTCTGTTCTGTTGTGTTCTGTTGTGTTTCTGTTCTGTTTGGTTCTGTTCTGTTCTGTTCTGTTTGTGTTCGGTTTTGTTCTGTTCTGTTCTGTTCTGTTCTGTTCTGTTTCTGTTGTTTCTGTTGTTTCTGTTCTCCTTGGTTCTGTTCTGTTCTGTTTGTGTTCTGTTCTGTTCGGTTCTGTTCAGTTCTGTTCGGTTCTGTTCTGTTTCTATTGTTTCTGTTCGGTTCGGTTCTGTTCTGTTCTGTTTCTGTTGTTTCTGTTCTGTTTGGTTCTGTTCTGTTCTTTTCTGTTGTTTGTGTTCGGTTCTGTTCTGTCATTTCTGTTTTTTCTGTTGTGTTTGGTTCTGTTCTGTTCTGTTTGGTTCTGTTCTGTTCTGTTCTCTTCGGTTCTGTTCTGTTGTTTCTGTTGTTTCTGTTGTTTCTGTTGTTTCTGTTGTTTCTCTGTTCTGCTCGGTTCTGTTGTGTGGTTCTGTTCTGTTCTGTTGGTTGTGTTCGGTTCTGTTCTGTTATTTCGTTTTTTTCTGTTGTGTTCGGTTCTGTTCTGTTCTGTTTGGTTCTGTTCTGTTCTGTTTGGTTCTGTTCTGTTCTCTTCGGTTCTGTTCTGTTGTTTCTGTTGTTTCTGTTGTTTCTGTGTTCTGTTCTGTTCTGTTTGGTTCTGTTCTGTTCTCTTCGGTTCTGTTCTGTTGTTTCTGTTGTTTCTGTTGTTTCTGTTGTTTCTCTGTTCTGTTCTGTTCTGTTGGTTGTGTTCTGTTCTGTTCTGTTCTGTTGTGTTCTGTTGTGTTTCTGTTCTGTTTCTGTTCTGTTTTTTGTGTTCGGTTTCTCTGTTCTGTTCTGTTCTGTTGGTTGTGTTGTGTTGTGTTCTGTTCTGTTGTGTTCGGTTCTGTTTCTGTTCTGTTGTTTCTGTTGTTTCTGTTGTTTCTGTTGTTTCTCTGTTCTGTTCTGTTCTGTTGGTTGTGTTCTGGTCTGTTCTGTTGGTTGTGTTCGGTTCTGTTCTGTTATTTCATTTTTTTCTGTTGTGTTTGGTTCTGTTCTGTTGTGTTTGGTTCTGTTCTGTTCTGTTTGGTTCTGTTCTGTTCTCTTCGGTTCTGTTCTGTTGTTTCTGTTGTTTCTGTTGTTTCTGTGTTCTGTTCTGTTCTGTTTGGTTCTGTTCTGTTCTCTTCGGTTCTGTTCTGTTGTTTCTGTTGTTTCTGTTGTTTCTGTTGTTTCTCTGTTCTGTTCTGTTCTGTTCTGTTCTGTTCTGTTGTGTTCTGTTGTGTTTCTGTTCTGTTTCTGTTCTGTTGTTTGTGTTCGGTTTCTCTGTTCTGTTCTGTTCTGTTGGTTGTGTTCTGTTCTGTTCTGTTCTGTTGTGTTCGGTTCTGTTTCTGTTCTGTTGTTTCTGTTGTTTCTGTTGTTTCTGTTGTTTCTCTGTTCTGTTCTGTTCTGTTGGTTGTGTTCTGTTCTGTTCTGTTCTGTTGTGTTCTGTTGTGTTTCTGTTCTGTTTCTGTTGTTTCTGTTGTTTCTGTTGTTTCTGTTGTTTCTCTGTTCTGTTCTGTTCTGTTCTGTTGGTTGTGTTGTGTTGTGTTGTGTTCTGTTGTGTTCTTGTTCTGTTTCTGTTGTTTCTGTTGTTTCTGTTGTTTCTGTTGTTTCTGTTGTTTCTCTGTTCTGTTGGTTGTGTTCTGTTCTGTTCTGTTCTGTTGTGTTCTGTTGTGTTTCTGTTCTGTTTCTGTTGTTTCTGTTGTTTCTGTTGTTTCTGTTGTTTCTCTGTTCTGTTCTGTTCTGTTGGTTGTGTTCGGTTCTGTTCTGTTATTTCGTTTTTTTCTGTTGTGTTTGGTTCTTTTCGGTTCTGTTTGGTTCTGTTCTGTTCTCTTCGGTTCTGTTCTGTTGTTTCTGTTGTTTCTGTTGTTTCTGTTGTTTCTGTTGTTTCTCTGTTCTGTTCTGTTCTGTTGGTTGTGTTCTGTTCTGTTCTGTTGTGTTCGGTTCTGTTTCTGTTCTGTTGTTTGTGTTCGGTTTCTGTTCTGTTTGTAGAAGATAAATGAGTCCATGTTCAGGTCGGATCTGACGCTTTGATGTTGCAGCTTGTACCTCAGTCTGGTTCTGGGAAACGTAAACGTGACTCTCCTCAGCAAGCAGTCCAAGTAAGGAAAACCTCCTCTTCCTCCTGTCATCTTCCTCCTTCCAGACTCTCACCAGTCTGAAGCGAACAAACTCTCCTGATCATCCGGGCCTTCATCGCTCTCTTCTTCTCCAGATTCGCTTACAAAGATGAGTACGAGAAGTTCAAACTGCGCCTCGCCGTCCTCCTGCTGCTCGCCTCCTTCGTCTGCTACTTCTTCTTCAGCGTCAGGTGAGCCCGTGGTCTTCATCAGTGATCAGGTGATCGGACGAGGTCTGACACAGAACCCTCTGCTAGGTTTCTAGATGCTCTCCTCAACTTCCTGCTGGTGTGGTACTACTGCACCCTGACCCTCCGAGAGAGCGTCCTCATCAGCAACGGCTCCAGGTCAGGACCCCAAACCAGCCGACATCCAACCGCCGGCTAATCTCCCTTCTCTCACATAAACACAACGAGCCCAGATGTACCGTCAGAAACATCCGGGTCATTTACGGTAAAGTACCGTTAGCTGTGTCTGCCAGGATTGTTCCGTCTAAAACCCGGTGACGTCGTACGATACCTGATCTCAACCTGGTCACGGCCCACACATAAATACCGTACTACATTCATTATGACCGCTTATCCTGTTCAGGGTCACAGGGGGGCTGGAGCCTATCTCAGCTGACAGGTGGTCTTCACCCTGGAGAGGTCGCCAGTTCATGGCAGGGCCCACACACACACACACACCTATAGTGTCACTGATTCACCTGTATCACATGTTTATGAACTGTGGGAGGAGCCAGAGTTCTGCAGAGAACCCAGGCAGACAAATGGAGAACACGCAAACTCCACACAGAAAGGTCGGTAGACGTGGATTCGAAGCCGGTACCGGTATTTGCTGTGAGGCAGCAGCGCTAACCACTGCGCCAACGAGTCGTTTTCTTACCAACGTTTTTTCACAGTAAAATTCTGTGTTTTTTCTTACAAACGTGTTTTCACAGTAAAGTTCTGTGTTTTTTCTTAGAAACGTGTTTTCACAGTAAAATTCTGTGTTTTCTTACAAATGTGTTTTCACAGTAAGGTTCTGTGTTTTCTTACAAATGTGTTTTCACAGTAAGGTTCTGTGTTTTCTTACGAGCGTGTTTTCACAGTAAAGTTCTGTGTTTTCTTGCAAACGTGTTTTCACACTAAAGGTCTGTGTTTTCTTACAAATGTGTTTTCACAGTAAGGTTCTGTGTTTTCTTACAAGCGTGTTTTCACAGTAAGGTTCTGTGTTTTCTTACAAGCGTGTTTTCACAGTAAAGTTCTGTGTTTTCTTACAAATGTGTTTAAACAGTAAGGTTCTGTGTTTTCTTACAAGCGTGTTTTCACAGTAAAGTTCTGTATTTTCTTACAAACGTGTTTTCACAGGAAAGTTCTGTGTTTTCTTACAAACGTGTTTTCACTGTAAAGTTCTGTGTTTTCTTACAAATGTGTTTTCACAGTAAGGTTCTGTGTTTTCTTACAAGCGTGTTTTCACAGTAAGGTTCTGTGTTTTCTTACAAACGTGTCTTCCGCGATAAAGTTCTGTGTTTTCTTAGAAACGTGTTTTCACTGTAAAGTTCTGTGTTTTTTCTTACAAACTTGTTTTCACAGTAAAGTTCTGTGTTTTCTTACAAACGTGTTTTCACAGTAAAGTTCTGTGTTTTTTCTTACAAACGTGTTTTGACAGTAAAGTTCTGTGTTTTCTTACAAACGTGTTTTCACCGTAAAGTATACCACATGGATCGTCTGCTCTGGATTTCACCGTCTTTTATCGTTGAGCGTTTCTAAGCCTCATCTTACAGTGCAGTGGTTCTGAAAGCCCAGAATGAGTGTCAGCTGATGTGTGTTCTGTGACCCAGGATCAAAGGCTGGTGGGTTTTCCATCACTACGTGTCGGCTCTCCTGTCTGGAGTGATGCTGACCTGGTGAGTAGACGGGGATCCAAACCCACAACCACGCGCGGCTGGTTGTGGGTTTGGATCTACGACAGTACCGGATCTGTCTTCATGGGAATGAAAGTATTATGAATATAAATAAAGTAAAGTGTTTTTCCTTATTTTCCCGCTCCAGGCCTGACGGGAACCGCTACCGGATCTTCAGGAACCAGTTCCTTGCATACTCCCTGTATCAAAGTAGGTCCGAGGTTTCTGAAGCACTTTGAAGGAGCGGACGTGTCCGAGCAGAACAAACACTGACGAGATCTATTCCTTGCGGACCTCTCAGGTCTGGTCCAGGTTCTGCAGTGCTACTACCAGAGTGGCTGCCTCTACCGGCTCCGGGCTCTGGGGGAGAGACACAACATGGACCTGACCGTGGGTGAGGAGCTCCCACCGAGGACTGGGCCGGTCCGCCGGGTCGCGGTTAAACAATTCAATGTTTCAGAGGTTCCATCAGGAGTGTCTGGAGCTGCTTATCACCGCAGCTGCATGTGATCATCTTCCTCCTCCTCCTCCGTGTACTGCCTGTAACCCTCCTCTTCCTCCTCTGTGTTCTGCTGCAGAGGGCTTCCAGTCATGGATGTGGAAAGGGCTGACGTTCCTCTTACCCTTCCTCTTCTTCGGTCATGTGAGTTCCTCCTGTGACGACACCGAGGACGAGCTTCTGCTGAGTTTGCATCAAACATCATGCTTGGTCACGGTTCACCCCGGACGACGTCGCTCATCTTCATCATGCTGCCGAATCACGGCTCCTCTCTACATTCACGGTTCTGATGTGTTCTGTCTCGCAGTTCTGGCAGCTCTTCAACGCCGGGTCTCTCTTCAGGATGTCTCGGGACCCAGACTGTAAGGAATGGCAGGTCTGTAGGTTCACGCCCATCCCCTTCATCTTCACCTTCCTCCTCTTCATGTCACCAACTCTTCAGTTCAGCGTTTCAGGAGACGCGGCGTCTGATCTCTGATGACTCCATCTTCATCTCCGTCTTATCATTCATTCAGAATCACAACTCCTCGTGATTCTGAATCTGTGGCTTTTATGTCCACTTCCTGTGACTCACCGTTTCCCAGCGGGAAAAAAGACTTTGTCCAGTTTAAAGTTTAAATATCAAAGATCAAAGAAAGGCAGAGAATTCCTTCCCATATATCCCTCCCCTCCTCCCCAGCTCACCTCCTCCCCGGCTCACAACCTCACCTCCTCACCTCCTCCCATTCTCCCCTTCTCCCCTCCTCCCCTTCCCCCCTCCTCACCTTCTCCCCTCCTCCCCTTCTCCCCTCTTCACCTTCTCCCCTTCTCCCCGCCTCCCCTTCTCCCCTATTCACCTTCTCCCCTCCTCCCCCTTCTCCCCTCTTCACCTTCTCCCCTCCACCCCTTCTCCCCTCCACCCCTTCTCACCTCCTCCCCTTCTCCCCTCCTCCCCTTCTCCCCTCCTCCCCTTCTCCCCTCTTCACCTTCTCCCCTTCTCCCCTCCTCCCCTTCTCCCCTATTCACCTTCTCCCCTCCTCCCCTCTTCACCTTCTCCCCTCCACCCCTTCTCACCTTCTCCCCTTCTCCCCTCCTCCCCTTCTCCCCTCCTCACCTTCCCCCCTCTTTCCCTTCTCCCCTCTTCACCTTCTCCCCTCCACCCCTTCTCACCTTCTCCCCTTCTCCCCTCTTCACCTTCTCCCCTCCACCCCTTCTCCCCTCCTCACCTTCTCCCCTCTTCACCTTCTCCCCTCCACCCCTTCTCACCTTCTCCCCTTCTCCCCTCTTCACCTTCTCCCCTTCTCCCCTCTTCACCTTCTTCCCTCCTCACCTCCTCACCTCCCTTTCTCCCCTCCTCCCCTCTTCACCTTCTCCCCTCCTCCCCTTCTCCCCTCTTCACCTTCTCCCCTCCACCCCTCCTCACCTCCCTAACTCCTCCCCTTTCCCCTCCACCTCCTCACCCGGGGGCCCCTTGACTCCCCACCTTCAGTTTCTGAGGGCCTGATCACATCTCTGAGGAGTTGGACCGACATGATGGAATCGGCTCTGATCTGATGAGTCAGAAGGTGTTAAAATAATAACAACAACAACAATAATAATAATGTTTACTTTATTTCTCACATGTACAACATCGTAGAATGAATCTCCTCCCTAGAGAGAAGATGAGCTTTCCAAGGTTCTAGAACGGAGAAAAGTCCGGTGTTTGATGCGTACCAGAACCGGGTCACGAGGTTTTATTCCCACGTTCTTCTCCAGGTCCTCATGTGTGGAATCTGCTTCCTTACTCTCTTCCTGGGAAACTTCTTCACCACCGTGGCTGTGGTCCGTCAGAAGGTCCAGAGCAGGAACCAGAAACCAAAGAAGCTGTGATGTAAACAACAGGTCCAACAGAGGTTCTGTCCAAAGATGAAAGCTGACGTCTTCACGGCCGCTGTCTGAACACGGTTCGGGTTTTCATGGCGTCATGAGTTTAGATGCAGGAATTCTTTAAGTTGTCCTAATCAAACGCCAAATGTTGGACTACCATCCAGAACACGGCCCGGTCCAAATTCTCGTCCGATTAGTAAAATGACTCACATGAAGGGAAACGAATAAAAAAGTCCAATAAAGACATTCCAGCTTCTGAACTATTCTCTCGTCCCTCGTTATATTTTGCTCTTGTGCTTGAATTATTTTATGTTTTAGAAAGTAATACACACTTTAAAGTCCGCTCACTAGAACCCCTGACAGAACCGGCCTTACCTAGTTTATAATGGTTACTGCACAACACTCCAATCTAAACCTTCATAAACCTTCATAAACCTTCATAAACATTCTTAAACATTCATAAACCTTCTTAAACCTTCATAAACATTCATAAACCTTCATAAACATTCATAAACCTTCATAAACATTCATAAACCTTCATAAACCTTCATAAATATTCATAAACATCCTTAAACATTCATAAACCTTCTTAAATCTTCATAAACATTCTTAAACATTCTTAAACATTCATAAACCTTCTTAAATCTTCATAAACATTCTTAAACATTCTTAGACATTCATAAACCTTTATAAACATTCTTAAACATTCTTTAACATGCATTAACATTCATTAACGTCCTTAAACAGTCTTAAACATTCACAAACATTCATGAATGTTTATGAACATTCATAAACATTCCTAAACATAAACATTCCTAAACATAAACATTCATGAACATAAAAATTCATAAACATTCATAAACATGTTTGTGAATTTTTTTTTTATGAAATGTTTATGAATGTGTTATGTTTATGAATGTTTATGAATGTTTATGAATTTTTATGTTCAGTGAATGTTTATGTGTAGGAATGTTTATGTTTAGGAATGTTTATAAATATTCATAAACATTCATAAACATAAACATTCATGAATGTTTATGAACATTTATAAACATTCCTAAACATAAACATTCCTAAACATAAACATTCATGAACATAAAAATTCATAAACATTCATAAACATTCATAAACATAAACATTCATAAACATTCATAAAAAAAAAATTCACAAACATTCATAAACATTCATAAACATAAACATTTATAAACATTCACAAACATTCATCAACATAAACATTCACAAACATTCATAAACATTCATAAACATTCATAAACATAAACATTTATAAACATTCACAAACATTCAACAACATTCATAAACATAAACATTCATAAACATAAACATTCATAAACATTCATAAACATAAACATTCATAAACATTCATAAACATAAACATTCATAAACCTTCATAAACCTTCATAAACATTCATAAACATTCATAAACATTCATAAACATTCATAAACATAAACATTCATAAACATAAACATTCATAAACACTCATAAACATAAACATTCATAAACATAAACATTCATAAACCTTTCTTAACCTTCATAAACATTCATAAACATTCATAAACATTCATAAACCTTCAGGAGAAGCAGATTTTTTGAAATATTTTATCAAAACTTCAAAACTGAAACAGGAACCCAAAGTTTAAAAAAACATTAATTGTCTCTAAAATAAATAATAAATGACGTTCCTCTTACCCTTCCTCTTCTTCGGTCACGTGACTTCCTCCTTTGACGACACCGAGGATGATCATCTGCTGAGTTTGCATCAAACAAAATGCTTGGTCACGGTGAACCATGACCAAGCAAGTTTAATGCCCATGACCTTCATCCTCACCTTCCTCCTCTTCCTCCTCTTCATGTCACCAACTCTCTAAAATAAATAATAAATAAATTTCTCTCTCTCACTCTTTTTTTTTTTGTTTTGTAGATAATTATATAAAGAGTTTTACCTGTAGATAATTATATAAAGAGTTTGTTTTGTAGATAATTATATAAAGAGTTAGTTCTGTAGATAATTATATAAAGAGTTAGTTCTGTAGATAATTATATAAAGAGTTTGTTCTGTAGATAATTATATAAAGAGTTTGTTCTGTAGATAATTATATAAAGAGTTTTACCTGTAGATAATTATATAAAGAGTTTTACCTGTAGATAATTATATAAAGAGTTTTACCTGTAGATAATTATATAAAGAGTTTTACCTGTAGATCATTATATAAAGAGTTTTACCTGTAGATAATTATATAAAGAGTTTTACCTGTAGATAATTATATAAAGAGTTTTACCTGTAGATAATTATATAAAGAGTTTTACCTGTAGATAATTTTATAAAGAGTTTTACCTGTAGATTATTATATAAAGAGTTTTACCTGTAGATAATTATATAAAGAGTTTGTTCTGTAGATAATAATATAAAGAGTTAGTTCTGTAGATAATTATATAAAGAGTTTTACCTGTAGATAATTATATAAAGAGTTTTACCTGTAGATAATTATATAAAGAGTTTGTTTTGTAGATAATTATATAAAGAGTTTTACCTGTAGATAATTATATAAAGAGTTTGTTCTGTAGATAATTATATAAAGAGTTTGTTCTGTAGATAATTATATAAAGAGTTTTACCTGTAGATAATTATATAAAGAGTTTTACCTGTAGATAATTATATAAAGAGTTTTACCTGTAGATAATTATATAAAGAGTTTTACCTGTAGATAATTATATAAAGAGTTTTACCTGTAGATAATTATATAAAGAGTTTTACCTGTAGATAATTATATAAAGAGTTTGTTCTGTAGATAATTATATAAAGAGTTAGTTCTGTAGATAATTATATAAAGAGTTTTACCTGTAGATAATTATATAAAGAGTTTTACCTGTAGATAATTATATAAAGAGTTTTACCTGTAGATAATTATATAAAGAGTTTTACCTGTAGATAATTATATAAAGAGTTTTACCTGTAGATAATTATATAAAGAGTTTTACCTGTAGATAATTATATAAAGAGTTTGTTCTGTAGATAATTATATAAAGAGTTTTACCTGTAGATAATTATATAAAGAGTTTTACCTGTAGATAATTATATAAAGAGTTTTACCTGTAGATAATTATATAAAGAGTTTTACCTGTAGATAATTATATAAAGAGTTTGTTCTGTAGATAATAATATAAAGAGTTTGTTCTGTAGATAATTATATAAAGAGTTAGTTCTGTAGATAATTATATAAAGAGTTTGTTCTGTAGATAATTATATAAAGAGTTTGTTCTGTAGATAATTATATAAAGAGTTAGTTCTGTAGATAATTATATAAAGAGTTTTACCTGTAGATAATTATATAAAGAGTTTTACCTGTAGATAATTATATAAAGAGTTTTACCTGTAGATAATTATATAAAGAGTTTTACCTGTAGATAATTATATAAAGAGTTTTACCTGTAGATAATTATATAAAGAGTTTTACCTGTAGATAATTATATAAAGAGTTTTACCTGTAGATAATTATATAAAGAGTTTGTTCTGTAGATAATTATATAAAGAGTTTGTTCTGTAGATAATTATATAAAGAGTTAGTTCTGTAGATAATTATATAAAGAGTTTTACCTGTAGATAATTATATAAAGAGTTTTACCTGTAGATAATTATATAAAGAGTTTTACCTGTAGATAATTATATAAAGAGTTTGTTCTGTAGATAATTATATAAAGAGTTTGTTTTGTAGATAATTATATAAAGAGTTTTACCTGTAGATAATTATATAAAGAGTTTTACCTGTAGATAATTATATAAAGAGTTTTACCTGTAGATAATTATATAAAGAGTTTTACCTGTAGATAATTATATAAAGAGTTTTACCTGTAGATAATTATATAAAGAGTTTTACCTGTAGATAATTATATAAAGAGTTTGTTCTGTAGATAATAATATAAAGAGTTAGTTCTGTAGATAATTATATAAAGAGTTTTACCTGTAGATAATTATATAAAGAGTTTTACCTGTAGATAATTATATAAAGAGTTTGTTCTGTAGATAATTATATAAAGAGTTTGTTTTGTAGATAATTATATAAAGAGTTTGTTCTGTAGATAATTATATAAAGAGTTAGTTCTGTAGATAATTATATAAAGAGTTTTACCTGTAGATAATTATATAAAGAGTTTTACCTGTAGATAATTATATAAAGAGTTTGTTCTGTAGATAATTATATAAAGAGTTAGTTCTGTAGATAATTATATAAAGAGTTTTACCTGTAGATAATTATATAAAGAGTTTTACCTGTAGATAATTATATAAAGAGTTTTACCTGTAGATAATTATATAAAGAGTTTTACCTGTAGATAATTATATAAAGAGTTTTACCTGTAGATAATTATATAAAGAGTTTTACCTGTAGATAATTATATAAAGAGTTTTACCTGTAGATAATTATATAAAGAGTTTTACCTGTAGATAATTATATAAAGAGTTTTACCTGTAGATAATTATATAAAGAGTTTTACCTGTAGATAATTATATAAAGAGTTTTACCTGTAGATAATTATATAAAGAGTTGTTGAGAATTGGTGCTATATAAATAAAGATTGAATGATGGATTGACTGTTTGCTCACCTGTTTTAAACTCTTTCTCCCTTTCATGTTTACCTTAATGAAGCGTTGTATTAATATTTGTACAAAGTGTAAAAGAAATCCAGTGAAACGTTACAAACTGTTAATAAAGTCTATAAGGATGAAGAACCTGCTGACTCTGCTGTATCTGAGTAAACACCGGGAAAAAGGAGGAGACTCAGGAGTCACATCTTCAAAAACTACAATATGTTCAAAACAGCCTGAAGGATCCTGATGAACGTAAACGCAAACACATCACCCACGTCTTCATCACTTCTTTGTCTTCCCATCTCCACCAGGATTGATTATAAGATCTCTCTCCTCACTCACCAGTGTATCCATGGTAACGCACCCCTCTACCTGAAAGAACTACTCACTTCACTGACCTCAACACCACCTCCTCCTCCACCCCACTGACCTCAACTCCACCTCCTACTCCACCCCACTGACCTCAACACCACCTCCTACTCCACCCCACTGACCTCAACACCATCCCTCCATTCTACCCACTCATACCGCCTCCTCCTTGCCCGGACTAAGCTCAGCACCATGGGTGATCGGGCCTTCTGTTCTGCTGCCCCTCGTCTGTGGAATGCCCTCCCTGACCATCTGAGGGCTCCACAGACGACTGACACATTTAAAAAAGGACTTAAAACTTTCCTTTTTAGCAGAACCTATAACTTTAATTAACATTGCTGCTTTTTGGTTATGATTTTATATAGTTATTATTTTATTTTTTTATTGATGTTTTTATCTGCTTTTACTTTGTAGCACTTTGCGATTTGATCCAAATGTAAAGTGCGTTATAAATGAAATGTATTATTATTATTATTATTGCATTCAACTTTGTTTTGCATTGAACTCAACATTGATGTTTTTGAATGCCTTTTATACTTCTTCAACAATGGTGGACTAAGTACTCAGATAGTTTACTGAAGTCCAAGTACTTATACCGCCCTGTAAAAGTACTCCACTGCATTCAAAAGAGCTGCATTCAGAACCTTCCTGAAGTAACAGAATGATCAGAAGGACGGGTCTGGATTCATACCACAGTGGGAGGGTCTGATGGATGAGGTCATCAGACTTCTCTGTGACGTTGAGCACTTTAATCCAGAAGATCATCATAGCCCCGTTAAATCGTCACTGTTCTGGAAGAACAACGTAGAAAAGTAAAACTCTTCATGGGATCAGACTCTTTCCAACGCCGTGACTCTTTCCACATAATAAAAAATCATTTTTAAAGGTTGAATCCTCAACCCGCAAAGAAACTGAGTATGAAGACTAGGAACCATTGTAATCTGAAAAGTAAGAGTAACTACAGTGGTCAGATTAACGCAGGGGAGTAAAGTATAGAGTAGGATAAAAAAGAAATACAAAGTAAGGCACACGTACCTGAAATACTGAAGTACAGTACCTGAGTAAATATACAGTTCCCACTGCAGTACTTGTACTTTACTTGATTAACTTTCAGGTTATTCAACATTATAATTCAAAGAAATATTGGACCTCAGACTGTGGTTACTCCTCACTCTACTGCTTACCTTCTTTCATAAACTTCATCTTCATGTTTTGTGTGTTTTTATTCATTGAGTACATTCCCCTACTTAAGCTTAATAAGCCATTCATTAACTCTTTATGTAGTATTCAAGTGTCATGTCTTTTATATTTCTTTAGTCGAGACACTTTGACCGAGCTGGAGGTGAACACATCTGTTACTCAGAAGTATTTTTTTCATTTTATTTAAGGCAAGTGTAAAAGAGCTGAGTCACATTACGTCACATGGTTTCAGTCATCAAACAGACGGTACCGAGCAAATACACACCAACAGTTATCTAGCAGAAAGTACCGAGCACAGAGACGGACTTATAGGAAAGGCGAACATGTTTATTGATGAGTCTGCCTTTTGTCTTGCTTCATTACATAACAGACTCTCTCTCTCTCTCTCTCTCTGTCTCTCTGCCTCTCTCTCTCTCTGTCTCTCTCTGTCTCTCTTCCTCTCTCTCTCTCTCTCTCTCTCTCTCTCTCTCTCTCTCTCTCTGTCTCTCTGCCTCTCTCTCTCTCTGTCTCTCTCTGTCTCTCTTCCTCTCTCTCTCTCTCTCTCTCTCTCTCTCTCTCTCTCTCTCTCTCTCTCTCTGTCTCTGCCTCTCTCTCTCTCTCTCTCTCTCTCTCTGTCTCTGCCTCTCTCTCTCTCTCTCTGTCTCTGCCTCTCTCTCTCTCTCTCCCACTCCGCTGCACGTACATCATTACGGCATTAGGTAATGACTATTTGGACCGGTCCAAGATAGACGTGTGGCCAGAGAAATGTTCATATAATAATGCTTTATTTACACAGTCGATTTGATAACATTCTTAAAAAAAAAAAAAAAGTAGGTATCGTATTTGTATCTTTGGGGAAATAATGAGATATTCCTAGTTTAGCTTTATTTTATTTTATGTTGAAATTGAAACCGCACCCCCCCCTGCTACCACGAACAAGTTGGTTCGATCCTCCAGGTTCCTTCCGGGTTGAGCGGAGAGACAGCGTGACACAAAGAAGTTGAGAGTCTGACCAGAACTGAGTCAGAATCGCCTCTCTCTCTCTCTGGGCCCACTAACTCAGCTCTTCGAAGACTCTGACAGCAAACCGGAGCCCGCAGGAGAACCAGGTCAGAGGTCATTGATTGTCCTTAGAGCTAAACTCGAGAGAAATGTGTTTCGTGCTGCTGCTGACGAATGTTACGCAAACTGCAGCTAACTTCTCCCTGAGGAGAAAGTCCAATCTTCAACGACTGCAAGCGCAATTCATGCGTACTGGAGAAGTACAGCTGCGGTTCATTATTTAAAGTATACTAAAGAAAGGATCAGGTTTAACTTCTAAGTCAACCTTATGTTGTAAATAAACTAATATTAATGAACTAACAATATATATTTTAAGATTACAAATACAATGAGTTTAAAGTTATATATAGATATATATATTTACCAGTTAAAATATTAAATACATGTACAGACCAAATATACTCTGACTTTTCTGCTTTATTAAGTAGAATCATGTTCAGTATATATCTGGTTAATAAACAAAATGTATATGCAAATATAATTTAATTTTACTAGTTTAAAGAGGTATACTAATACGAACGTGAATAGACTTTTTTTGGTAAGGGTCATGGTTTCAGATCCGGTCCAGTTAAAGGATATATACATATATATATATGTATATATATATATATGTATGTATATGTATGTATATGTTTATATGTATATATATATATGTATGTATATGTGTGTATATGTTTATATGTATATATATATGTATGTATATGTTTATATGTATATATATATGTATATATATGTATATATATATATATGTATGTATATGTATATATATGTTTATATGTATATATATGTATATGTATATGTGTATATATATGTTTATATGTATATATATATATATATATGTTTATATGTATATATATTTGTATATATATGTTTATATGTATATATATATGTATGTATATGTTTATATGTATATATATATGTATATATATGTATATATATATATATGTATGTATATGTATGTATATGTTTATATGTATATATATATATGTATGTATATGTGTGTATATGTGTGTATATGTGTGTATATATGCTCAAGAGTCTGTGTGTGTGAGACGTCACACACCATTATCAGCTCTTACACAAGCGTTTCATCCTCAGGAGAAGGAGCCGCTCACTTTCTTTTTTCGCCCTCAGCTGAACTGGAAACCAGTGGTGGAGGAAGTATTTTGATCCTTTGCTTGGTTAAAAGTACTAGTACCACCCTGAAAATACTCAACTACGGGTAAAAGAACTGTATCCAAACTTTCCGTAGTGACGCGTGACAGTAAACGCAGTCATTGTGCAGCAGAACCGATCCTCTCAGTTCTTCTGGATCACTGGTAGAATATCTGCTCTTGTTAGCATGTTGCTGCTGTGGACGTTACACATTGAGCTCATCTAACTACTTGTAAGAGACTCATATTTTTGTGGGATCGCTGTCCTTAGAGAATCATGCATTACTTTTTAGAGTCCACTTCATCAAAAATGTTTTATTTTAATAAAGTTTTTTCTTATGATGTTAAATTAGTTAATTCATTTTTGAAAGGGGAAGCTGATTATTTTTTTATTTAACCCATGAAGACGCACTTTAACCTGCAGTTTATCTCAAACATTCATTCATTCATCATCAACCGCTTATCCGGTTCAGGGTCACGGGGGGCTGGAGCCCATGCCAGCTGACATTGGGCGGGGGATGGGGGACGGGGGGCGGGGTTCACCCTGGAGCAGTCGTCAGTTCATCTCAGGGCTTTATCTCAAACATTAAATTAAGACAACCACAACATTTGGACAAATATCCTGGAGTAGAAGAAGTATGAAATAATAAAGAATGGAAGTACTCCAGTAAAGTACAAGTACTCCCAATGTGTACTCAAGTATAGTAGTTGAGCAGAAGTACTTAGTTACTCTCCACCACGGCTGGGTCGTGAGCAGACTCACATGACTGTGAATGCCGCCTGTTCTGTCCACACTTAACCAGCGCCGACCCACTGGAGAAGTTCTGGGTGACAGGATGTCCAACACGCTCCAAAATGTACAGAACTTTGAGCAGTTCTCTTTTTATTTATTATTCATTGTGTGTGAAAGTAGCTTTCAGTGAAATCTACTTTCATCCATCATGATCTATACTCGACATTTAAATCCCATTCTCAATATTCAGAACCTTCAGTCTTCTTCATCTTATTCGCGCTTCTTCAGGTTCCTTCTTAATGTTCACGTCAGCGTTAAAGTCCAGATGCAACACCTCAGAAGAAACCAGAACCATGAACCCACTGAGGACTGGATTCTAAAAAAGACCCAGAATCACAGTGAAAAACTGCAATCACAGGTTCTGATCCAACTGGAGTGAATTTCATCAAAACCACTGATAATGTGTCTCAGTGTCGGGTTTGAACTTTGACCTCCTCGGGCGTGAAGGCCCTCCTGACAACATCTGGACCTGCTCCTGATGAGACGGAGGATGGTGTCCTGGAGGGTTCTCGCTGAGTTGGGGCTCATCCTGGTCCTCCTCACCCTGAGGACCAGATACCGGTCCTGCTGCTGGGTTCTTGTCCTTCTATTGCCCTGTTCAGCTCTCTTGGTGTACCGGCCCGTCTCCCAGTACCTCCTCCACGCTCCTGGTCTGTACTTGGAGACACAGCAGGCCTTCTAGTGACGGCATGTATGGATTTTCCATCCTGGAGGGGCTGGTCCACCTGAATGGGCTGCAGGTACCACATCCTGGTACCAGTAGAGACAAGGACACCAGCAGAACCAGAACTGAAGAAGAATCAGTCAGGAAGGATGGGGACAGAAAAATGGTCTGTGGTCTCCATCTGTAGAACCAGAACCTTTCCGGGGGTTGTCCTGCTGTTACCTCTCCTATCCACCTGGTGGTGCTTTCATCAGAACCAAAGCAGCTGGAACTGATTGACAATCACTTGTGCTTTTGTGCTACATTAACGTCACACTGTTATCATCCAAACAAACACACACACACACTCTCATTCACACACACACACACACACACACACACACACACACACACACACACTCTCATTCACACACAGACACACACACAAACACACACACACTCTCATTCACACACAGACACACGCACGCACACACATGCATATACATACATTTACACACACATATATACACACACATGCATACACATACACACAAGCATACACACACGCGGATACACACACACACACTCTCATTCACACACAAACACACACACACACTCTCATTCACACACAGACACACACACAAACACACACACACTCTCATTCACACACAGACACACGCACGCACACACATGCATATACATACATTTACACACACATATATACACACACATGCATACACATACACACAAGCATACACACACGCGGATACACACACACACACTCTCATTCACACACAAACACACACACACACTCTCATTCACACACAGACACACACACACACACACACAGGCATATACATACATTTACACACACATATATACACACACATGCATACACATACACACAAGCATACACACACGCGGATACACACACACATACATATACACACACACACATGCATATACACACACACACGTGTCGCTGGGAGAAATGACTTAGTATTTGAGAGAGAGAGAGTTAGTATCTTAATCACTAAAGTCCTGTATTAATATTAATTAGGGCTAATGTTCTTTTCAAATTTGAAGATATGACACGTCAGTGTATTAATTGAATATATTCAGAAGCAGCTAAACTTAGGAGATCTGACAGCGGCATGACTACAGGAACTATCTCCTATCAATAATGATTTACATCAATTTAATGAATTGATTTCACTTGTAGAAACTATTCTAGGAGCTGAAGTTCTCCTTGTTCCACCACCTACTAGTTCCTCCGGTTCTCGTCTCGTCTCTTTGTCTTCCTCCTGGTTCTACTTGTACGACTGCGTGGGACAAATCAAGGATTCTTTTTCGTGGTAGTTCAATAATGATCCTCTCTGCGGCTGACGATCGGGGTTCATAAGTAACGGTTCAGCCTGTGTCACCTGACCGTCTGAGAGACCAGGATGAACGAGAACCTGATCTAAATGTTTGCATTTCTGTAAACAAATGAAACGGGAGAAGTTAGAACCTGAAGTAGTTTAGTTGTGAATGTGAAAAGAGCTGCTGTCCCTGCATGAGAAGAAGTCCTCCTCTGTGGTCTTAATACTTCTCCCATATGTCTGCTATTCTATTCTTCTGTGCAGCAGATCTACGCAACTTCACTTTAGTTAACGGGCCATTCTTACCGAAGCTTGGAGAAGTGGATCTTCTGGATTCTTCTTCAGGTTTCTGGATCGGTCTTCAACGTGGTTGAAAGTCTTTTAGTCACGATTTGTTTTCCAACTCCCATCATCTAAGAAGTTAAAAACTTAAAGGTCAAGTGTGTAAAACCTAGGGAGTATTTAGGGGCGTCTCTGTGAAGAATATATTATTCATTAGTAGGTTTAATGCCGCCTCCTTGAGGAGTAGGGTCCAGAGGGAGCTCGCCGTGGTCGTCCAGGCGTCTAGAGAGAGATTGGAAGTTCTAAGTTTTTACTGTGTTCGGACAAACGGAGGATGATACGTTTTATTTAGAACAGGCGTTCTACATTCAATGCCAAGATTCTACATTAGGGTGTAGAATCCTCCGGCAGCCCAGCCGGCGTCACCTTCCAGCACTGGTTGTGTCGTAAACGACCAACGAGGAGAGATGGTGGAAACCGTCCAGGTTAAACCTCTTTTCTCCTTGAATGGGTTATTTTTAAATAAAAAGAGCAGACATGCAGAGACAAAGGGAATAAAACCATCCAGCATCAAACAAACTACATAATGATCGTCATTATCATTCTCCTAAACATTCCAACATCTCCTCTTCCTTCTGACGTAAACAGACATGTTTAAAATAAGAAAGCAAACTTCCATCAATCTTTTCCTTTCAATTCAAAGCAGTAGTAAGTAGATCTCTGCCCCAATGATCTCAGTGTTTCAAGAGTGAGGACGTCCATCTCCTCATTCCCCAGTATCCTTGTTTGAGCACACCTGCTTAATATTTGGACCTGATGCCAGAAGATCTTTGATAATCATCCAAACTGTTTCCACATGAAGACAGAAGTAGAATAAATGCAACACATCTTGAATGTCAGATTTACAGAAACAACCGTTTTCCTCCTCTTCCTCAAATAAAAAGCTTTCTTTATAGAATTTTTAATTGACGGTATTGTGACTTGGTATGTAAAATAGACCTGTCTCCATGGCCAAGGGGGTCTCGCATATAGCCCCCCAGTACAATAAAGAAATGTTCGTCTTATCATTTAGTTTAACGCCGACAGTTGTCTTCCAGCATTTGTCACCTTCTCCTTCGAGGCCAAGGCTCTGCTGCCCCCGACTGATACTGCCTCGATTCACAGAATAATTCCCAGGAGTAGATATCCACGTGGGTTATATCATTCCTCAAAACAATCTCCTTTGAACAAACTCTTCCCAGAACCAAGTTCTTCTCTGCCTTCATATATGGGAGTTAAAGCATATTATTTGTTACCAATGTCAGGAGAGACTGGAGGTGTGAGCATGCTTGAACCATGTCTTCAGGTAAAGGTGGTACAATGGTGACGATCGTTTGTAAACATTGAAAATGGGTTTTTGAAATCTGGAGGAACGTAAAAAGGTTATACCTAAATATCAGATGACTGTCCCAAATGGTTTTCTGTCAGCATAAAACTGTCCTTCTTACATTTACTACCTGTCTGATCCGGTTTGCTCTGAATGACATAGCAAACCGGTTGGTTGCGCCCCCCCACCCCCAGGGTTGTGTTTATGGTAACGCAGACGCTTAGAGCAAAAACGCACCAATGTGACCTTCGCATAAAATAACACATTCTTCTACCGAGCCTGATCCGTCCGAAGACTGACCTCACGTTTTCCTGTCTCTCTGTAGACTGTCAACATGGCGGACATGGACGCTGGGCCCACCACCCACACAGAGCCCATGGTGGACGAAGTGGAGCCTCTTTTCAGCAATCTGGACCTCTTCCTCTTCACCCTCATAGTTGGACTCGTCATCTATTGGTTCATGTCCCGCAGGAAGCCCGAGCCCATTCCTGAATTCAAGAAGCTGAACACACCGTGAGTATCCAGCAGTTATCTGGGTGGAGATGTTTCAGAATCAGATCACGAGGTTCCTCCTCAGGTCTGGACAACATGAAAGCTCTACAAGAAAGAGAATTCTAACGAAGCCCTAAACCCAGCAGGACGACACGAGGAGAAACGGGGAAGTAGAATCAGTTCACACAAACAAGGGTACCGGTTCCTTCTTCCAGAAATATATTTATTTTTTTATTAGAAAAAAATAAATATACACACACACACTCACACACACACTCACACACTCACACACACACTCAACCAAACGTACCTATCTTACATCAGGAGAGAGACCTTGCCGCTGTCTCAGACCAAATAACGTATATTTAAAATATTCCAGAAAGGATTTTATTTGATCCAGTTTGTTAAAAGTCCTGGATAGAACTTCACCAGCGCCGCAGATCCTTCCTGTTAACGTGATGACTGCAAAACAGTTACATGGATCATTTTCAAACTTAATATCCACATAGATCTTAATGTAAGGAACAACTGGAATGATCTGGGAAGGGTCCCTTGCATATTTCCACCACTAGGTGGAGCTTTTTCTCCATAGGTTTTTTGGCCATAATTTCTCATTTGAGATGAGATGAATGGACTCGAGAAGATCTATGTTCTATTTATCATTTCTTACTGTAATGGTTTTTATTTTATTCTCTAGGCGGAGCTTTTCCACGAAAAACCTTAATTACAGACATAACGTCACATTTAATTTAAGGAGTAGAATCAGGGGGATACTTGTACGACGCAGGGGGATTGGGGAATTTTCCAGGGATGACGGGCCGACAGTGTGGGCCCGGTCTCATTCAGTGGTCTGAGGCCAACAAACTGTTGTCTCATTCTGCGTTCAGCGTCACTCCGTTGGCCTTGGAACGGCCTTGAATGTGTGTGAGAGTTTAAGGCTTCAGGGTTGTAATGTTCCACTTGCACTGACCTTTGTTTTCCTCCCCGCTCTACTCCTCTACCCCCGCTCTACTCCTCTACCCCCGCTCTACTCCTCTACCCCCGCTCTACCCCTCATCACTTATCAGTGGAGATACGGAGGCTTGGTCTAATTTCAATGGACAAAAAATTCAAAATTCTTCCATTGGTCCCATTTCTAGTCCCTCCTCTGCCACCAGAATCTCCTCAGACAGCAGAGCCGGAGACGCGGGCCAGGTCCCGTTGGGTCGTGTGAATGGAAACACTGTTGGAGAGCATTTGTGTGGAAGCGGGACATTTGCTGCTCCATGTGTTACCTTAGGAAGAGCTTGTATCGGTGCAGAGCAGGAGTCCAGGAGGGGAGCAGAGAGCAGCAGCAGCAGCCCCTCCCTCTGCAGGGAGCAGTGATTACCTAACGGCTATGAAGGGGGTGTAGTCTTCCATGCACTTCCTGTGCTTTTGTTTTTGGCCATGAACTCATTTTAAAGGTTCCCTGGAGAGTGAGTGAGGAGTGGGAGCCAAGCTCCTTTTGTGAGTCTTCTGCAAAGGTGGAAAGTTGAGGCCAAAGACAAGCGAGCCTTTCTTCGCCCCGAGTTCCTTCTCCGTCCTCTGCTGTGGGTTCTTCTGAGCGTGTGTGCTGGACGGTCTGTCAGATGGAATCCTTTTATGATAAATGAGGTTGCCATAGCAGTGACATTCTCCTCTCCTCCAATGAGGCTGGGGAGGGGACTTCACAAAATAAATGCCATTCACAGCCCCCTCCCCTCCAGTGGCCCACCGTAGAGTCGCTCTAATAAGCAGCCAAATTCTCCGAGTGGATCCTCTTTGTTTCCCTCAACTTCAGGGCATGAGAGGTTTGAGAGACGGCGAAGAGAAGGAAAACAAGGTTTCTGCGTGTTGTGGCTCTGCACTTTATGGGAAAGTCAGCTTCCCACCATTGTGTCTTCAGCTTGTGTGTGTGTGTGTGTGTGTGTGTGTGTGTGTGTGTGTGTGTGTGTGTGTGTGTGTGTGTGTGTGTGTGTGTGTGTGTGTGTGTGTGTGTGTGTGTGTGTGTGTGTGAGAGAGAGAGAGAGAAAAAGAGAACAGCACAGGAAGAGGCAGGGTTCAGATCGTATTGGAACCTCTTAGCTGAAGGAGGGAAGCTCTTACAAACCTGCGCCTCTCTGGATTGCTTTTATTTTCCCGTCTCCCGCTTTGTTGACGTCCTGCTTTTGATTTTGAGCGTGGCGGTTCCCGGTGTGGCCCAGCCCTAAACTACAGGGCTGCATGCCATGGGCTGTGTGTTCTCCCTACCAGAGGACAGGAGGGATGCAGCTGAAAGGTCAGTAAAGAGTTAAACTGAGGCACAAGAAGACTTTAAGGATGCTAGAAAACAGAAACCTTCACCTGCAGGTATCATCTGCTGCCGCTGGTTGGTCCAATGCCACAGATCACTGCTGGATCAAGCCCGTCTGTACAACACCCTGAAGATGGATTGTACTGTTTCCAAATCTCTGCACCCTGTCTTCTGCTGGCTTCTACCTCAGACCCGACCGATCCACTAGTTATGTAGAGGGAGGTGGTCAAATCTGTGGCTACAAATATCGGCTCCTTCCTTTTTCACCTTGTTTCAGCCAGGAAACAAATGACAGAGTTCCGTTTGATTTGAAGCGTAGAGTGGTTCCAGTGTTACAAACACCAGAGGAGCGCCTCCATGTTTAGATGACAGGATGGATCTGTGATGAAGTGAGGTTGGACAGTAGATGAAGAACCAAAAAGTCTTAAGGGTAAACCGTCGGCAGGTCTATAAGTGTAGGCCTTGAGCATTTCTAGGAAGCAGAAGGTTTAAAGGGTCATGAGATGTTATCATGCTGTTAGAGTGGAGGAGTAGTCGTCCTGTTAAAGCTGTTCTCTGCAAACACAGGATTGTCCCTTCTGATCTAGTTTAAGTTCCATCAGGAATGTCCAGCCCCTGTGTGCCGTCCTCTCTGATGAACCGGGGGGGGGGGTTTAATGGCAGGTAGGGCATCAACCCCAGATACCCTCCATGTGAGATTTCTTATCCCGGCTGGAGTTTTGAGTCTAACCGTGTGTTAAAGTAGAAATGACATCTGATGCTGACTGGAACGCTGCTGCCGTTTATGAAGTTCTATGATAATAGACCGTCTCCGGTTTTTGCAAACCCTGTTTGCAGGTGTTGTTTTCATCTTCCACCCACTAATGACTTCCTGGACCGATGTAATGGCCCTGAGGACTGACCCCTAATGATAAGTTAGGTGATAACCACGCCCCCTTCTTTCCAAGATAAGTAGGTAATGCATGTTTATGATTCCTGGGTTCTTTACCCATTCAGTCCCGGGTTCATCTGGTGATAGAAGTTCCTGAGCAGTGAGCCATCTTGTACCCCCACCTCCGGAGTTGGAGCTTTTTGAAATGGTACCCCGACCACAAAAGGTTAACAGATGCTTTTTGAAGTCTGTAAAAACTGGACCTGTTTGACCCCGCGATAACTGTGGGAACGAACCCCCCCCCGAACCTAACTAACCCCAACTAAAAATACACCACTCATGTCTGGGCATACTAAAAAATGAGTCATTAAATAAATAAGCAATTGATAATGTATAAAAAGATGGGGATGTAGTGTGGGCTCAAATAATGTAACCTTAAATTTTGAAGTGATATTTGTGCAGCAGTTCAGTGAAAGTTTGAATGAGTTTATCGGTCTGAACAGCTCTACGTCTTTTAATGTGTCTTGAACGACATTTTAACAATAAAATGAATTCTTCTGTGGAGAAAAAAGTTTTCATTTGATTTCCATTTGTGCGCCACATTTCCCACCTCTGAGGAAATATCCTGCTCATTGCTTGACCAGTGTTTGATGACAGTAGCATGGTGAAGGATTTATGGACTCATTCAGAACCTAAATCTTTCTTTTTTTTGTCTCTCTAGACCTTTAAGCACGAGAGAGACGAGTTTCATCGAGAAAATGAAGAAAACTGTGAGTAGTGGTGTGTTTACGATACTGATGTTACATTTGATAATACCAATGTAACATTTGATAATACGAATGTTACATTTGATAATACGAATGTTACATTTGATAATACCAATGTAACATTCAATAATACGAATGTTACATTTGATAATACTGATGTTACATTTGATAATACTGATGTTACATTTGATAATACAAATGTTACATTTGATAATACGAATGTTACATTTGATAATACGAATGTTACATTTGATAATACGGATGTTACATTTGATAATACGGATGTTACATTTGATAATACGGATGTTACATTTGATAATACTGATGTTACATTTGATAATACAGATGTTACATTTGATAATACAGATGTTACATTTTATAATACGAATGTTACATTTAATAATACTGATGTTACATTCGTTAATACGAATGTAAAATTCAATAATACATATGATACATTTAATAATACAGATGTTACATTTAATAATACTGATGTTACACTTAATAATATGGACGTTACATTTAACAATATGGATGTTACATTCGATAATACTACTGATACATTTGATAATACTGATGTTACACTTAATAATACTGATGTTACATTTAATAATTCCGATGTTACGTTTAATATTATCGATGTCAGGTTTAATAATGACATTAAATACAACCTTATAATACTGGTTCAATGGAGAAGATCTGGTAGATCAGAGGTTTGTTTGCATCGCCTAACAAGGATCTGACCGTCTGTGATTGTAAATGAATTACAAAGTTGACTGACAATCATTTTTCCAGCCGCCTTTACTTCTAAAAGGGATTTACCTGTAAATCTGGTAGCAGAGCCGCAGTGAGGGGATCCACAGGGAGCAGTGGTGTGGTCATGTGACCGAGGCATGTTGGAGGTAGTTCACAGTAGAGTACGAAGGGGAAATATTAAATCATAAAATCATTGATTGATTGATGAAATATCAAGGAATTGGATTAATGTGGAGCCGATTTGATGAAAGATTGTGATGTCATGAAAACGATCCACATTTACTTCATTTGTCCACGTCTGCCTTTCTTCATTCATCGTTCAGAACATAAAACCTGCCTTCATCATTTTAGGAGAGCAGCCTCACGGAACAAACGTTAAATACAAATGTAAAGATGATGAAAGTTCATGTGTACTGAAACAGCGACATCTGATCCAAAGAACTTTCTGCTATTTCAATTGAATAATCATTTTATTGTTTGACAAAGCCAATGAGCTTTAATTGTTTACAGAGTGCAAACGAGCTGATCGTGAACAAGGCTACGTCTGAGAAAGCAGCCTCGTGACTCCGAGAACATTCGTCACAGCATTCTTTCCTTCTGTGGTTCTGTGATCAGGGGAAGAACATCATCGTGTTCTACGGCTCCCAGACGGGCACAGCGGAGGAGTTCGCTAACAGACTGTCCAAAGATGCTCAGCGATATGGCATGAAAGGAATGGCTGCTGATCCTGAGGAGTACGACATGGTAATCTAGATGCCTAGAAGAACATTAGGCCCACAGAATTCTAACCAATCACTGGCTCCGCTCATTGTTTGGATGTTACTCTTTGTAGAAGCTTCCTTTCATATTAAGAATGGTTTCTGATGGTTTCCTGCTAAAATCAAACACAATCAGGTAAATGAGTCTTAAACTTGTTTCACTCCTGCTGACACAAAGAGCACATTGTTCTGACGCCAGGCTGGGTCACAGAATGTGTTTGATCCCTAGAGGCTCCGATAAGAACTATTTTCATCTTTATGTAATGACTTGCAGGTTTAGGGACCGAGAAGATCTTAGAGATCCTGTCAAGCAGACAAACATTCTGAAGGTGATTAGAGTCTCAAGGCCCGCTTTCTCTGCTGCAGGCAGAACTGTCCCATCTGTCTGAGATAAACAACTCCCTGGCTATATTCTGCATGGCCACCTACGGGGAAGGAGACCCAACCGATAACGCCCAGGACTACTACGACTGGCTGCAGGAAAACGATGATGAAGATCTCTCTGGACTAAACTACACGGTGAGTCCGAGGTGATGCAATGCATGGTGCTGAGAAAGGTTGTCCTATGTATACATGAGTATATATACATATACATATATATATATGTACAGGTTTATGAGGAAAAACAGGACTCGAACCTTCAACCTTCCATCCAAAGAAGAAAGCAGTGGAAAAAGGATTTCCTTTGTTTATTTCATTTCTATGGGGAATTTATTCATTTCATACATTAAAGGCTCCAAATTTAGCTTAACGTGAAAAATCCTTTGGCCAAGCATGTTTTTAAACGGTACGAAGGAAATCCTACATATGAAATCATCTCATGATGAAGTAACATTAAATGTCACAATGATTTTGTACTTCATGACAATCCTTTCATTAGATCATCTCATAGTCTCTTCTTTTATCTTAGAGTGACGACTCAAGCCTTTAGTAAAGCAGGTTTTTTACTAATGGGTTTGACCCATTTTAG
Source organism: Lophius americanus (assembly GCA_037951165.1). Taxonomy (NCBI): domain Eukaryota; kingdom Metazoa; phylum Chordata; class Actinopteri; order Lophiiformes; family Lophiidae; genus Lophius; species Lophius americanus. The sequence goes on from JBBDHG010000380.1 coordinate 380,200, forward strand.
ATGTTTCTGGTTGTTACATCATTTCTTTTCAGTAAGTAGTTTAAAAAAAAGAACCTTCTTACCCTTGAAGTCTAACTAAATATAAATAGAGACAAAAGTCTCCAGTGAAGAGAAGTGAGACGTCATCTCCTGGATTTTCTTCAGCATAATGTTCATCAACCAGGTAGGAGAGACGCTTCCGTCACACCTACAAAAGAAAGGGTGACTGTCCTTCTTGGACAACTTCCTTCAGACCATGGCGAGACCACTGATGGTGGTTTGGTTCTAAGAGGACTAGTGGCCTCTGAAGCACCGTTTGGATCGCATGAAGAGGAGCCCAGAACCTTTCCCTAATGGTTTCTCGCCGTGTCTGCTCCGCAGGTGTTTGCTCTGGGCAACAAAACTTACGAACACTACAACGCCATGGGAAAGTACGTTGATAAGAGGCTGGAAGAACTCGGCGCCAAACGCATCTTTGACCTCGGCTTAGGTGACGACGATGGCAAGTAAGTTCTGAATCGAGCTTCACGCGGCTGTGGAGGAGTGACTCGTCGTCTGGGACGACCCGAGGACGGACACGGAAAAGAGACGGAGGGGAAGCGTCTTTAGTCCAGTATCCGTCAGTTCAACTCCTGTCACATCTTCATACCTGTGAATGTATTCAACAGGTTAGAACGCTGAGAGTTTCTTCTGGGCTGACTGGACGGTTTTGTCTTTCAGTCTGGAGGAAGACTTCGTTTCCTGGAGGGAGCAGTTCTGGCCGGCGGTCTGTGAGCACTTTGGAGTGGAGGCTTCAGGAGACGAATCCAGGTTCATTCAAGGACTTCTTTCAATCACAGCAGGTTTTCACTGGGAATGAGCGTCCAACTGTCCCACGTGTTCTTCAGCGGCTCGTCTTCATCAGCGAGCCGGCGTTAAACCCGCGGTGGAAGAGAAACCACGCCCCTGTTCTGATGTCAGCGTTAGTGATCGATATCAGAGCTGTCCCCCAGCCTCCTAGTTTATTCATTCCATCGTTGTTTGTCTGTCCATCCTTGGGTGAAGTAGGGGAGGAAACCCTCTCGTGCTAGCAGTCATCTTCTGTCAGGGTCTCTGCAGGCGCTCTAAGTCTAGGACCACTAAAAAGACTCACAGGACTCAAGTCCCAGCAGACAGGCCTCACATATGTTTCATTTCAAAACAAGCATTTTTAAATTTACAGGCAGAATTTTCTCTGTAAGTAAGAGGTAACCTGATACGTGAACAAGGCCTTCAAATGTCTGCCTAAAGACGTGAGGACCATTCCCAGACGCTGACGCTGACGCCGTACAAACAAACGAAACTCGCTGTCAGACACGCTGCTGACTCGTCGTTTTCAGGTGGGAAGGATCCTGCATGTTGTCTTTAGAGATGTGACACCCATTTCCTTCTCACAGAGCACCGCTGCAGCTCTCTGGTTAAATCATTCCCACGCTTTGGACGATGAGGTACCGTTTTCTTCAGATGACGTTTTCGTTTGCAGTGTGCCCTTGAGCAAGAGCTGCCATCTTCAGCGTAAGCGGCGCGACGAGTCGATGCCTCCCCGGAGAATAAATGTCCGTTGGTAGTCGACTTCATCCGCGCTGAAATGCTTCTCTCCCTGGAGAGGAACAGGGATTCTTCATTATTAAGAGTCCTTCGTATTCACCGCAAAAACAGACGCAGACGCAAACAAAGAAAAGTAAAGTCCCCCGTTAGATTTTAGACAACAACAGGAACCGTAGAACGTGTCTCTGTCCCGAGGTGGAAATCAGATCACAGACAGAAAACTTTAAAGTTCTCACAGGGAATGAATAAGCAGAAGGAGGTCAGCCAGCAGGCGGAGCTTAGAAGGATTCCACTCATGAAGAAAATTCTACCTTTTGTTGAGAACATCATTTTTACCAATTGGTGAAATGACCGAACGCCACAGAGAGACGGCGCGGCGCTCAGCACACCGCCATCAAAGTAAAGTTGGCGTCCATCAAAGAATGAGGTGAAAGTCCATATTTGACTCCCACGGCCTCCTTCAGTACCTAAAGAAGACTTGATATCAGGTAAAGGTACCAGATGAAGAGGTCTGACCTGCACAGGCCCCTCAACACCAGATAAATCATAGGCTGAGGGTCCGCCGGGCGCCGGTTATATCTACAGACCATAAAGTCCAGTTGAAGCAGAACATAGAAGTGTGTCTGTCATAGAAGTGTCTTATTGTGCATCTGGTGTCCTGAGGAACCAGCAGCAGGAGTCGTGTGTTTGCCTCACTAAGAATGGCGTTTAGGGAGGAGCTAACCTGCAGCTGTTCTCCCTGCAGCATCCGTCAGTACGAGCTGAAGGAGCACACCGACATCAACATGAACAAAGTCTACTCGGGGGAAATCGGCCGCCTGAAGAGCTTTGAGGTCCAAAAGCCGTAAGTACTGGTGCAGAGTTCACCAGCAGAACTCTGTCATCGTCGATCTTCACCAACATCTCCATATAATGCTGGGGCTGGTTGGAGGTCCAGCCTCTCGCCCCCTGGTGGACATCGCGGTCTTCAGATGTCTGTGCTGACGAGACCAAATCTCCGTCATCGAGTCCTTCTGTTTGATTTTGAAGCTGCTGTGTCAGCTTTCCCATGAAAAAGGTCTCGGACCATCTCTGACTGATCTTCTCTCCCCGGAGGCTGGACTGTCCACCAGTTTCTAGTTCACCACATCTCTGCCCCTCATCCCTGCCCACAGCTCCAGAACATCTAGGCTCCTCTGACGGATGTTCTTGTGTTCCTTTTAGCCCCTTTGATTCCAAAAACCCTTTCCTGGCTCCAGTCACAGTCAACCGAAGACTCAACAAGGCCGGAGACCGACACCTCATGCACCTGGAACTGGATATAACGGGCTCCAAGATCAGGTGAGATATCAGATAATGCTCCAAGAAAACGCTGACTCGTGTTTGTTTGAAGGTTTTATGGTGGAAGTCAAAGTCTCCGTTTGTGTAACTTGTGTTGTCAGATATGAGTCAGGTGACCACGTCGCTGTTTTCCCAACAAATGACTTGGCCTTGGTGAACAAGTTGGGACAAGTCCTTGGAGTGGACCTCGATGTGGTTATCTCTCTCAACAACCTTGACGGTATGGCGCTGACGGCGTGACGCACCTTGACTCTTCTTGTTTATCCTCCTCTGCTGTAGAACCTGGTGGTCCCAGAGCATTTATTCATATCCTTACTGTCAGATTCAGATCCTCTTTATTTGTCACTTTCTATGTACTCCACGCATAAAAAACACAGTTACGTTTTTCCTCACCCATCTCAAAAAAACAACACAAACAAAATCAATAAATAAGGATAAAATGGAGAAATGGATCCAATGAAATAAAAGGCTGAAACATCATAATTACAAACAGACTTTGATCAATTATAAAGTTTATCGCTGCAGTGGTAATAAAGAAGTGGACAAACTACAGACGTCCATGAGGTTCCTTCGTGTGCAAATCAGTTTGTCAGTCCATCAGCAACCTTTGTGCTTGTGTTAAAGAGGGACGGGCCGGACCGTGTGGACAGATATTGACAAATGTTGACAGACGTGGACAAATACTGACAGATGTGGACAAATACTGACGGATGTGGACAAATGTGGCCAGATGTGGACAAATGTTGACAGATGTGGACAAATACTGACGGATGTGGACAAATGTGGCCAGATGTGGACAGATATTGACAAATACTGACAGATGTGGACAAATGTTGACAGATGTGGACAAATACTGAAAGATGTGGACAAATACTGACGGATGTGGACAAATATTGACAAATTTTGACAGATGTGGACAAATACTGACAGATGTGGACAGATGTTGACAGCTGTGGACAAATATTGACAGATGTGGACAAATGTGGACAAATACTGACAGATGTGGACAAATGTTGACAGATGTGGCCAAATACTGACAGATGTGGACAGATATTGACAAATACTGACAGATGTGGACAGATATTGACAAATACTGACAGATGTGGACAAATATTGACAGATGTTGACAGCTGTGGACAAATATTGACAGATGTGGACAAATATTGACAATTTTTTACAGATGTGGACAAATACTGACAGATGTGGACAGATGTTGACAGCTGTGGACAAATATTGACAGATGTGGACAAATGTGGACAAATACTGACAGATGTGGACAAATGTTGACAGATGTGGCCAAATACTGACAGATGTGGACAGATATTGACAAATACTGACAGATGTGGACAAATATTGACAGATGTGGACAAATACTGAAAGATGTGGACAAATACTGACAGATGTGGACAGATGTGGACAAATACTGACGGATGTGGACAAATGTGGATAGATGTGGACAAATACTGACAGATGTGGACAGATATTGACAAATACTGACAGATGTGGACCATTATTGACAAATGTTGACAGATATGGACAAATATTGACAAATGTTTGACAGTTGTGGACAAATACTGACAGATGTGGACCATTATTGACAAATGTGGACAGATGTGGACAAATATTGACAGATGTTGACAGCTGTGGACAAATATTGACAGATGTGGACAAATATTGACAAATTTTGACAGATGTGGACAAATACTGACAGATGTGGACAGATGTTGACAGCTGTGGACAAATATTGACAGATGTGGACAAATGTGGACAAATACTGACAGATGTGGCAAATATTGACAGATGTGGCAAATACTGACAGATGTGGCAAATATTGACAAATTTTGACAGATGTGGACAAATACTGACAGATATGGACAAATACTGACAAATACTGACAGATATGGACAAATACTGACAGATGGGGACAAATGTGGACAAATACTGACAGATGGGGACAAATGTGGACAAATGTGGACAAATGTGGACAAATACTGACAGCTGTCGACAAATTTTGACAGATGTGGACAAATACTGACAGATATGGACAAATACTGACAAATACTGACAGATATGGACAAATACTGACAGATGGGGACAAATGTGGACAAATACTGACAGATGGGGACAAATGTGGACAAATGTGGACAAATGTGGACAAATACTGACAGCTGTCGACAAATATTGACAGATGTGGACATGTCATGATTGTGAGTGACTCTGAAAGTTGGTCTTTTTCTTCCTAGCGTCTTTGTGAAACAACAGACACGACTCAGGGCTCCCTTAGTGAATGGGGGACGGGTCCCAAACTAATATGCTTGGTTTTTTGTGCCGGGCGGCTGTAAGGCCTGACATTCCATCTTGAGGTGACTCATGCTTTTATTTTTCAGAGGAATCCAACAAGAAGCACCCGTTTCCTTGCCCCTCAACCTACCGAACGGCCCTCACACACTACCTGGACATCACGCACCCTCCTCGAACCAACGTCCTCTATGAGCTGGCTCAGTACGCCTCCGACCCCAAAGACCAGGAGAACATGCGCAAGATGGCCTCCTCCTCTCCTGAGGGCAAGGTCAGAAGCAGATTCATGGTTCCTCTGTTAGAATGAAGGCGGGTCCTGCAGGTTCATCTCAGCTGTCATCTCAGATACCTGCTCTCAACACCCTTTCCCCCACAATACTTCTCTAACCTTCAAAGTATTTGTATTTTCTATTTGTGCCGATGACATTTGAAGCAGACTCAAGCTTCTGTCAGGTTCACATCAGAAGGAAGTACCATTGACCATTTGATCCATCTCATGCTGCGTCATCTTATCTCCTCTCTGCCGCTGCCTCTCACAGGCTCTCTACCAGAGCTGGGTTTTGGACGCCAGCAGGAACATCCTGGCCATCCTGGAGGACATGCTTTCTCTGAAGCCTCCGATTGACCACCTGTGTGAGCTGCTTCCTCGTCTCCAGGCTCGCTATTACTCCATCGCTTCTTCCTCCAAGGTATTTATCTGCTCACACAGCTGTCTTCATCCCAGCGAGGGCTTCCACCGGTTTAGAGCAGCAGTTCATCAAACACAGACGGACGAGACGAGAGACGGATAGACGAGACAAACTGTTCAGAGCAGCTGAATAAAAGCTGGGGGTGTAAAGGACACCAATCTAATAGAAATCACAGGACGCTGACCTGACTCTGTCCTGTCTGTGACCTGTCTCTCTCTTGATTGATTATTTTAGAGCATGTTTGGGAAAAGGGAGAGTTTGTGTCTTTGAGTGTGAGGCTGAGAGACCAGCACAGGCGACACACCTCACACTTTCTGGAATAGTCTCTGTTGTGTGAGGCGCATTCCCAAAATGTTCCTCTGCTCTGAGAGTTAAAGCTCTTCTCCTCTCCTCTGGTCTGTAGGTTCATCCCAACCACATCCACGTCTGTGCCGTCGTGGTGGAATACAGAACCAAAACCGGCAGAATCAACAAAGGAGTCGCCACCAACTGGCTGAAGAACAAACTGGTCACTGACAACGGCCACAAGTCCACCGTTCCCATGTACATCCGCAAGTCCCAGTTCCGCCTTCCCTTCAAAGCCACCAACCCCGTCATCATGATCGGACCTGGCACCGGAATCGCCCCCTTCATGGGCTTCATCCAGGAGAGGGGCTGGCTCAAACAGCAAGGTGTTTACGTCCAGATGTTTGTGTGTGCGTTTGAACCATTCAAAACATCAGAATGATAGAGATGATATTAGCAGCAGCAAGAATTTGGTCAACGCCTCGGGTTTCACCAGAGAATCATCTGACATTAATGGACCAGAACTTAAAACTTCTCATACACAACAGGCCCACGATCTGGCTTCTACCGAGTTTTTGCAAAAATTTTTGGTGCACAACGTTAGATTTGAATAACACCCCAGGTTTATGTCACACTCAAAGGTCATGGAGTGTATGGTGCTCCCTCTAGTGGACACAGGAGGTAATTTACAGCCCAAATCACATTCTTGTCCCATGTTGGGTCCATTGTCTGTCCAGCTGGTCCAAACAGAGAGTCCTCCTGGTTCTGACCCACAGAAACAGAACCTGAACTTTGTGGTATTTCTATCAAATGAGAGTTTCTGAACAAATTCACTGATTGTTTACTTTCATGTTTCTGTCATATAATGATGTCGGAGCCTTTGATGTAAAAACATCAGAGGAGCGAAATATTACTCACACACAGTAACAGATTACTCACACAGTAACAGATTACTCACACGTAGTAACAGATTACTCACACACAGTAACAGATTACTCACGCACAGTAACAGATTACACTCACATAGTAACAGATTACTCACACGGAGTAACAGATTACTCACACACACAGTTACAGATTACTCACGCACAGTAACAGATTACTCACGCACAGTAACAGATTACACTCACATAGTAACAGATTACTCTCAAATAGTAACAGATTACATCACATAGTAACAGATTACATCACATAGTAACAGATTACACTCACATAGTAACAGATTACTCACACACAATAACAGATCACTCTCACATAGTAACAGATTACATCACATAGTAACAGATTACTCACACATAGTAACAGATTACACTCACATAGTAACAGATTACACTCACATAGTAACAGATTACTCACACATAGTAACAGATTACTCACACATAGTAACAGATTGCTCTAACATAATAACAGATTACATCACATAGTAACAGATTACTCACACACAATAACAGATTACACTCACATAGTAACAGATTACTCACACACAATAACAGATTACACTCACATAGTAACAGATTACTCACACACAATAACAGATTACACTCACATAGTAACAGATTACTCACACACAATAACAGATTACACTCACATAGTAACAGATTACTCACACACAATAACAGATTACACTCGTATAGTAACATCCAGGCTTCACTTAGAGTAAACCGTAGGTAGAACTAAACTACATGCATCAGTCTGAACACACAGCTCGGACTTCTCGTTGTAAAGTTGCCTTAAAACATGATGGATGTGGGCCGCTGTGCTTCACTGTTAAAGTTCCAGAGATGTGTGTGAGAGAGGCAGCTGGAGTAACTGGTGCATAACTCTGTTTTTGTTTTCTTTCCTAATGATCAGGAAAGGATGTTGGAGAGACAGTGATGTATTTTGGCTGCAGACATAAGAATGAGGATTATATCTACCAGGAGGAGCTCGAGGATGCGGAGAAGAAGGAAGTTCTAAACCAGTTGAATGTGGCCTTCTCCAGGGACCAGGAACACAAGGTAGGCACATCTCACTTTTATGTTGGTTCCTTTTACTCAGTTACAATTCAAACATAGATATAAGCCCAAAAAGGTCATCAGTCTGTGGGGTCATCAGTCTGTGGGGTCATCAGTCTGCGGGGTCATCAGTCTGCGGGGTCATCAGTCTGCGGGGTCATCAGTCTGCGGGGTCATCAGTCTGCGGGGTCATCAGTCTGCGGGGTCATCAGTCTGCGGGGTCATCAGTCTGTGGGGTCATCAGTCTGTGAGGACATTGGTCTGAGGTCATGCAGCGAGACAATGACCCCCAGCAGAAGAGGAAGCCCTGAGAATATCTTTGGAATGTGTGTTTACTCGGTTCTAATGGAAACATTTAATGTGAGACTGGCAGAGAAATAGAAGAGAATAGAAGAAACCTGAAGGTCTCTGTGTGGTGAACGTACGGATCATTACAGATAACACACATTAAATAATACATACACAGAATGTGGAAACCTGCTTCATCAATGTTTTCTCTCTCCGCTGTCAAACATGAAGGTGTATGTGCAGCATCTGCTAAAAGCAGATAAGGAGAAGATCTGGAAGATGATTCACTCGGACAACGCTCACATCTACATCTGCGGGTAAGACGGCACTAAAACACTGGCAGCACAGAGATCCACGTCCACTCAGCTCTGCTGTGAAAGAAAACGGAGGGATTATTCCATTTAGCTGGAACGTATCTGACGTTAGAGTTGATGGTTCCGTTGAAGGAAAGAGTGATGACAGATGATTGTGGGGGGGGTAACACACAGGAAATGATAATGCAGCGATGGATTGTTATTTCATTTGATAAATTTATTGACAAATTATTTTAAATAGTGATGATCATTTTATTGTTTGCAAATCCCAACTTCATCCATTCCTAGTTTTCAGCGTGCCTCTGTTGTAACTCAGAGAGAACCCGCCCCCTCCCCCCAAAGCTTTGAGGTACCACTGAGGCGGAATCTTTCAGATCTAAAGAGATCGTTTCTTCTTCCAGGGATGCCAGGAACATGGCTAAAGATGTGCAGACGGTCTTCTACGAGATCGCAGAGGAGAATGGAGGCCTGACGCGCAGCCAGGCCACTGACTACATCAAGAAACTGATGGCCAAGGGACGCTACTCGCAGGACGTGTGGAGTTAGAGCGCCCACCGCTCGCTCAAGTCATGGTTTTAAGTGTTTCATTCTTCCTCTGTCTCCTTCTATCAGGACTGAATATGAAAACATTAAATACTTGTTAATCACCCATGTTTGTGAGATGTTCAGGTAGCAGAAGACCGACCTCAGCAGGTTCTGTTGATAAAGTCATTCAGTAATTTCCTCTTTGTATTTTGTTGATGCGTCTGGAGCAGCCGCCTGAGTCAGCTGGAGTCCCCGCACTCTCCAGGTCTGGAACCAGCTTCCAGAGATGGACCGTTCTGAGTAATCTGCTGTTTTACTGCAGCTGTGGAGGGGGGGGGGGGCGTAAGAAGTCTCAGGCTAGAAGCTCATCAGCAGATCTGGAAGCTTATATTGTAAATGCAGAAGATGATTATATTCCTGAGCTCAGCAGTTTGGCTGTGTGCTTCTCCAAACCGATAACATGCAGTCGTTTCCTCAGACACGGACTCTGGTCTCCAGCCTCTGGATGTACAGAACAGAACTCCACTGTGAACATGAAGATTCCAATTCAGATGTATGAAGCCCGGTTTGGTCCTCTTGAAGTGTTCCTCACTTTCACCTAAATGATTGATGGCTTGTGACAGCAGTCTGCAGGAGGGTTGTTTGTTTCCGTGTGAACGGGACAGCAGACGATCCAGAGGTGCTTTTCAACGTTCTTCAAAATCAATTTCATGGTTGAAAAAATGTTTGTTCTTTTTGTTTGTTTCCCAGGACACTGTTGCAACTAACTGCCATCATTGGAACCGTTATGTCACCTTTGTATTTTTACAAGGGATTCTGCCTCTCAAGCATGAGTTTCTGTTCATGGTTATCTCGAGAGATGCCAAGAGGAAACATCGTAGAAAAAAACAAGACTGTGTGAATTTTCATTTCCTGTAGAAGCTCGTCTTTAAACATGATGGAGGTCTCCTATATTTTTGTAAAATGTTGAAAGATTTGAAATGTTGGTTGTTAATTTTATATGCATTGATCTGCAGAGGATTTATGATTGGAGGTGGTAGCCGGTCTCACATGACAACCACATCCTTTTGAGTTTTTATCATCTGTGTTCTTATTCAGCCCATGAATGCAGACGTTTCAGAACACTCTGTGTCTCCATGCATCCATTTGTCAGGGATTTAATGTGAATGTGGTGAGCTTGAGGAGGTCAGAGGTCAGCCAGCCGGAGCAGCCTGTGCCTTTTTAACACTGCCTTATTTTGAAGTTGATATGAAACCGGTTCACTGTCTATGGAATCATTTCCTCTCCTGCGGCCCAACATTTGGATGGTCACTTTATCCCAGTGCTGCCCTTTATTTCATTCAATTTTATGATGTAACTGTTCAGTTTCATCAAAGACATGCATTTTTTAATGAATAAAATTTTAATGATTTCTCATTAATTAGTTTGTGTCATTAAACTTTATAATTTATTTACATTCATTGGTTTAGTCAAATGCATTAGAATACATTCATATTTATGAAACATGTCACCCCTGGGTGGACCACACTCTGACTTAACCATTTAAATCCTAGATGGGGGTTTATGACAGAAACCAGACAATTTGCTCAAAATGAGGGATCATATTTGAAAATGTACAGTGATAAAAAAAATACTGTGGGGGGATGGAAGAGCTATAATGGGAGAAGTTAGTCTCCAAACTATCTGCTGGGTTTTCACACTAGAGACACAAATGAATAGTAACATTTATAAACATCAGCTTAATAATAATAATATATTTAATTTATAACGCACTTTACATTTGGATCAAATCTCAAAGTGCCACGAGGTAAAAGCAGAAAAAATCATGCTAGATTGTTTCACAGTGTGATCCTGTACACTCACTATGATCCTAAGAAATAACAGGCTGTAGCAGTTATTCCAAAAGTCGATTTGACTGATGGAGGTGTGACGTCAGAGAGGGCGGTCTGTCTGTAGGAGACGCTGTAAACCGACAGGGGGCGTAATAGGCGGCTCTTCTTCAAGACACGGTGTCCGTCAGAGGAGAAGAAGTCGCTGGTTAAAGGAACTCCGGCGGAGGCTCGGTTCAGTCAGGGCGCTGCGTGCTCCTTCATTAGTTTGGTTTTAATCAGCGAATCAAAAGAAACTCTTTACTGGTTTTTAAATACATCTCTACAATCATACAGAATGGCTACCGGTAAGTCCAGGGGTGTTTTTACCCATTGCCGATATTTGTTGATAATCATGTTTGATGGACAGACTCGAGGCCAGCGGATGGGCTCTGTCTAATTCATGGAATTTAACCTAGATCATGTCATACTCTACTCAATCATTTTTAAGTAATTTAGTAATGGAACGACTTTTGTTTTGGACATTAGCAAACGGTCTAACAACACATTTTAGCCATCGTCGCGCGGTGCCGGTAATCACCGGTAAGAATGGACTGGGCCTTGTACTCATTAGCCTGCTAGCTGCTAGCGAACGTGGACGCGTCTTTGTTTTTTTCGCCGTCTTTTGTTTAATTGCTTTATAAGAAACATATCTTGCACTACTTTCAATAATATTTAAGACAGTTATGGGTATATTAGTGCTTTTAAACTGTTTTGTTTTAAAGTATAGTCTTCTCCATTCTATATCGATATTTAGCATAAATTCCAAGATTTAGCTCCAGCCGAAGTTGACCGCCATTTTTAGGGGTTTGCGTAATGACGTCAGCGGGGCTATATGTAGGGAACGTTGAATTCGGTGATTTATCAATGCTGCTTGACCTAGCTAGAACCTGGTTAATTTGATTTAACTGGAACCAGAGTAATTGAAATGTAGTATTTAGAGATTAACTAATCGGGTTTTCTTGGTGATACTTAAGTTTTATTGGTATTCGACACATTTTAATTTTTAGTTAAGAGCATTTTTTTAATGTGATATGATCCAACAACATCACTGTTTGGCCTTTCCGAAAATGACTTAAATCAATTTATATTTGGCCAAGTATAATGCCCATGTTAGTTCATTGGTCATAATTTGTTGTTTTGGTCACTGTAAAGACGAATATGACTAAAAGAAACTGAGGCATTACAATGATGAAGTAAGAAATGTTCACTGTTCAAATTGCTTTATAAGATACATATCTTGCACTACTTTCAATAATATTTAAGACGGTTATGGCACTTTGAGATTTGATCCAAATGTAAAGTGCATTATAAATTAAATGTATTATTATTATTAAATGTCTGTAAACAAATCACCCAAATGTATGGCAAAACACCGTTTAGTAGACATTATGGATCATTTCTATGATTTTAACTTTTTTGTTATGCTTTTCCTTCAGATTCTGGCTACGGTGGATCACAAAGGTATTTCATTGAAATTATTGCACGATTTGTAATTAATTGAAAGTAAATGCAAATGTCTAATTGTCAACAGAAGCCTTGTATCAATTAATTGTTGATACACCTGTATTTATGTCTGTATTTAAATATATCATACATTCAATTTTGCTTCAAATTCTATTCTAGAGGAACAATATTCTTGATCAAAGAAGAGCTAAAAATGAGAAAACAAATCTGTGTGCCAATCCACGCCTCTGCACATAGTCACTTACTTACTTAGCTCTACCTGCTCGCGCGCTCAACATGGCCCGACGATGCTCAGATGAGTCCGAGCGCAGAAAGGATATACATTAGAACTTTTTACCTGCGTTAGGAACACTTTGTCATTTGCATCCAATATGAGATCATAGAAAATTAATGCAACAAAAAATGTACCCTGGTTAATGCTACTCTTTTACAATTAAACAGAACACATTATTCTGACAACCCTAGTTTATACACGCCCAGGACCAGCGTCATTTTTACCTTGGTCAATCAAGATGGCACTTAACTGGGCCTCGGGGTGACTATTTTGGTACAGAAGCATATAGTTTGAACAGATGCACAAATTGTACTGAGTTCACCTCAAACCAGCAGTTAACTGTTTTTGTCATGTCTGTAGTTATGGATCCTATGGGGGTCAGCAGGGCGGACAGGTAAGAGCTCTCCCCACATAATTTATCAGCTTGTTAAAGGTATAAGCATTCATTTTAAACCATGTAACTTGTCCGTCTTTTTATCAGGGCTTCGGACAAGGTAACGGCAGTAGCACATACGGGGGACAGACTTATAGTGGCTATGGACAGCAAAGTGCCCCACAAGGTAACTTATTCCTACTTTCAGAAATAACCGGGCAACCAAAACTCATTGAACTGATGCTTATTAAAACCTTATTTGGCTAATTTGACGTCATTGAAGATGATCTGCATGTAACAGTAGGTTGGTTTACGTGAACTGCCTAATTCTGATTAGATTCGGAAAAGGCGTCTAAACAGATAGAAAATGCTGCATGTAAACAAACCTTCAAATTAGATTTCATTCCTTTGCAAGGAGGATGTTTAAATCCTTTCAGAAGGCCTTTCCGATATCCAGTCGCTGCATGTAAACGCTGAATCGGAAAGCTTTCTGTATGAGTCATCTGGTCATGCCACGTGTCGTGACGTCATGCTCCGCTGAGTTTTTTTCAGCTCTGCGACACATTTTAGATACAGCGACTTCAAAACAGTGACTATGAAATATTTTAACATATTTGAACGGTTAGATGGTCAAAAAGTCACTTCCTGTCCACGATCTCGTTGTCGTGTTCATCTTCTGGGCGCATGTTGGCGGCTGGAACCCAACTCGGCGAAGCACTATCACCACCTTTATGAAGTAGAATGTGGATCATCTGCGCGTGTGTGAAAGTGTTCCTGAGTAGATGAGTGGAAGCATGTAAACACCGGCTGAGAAAAGATCACAGGTCATGAACACTAGTCACCGACATTGTAATTCGCAAAGGAGAAACGTGTCCTGTGTAAATCCATCTAGTGTTTACTGTTATAAATCTATAATATAATGCTTTTTGTCAAAACGGTAGAAACTTACTTGATGATTGACTTAATTAAAAATACTTTCATATAGTTGCCTTAACATGAGATTCACTGTTTAAAATGATTTTGTAGCTTAATCGTGCATCAGATGTTGTGTAACAGTGCTGCCTTGTCAAACCGTCTTGGCAGTGTGATCTGACTCGTGTTGGCTGGTACGGTTCCCCCTCCCTTGAAAATATTTGTCAGCTTAGTGGACTTTCTTCAACTTTTCTGTATCTTGACAGATGCCTACGGCCAGACACAGCCACAGAGCTTCCCTTATGGAGGACAGGATGCTGGGTAAGATGCTAGTATCCTGCATTGTAAGCAGTGAACAGAATCTATCATGCTGGTAGCAACTTATAAGTCTACTGTCCCTGCCATTTAGGAATGATTTATGTTGGACTGATGTACAGCGGTACCTCTGTTTACGAGCATAGTTCGGTCCGAGACCTGCCGCGCTCACTGAGAGCGAGCGCAAGGGACGCGGACCTGAGATCCATTTAATTCGCTCTAGTCTTGGGACGCACAAAGGAAGCCCACGCTCGAGTCTTCCACTTGTTCAAACGGGAAGCTCGTGAACCAAAGCAGAGCATTCGTATACCAAACAGGTTTCTTACGAGATACAGGTTCTCGTTCGTATCGGGGGAAATCCATGAATCGAGTAGAAAGAAACCACCGCTCGTATAGCAAGAAACATTTTTTGAAGAATCTTTGCTCAAGAGTAATCATAAATACTCTTAAGGTAAAGCACTCGTAAACAGAGGTTTAACTGTATTATAAGTCCAATAATGTGAAATGTTTGGTCTTGTAAAATGAGCATTTACGAATGTAAGAGTTCTCTCAAATGATGCATTAAAACGTTTGATAGGCTTCTGATTCCATCTTTTTTTTTTACCTGACATTTCGGCTCCACTTTGATATGTTTTACTGGACAGCTGTATGTACTTCCTGTAGATTGCGTCATTCCTGAGTAGTCTGTTGTATGATACTGATCTTTGCCAAAATCCCTTTAAGGTTTGGGGACAAACCATCTTATGGGCCGCAAAGCGGAGAAGGCTATGCACAGCGTGGCTCCTATGGTGGCCAGGGTCAAGGAGGAGATGGATATGGACAGCAAAGCGCCTTAGGTGGTCAGGGACAAGGAGGAGGAGTAGTAGGTGGTGGCGGCGGCAGTAGTGGTAGCAGCAGCAGCAGCGGTGGTGTTGGTGGTGGCGGCGGCAGCTACGGAAGATGGAGTGAAGGTACAAACAATCGTGTCTTAACTTTTACAATATGCCACAGAGGCCTGTGAGTTAGACATGAACATTCAATAATAATGTTGACAGATGCACTGATAAGTCATACATATCCATATTCACAATTAAATGATAAGTTAGCTATATGACCTTAAATGTTCAAAACAAGTGAGAACATAACTTGATGATTTTTCAAAGCTCATACCGTTTGTAAGTGGTGTGGTATCCACTGTCTGACCTCACATCGTGGGTTCTGTTTAAGTTCTACGGGAGATCTTGGGTATCCTGGTAGATCATGTAATAAGGCCCTTATGAATAAATAAACTTTAATCCTGCTCCCTTCTCTCTGGGCCATCCCACCCTCTCATACAGGTTTCAACGACTAAATATATGACCTGGAGTACATTTAAATTTAGTTAAACGAAATTTAAAATGAGCTTATGGTCCAGCCTAGAGAGAGACCTGACTGTGAATCAGAGGAGTTCAGTTAATATTATGTAAATGCAAACGTTCCATCTGTGGTAACGGCGCCGCCATTCTTAAATCTTTCTTTGCACCAGGTGAAGCTGGCAGTCAGGCTGGGAGGTTTGGACGTGACCAAGGAGACCGCTCAGAAGGAGGGGGCTACAGGGGCAGAGGTCGCGGCAGCTTTGACCGCGGCGGCTATGACCGCGGCAGCTTTGACCGTGGCGGCCATGATCGCAGCGGTGGATACGAACGTAGTGGATACGACCGTGGTGGAAGAGGTGGACCTCCTGGTATGGGGTAAGTTGCATAGTGCCATTGCCTCCCCCCCAGGTACCTATACACCGAATCATGAAACATGATTTATTTCTACTCGATACATCCTCGTATATAAACTACACACCATCTACATACATGGTTTCTACCTTCATCTACCTCATGCTCCAGATCCTTAAACTGTGAGTATTTCTTCCTTTTTAAACCCTGATTGATCCAGTGTTCACTCATCACATCGGTAACGTCAACCGCCCCGCTCGTAATGTTTTCCAGAAGCTAGGTCCTGGTCAGAAATTACTTTTTTATTTTTTAAGTTTAACCACACTCGGCGGACATTTTTTCCACTTGCTGGTGTTACGGTGCTGTGGAGATCAAATGATGTGTACGAATTTAGGTGTTGGTGTTGATGGTGGATAGAGAATTTTTTGCCGACCCACGGATCTACTCATCGTCATTGGGGTCTATAGGGAGACTACATGCCTGCCTAAACGGGGGCTTTAAAGGCATCAATTACCCAACTGTGTATCCACTATCTGAGACACTGATGAGTTTTCAGTCAATTCTGAAATGGACACAAATAATTTGCTAAACAATGAAAAGGACACGATGTGTCGTTAGAGGCTGCTCTGTGATGTGGAATGTGTGTGTGTGTGTGTATATGACCATGAATTGGTCTACCTGAAAAGATACCTAGCTATGCTGCAACCACACTTTCCTACACATGATAAACACCTGTGTACCTCATTCAGCTGAATGTATTGGGCACACCCTCTTTAACTATCCCCTTTTTAAAACCTGCATCAGTTGTTAGGGCGGCATCTACACTGAACGTATGTGGAGCCCTTCGTGTGAGAAACTGCTTCCTGGAACTTGAAAGATTCCTTCAACCCGGTGATCACATTTCTAGTGTGGTGTTATATTTTTTCCTCTGTATGAAAAATCATATCGCACAGAGTTTGTGGGCCTGACTTTGAAACATTATTCCTGCTTTGTTGGGTCATTTATCATATACTGGATTTCCAGGATGTGTCACCGCACTATGAACAGATCTGAAAATGGTGGTTTGAATCAAATGGGTGTTTTTGACCATGTTCAGCACTGCAAGACCCTTGACCTCTTACTTCTGACACCCCCACATGGGGCGTAACATTCTTTAAGTCAAAGCTGGTTAAATGTCCAACAGATGCACTTTTTTAGTTGCAAAAAAGTACGTTTTGTTATTGGAGGACAAAATAGTTTTAGAACGATGATCCCTGCCCTCTGACCTGGAGCCCACATCTTAAGCTGCTTCACTGTCAACAGCTTTCATTCAAGTGTTGTGTTTTTGACTTGGCCCACATGTGTGTTGTGTTAACATGGATCTACATTTTATACTACAGGTATTCAGAGTGATTGAACTAAAACTTGGACTTCAGTTAAAGGAACTCTGAAATGCTCTCAGTGGAAGAGAATTTACGTCCCTTCAGCCCAATCTGACTTCTTAAGTTTCTAAAACTAAATTCAGTTGGCTTTCCAGCTCCTGGTATGCAATCGGATCATGTTAAAAGAAAACTCCACAAATTCTGTGTAAATGGATAACAACTGCCTGATTGTTCAGACAAAGCTGCCTAGTCGTCTGTCCTTGATCTCTAATGTTAAAACTAACGCATTCCTCGTGTGAGACATTTCCACCATAGTTGCACACCCTGGCAGGAGTGCATACTGATGGGATGTAGGGGAGCTTTGAGCTCTCAGTTGGGACAAAGGAAAAGCCATCATATCTCCAATTTTTCCTCTGCAGAGGTGGTGACCGTGGTGGCTACAAAAATTACGGTGGTAAGTGACGAGCATCAGAACTGTGTCGGTGGGGGAGGAAAGATCATGAGTTAAGAAAAGAACAGAGGGGATTTAAAGAAAAAACAAACAACTCAGTGAATGCCACCATGTTCATGTCCGGATTCCAAAGGAATCCACCCATTATTCGTGGCAGGATTTCTCATAAATGACTTCATTTGGTAAAGAACATGGAGCCCGAGCTTTAAAATAATGGTATTGTTGCATGAAGATGGGAAGGGAGGGAAGATTGTAAGTAGTATGGTTCCAGGACGAAGGAGGAAAAACTCTAAAACTGGTGACATTTTGGTGGTTTTCATTTCTGGTGTAAGCTCAAAAAAAACAGAACCATTCTGTTGTTGGAAGGTGTTGGTATGTGGCGCAACGGTATGAAAACACCCATCAGAGCTCTGTAGACATGAACATTTAATCTATGATTACGCATTGATAGGCATGACTGAATAAATATTGAGGCAATATGGTCGCTGAAAGACTTTTGGCTAAATAGTTGTCTTGGCTCCTGTCGTCTGTTTTACAGGATCTCGAGACTACAGCTCCCGGGATGAATCAGGTACTGGCCGTCGCGGTCTTCAAATGAGCTGGAGTCCGTCTTTTGAGACCGTAGCTGAGGTTTCTTATCCTTATGGTCTCCTTACAGGTGGTGAACAGGACAACTCCGACAACAATACCATATTTGTCCAGGGACTAAAAGAAGAAGCCACTGCTCAGGAAGTTGGTGACTACTTCAAGCAAATTGGAATCATCAAGGTAAAGTCTTTGGTCTGACCCTCAGTGGATTTAAGGCACTTCAACACTGTTCATTTAAAAACCACGGTTGCATTTCAGAGTCGACAAACCTGGAATCATTTTTGGGCCTTCAGCCAGTATCTTGAATGTAGCCATCATGCCTGCCGTGTGACGCAACGAGGCGCTGTGGGGAGTTACGTCAGCGGACTACTACGCTTCAATATCATGCGTCTAATGTGAATTATTGTTCTTCAGTTGAACAAGAAGACGGGTCAGCCGATGATCAACATCTACACCGACAAGACCACCGGTCTGCCCAAGGGAGAAGCTACAGTGTCGTTTGACGACCCGCCCTCTGCCAAAGCCGCCATAGACTGGTTTGATGGTAGGAGCTCTAACCGGATGGCTTCAGCTCCTCAAGGAGACGCATTCACTGATCTGTGGCGTCCCGCTCACGCTTCTTGTTTCAGGCAAGGAGTTCAACGGCAAACCCATCAAGGTGTCGTTCGCCACCCGCAGAGCTGAGTACTCTCAGAGGGGAGGTACCAGAGGCGCTCGAGGAGGGGGAGCAGCAGGAGGAGGAGGAGGAGGAGGAGGATTCAGAGGTCGTGGTGGTGGCAGCAGTGGAGGTGGAGGAGGCGGTGGACCTAACTTTGACATTAAGGGTGGAGACTGGCCCTGCCCCAACAGGTTTTTATCAAAGCTACTTTTAAAACATTATTTTATTGCCCAGATATAAGCCATCTGGTTTTATGCATAAATTCTGATTTCTTCCACAGCTCTTGTGGAAACATGAATTTTGCCCGACGGCAAGAGTGTAACAAGTGTGGTGCGCCTAAACCAGGAGATGCAGGATTTGGGGGTGGAGGTCAGTGTTTTCACTGGAGTGTCCCTACTAGAGAAATTAACAGAAGGTTCTGTTGGAGACGGTTTGGGTGTAAATCTCCTGTCTGCTTGATCCTGACGCTGTAGATCGTGGAAGCAGGGGAGGTTACGGCGGCGACAGGGGCGGTGGCTTCAGAGGTCGTGGAGGTTTCCGTGGAGGAGACCGCGGAAGCTACGCAGGCGGTGGTGGTGGAGGATTTGGAGGAGGCTACAAAATGGGAGGAAGGTTAGTCTCATTGTTTGTTTTTTGCATTTGTGATATTTGTGAAATGTCTGATCTGTTTGCTGATGTAATTCAATCATGTGGCCGCCAGAGGGCGCTGCTTGAACTGACCTTCATCGTTCCTCCACTGAGTGATGCCTTTCAGACTTAAAGCTGCGCTTCATTAAAACAACAACTTTAAAGCCACTAGAACTCAGATCAACTTCAAAATCTAAACCGTCTTTCTCCTTCCTGTGACTGCAAACGTTCACTGGATCAGACCAGCAGTGGCGTTTTTACCACGCCGCCCTCATTGTCCGTCTCTCAGCTGAGAAGCTGCTCCGCTTCCTGTTGGAGAGAAAGCTCAGATCCAAAACGTCATTTATGGCCAAGTATGACTGTCCAGGTTTCATAAATGACAGACGTCTACACGTAACTAATTCAACATATCCTTTACACTTTGACCCGGTCAAACTAGAATCTTAAATCCACTTCTAGTATCTTAGGATAACCCGACGTCTGAAAGAGGAGATGTAGATATATGGACCAGGAAAGCCCGGTTCTGATGTCTGTAATGGAGATGATGATGACGATGATGTTGTCACAGCAGCTCCAACAAGAACGTCAGACGTATGTAATAGAGGTATTCCAGACATACATACATTTATTTATTTATTGAAGCTTAGAGTGTAAGTGGCGTCGCCGCCGTCGGTACTGAATGTCCCGTCTGGTGAACAAAAGTTAAAGGTTGTTCCGTAGAAGCGCGTCTTCTGTCTGAGCGCGGCGGCGCCGTGTTATTTTCATTCCTCTGAGGGGCTGCTGGGTTTTAATGTGATAAATTGCTGCTGACTGAAGGTGAGGAGCTGCGTTAGAGGAAGGACATGCTTTGGGGGCGGCTGAAGGAGAGACTTTGTCCATATTTCACCGTCGGTTCTGTCGGGACCGTTATTGGGACGTGGATGTTTTCAGCATGGCGAGTGAAGGCGTGTCTTTGTCTGACCCACAGAGGTGACCGCAGAGATGACAGGAGAGAGCGGCCGTACTAGACGAGGAGCAGAAACCATTCCAGCCCCGGAGTCGACCACGGACGCTATAGTTCGGGGGGCGGGGTCAGGACGAAAGACGGGGATAGATCATCACGGCTACCTTTATATCCGGTCCTGCTCACCTGAGGGGGAGGAGCTGTTGATACTGTGACTGGACTTTGGGGCTGATTGGCATGTGGTCAAATGTACGTTTTGGGTTTTTATTCTGCTGTTTTTGTTTTATTTCTTTGTACATCTTTTTAATTTCCTCTCAGACTCTAGCTGCAGATGTTTTGTGATGTTAGACTTTGAACTATTGTTTTGTATGAATGGAATAAAATGTCTCACATGTTTTCCAAAATATTAAAAACTGATTTCTGCTGCGAGTCGGTTCTGATCATTTCAAACACGGGTGTGTTCGTTCGTGTTCGGTCTGCTCCTCTGGAGGGGAGGGTCCCGCTCTGGTATTTACCCCAGAGCTGCTGTCAGAGGGGGGCGGGGAGGGAGGGAAGCCCCGCCTCCCGGTGGAACGGGCAGCAGCACGCTCAGCCCGATAGTCGGTTCTTACCATGAGAGGAGTTCACCGGTTATCCGCCACCGGCAACGAGGCTGACCTGCAATGAGCCGCGGACCTCCGGACCGGCGAGGATCTGGGCGGGACATGAACGCAGCCTGGTACTTGATCATCACCGTCCTCAGCACGGCAGGGACCTCCGGTGGATCCCCACTCTTCCCGGAACCTGAGGTAGTCCAGTTAAACGTAGCCCGTGTTCTGTCCGCCTGTTACCGAACACCGACTAATCTGTTTAATATTCACTGAGAAATTGTGCATCCGGTACGTAACAGTCTGAGCAGCAGAGTTTAATACACGCTAGAACTAAGCATCAAATACTAAATCGGTTCCGAACGGTCACCTGAATGTTCCGTTAGCTAGAGTGGGGGAGGTTCTGGATCTAATCACGTTGTTGAGGCGGTAGGAAACAGTTGAAGAAACAATCAAATGTTCCTAAGTGGACCCGGATCGTTCGTGTGGGAGGGGTCACGTCCATGTCAAATCAAACCTCACAGAAGGGCTGGTTCCGATAGTTGAGCGGTCCAGGGTCAAAGGTCAGCTAATAATCAGGGATGGAAAATCGAGGAAAGTGACGTGACACCGTAAATACTAGAACTCAAAATGTAGGGTATTCAGGTGTGTGGAGAGAGTATTCAGGTGTGTGTGGAGAGAGTATTCAGGTGTATTCATGTGTAGAGTATTCATGTGTGTGTAGAGAGAGTATTCAGGTGTGTGTGGAGAGAGTATTGAGGTGTGTGTAGAGAGAGTATTCATGTGTGTGTAGAGAGTATTCAGGTGTGTGTGGAGAGAGTATTCAGGTGTGTGTGGAGAGAGTATTCAGGTGTGTGTGGAGAGAGTATTCAGGTGTGTGTAGAGAGAGTATTCAGGTGTGTGTAGAGAGAGTATTCAGGTGTGTGTAGAGAGAGTATTCAGGTGTGTGTAGAGAGAGTATTCAGGTGTGTGTAGAGAGAGTATTCAGGTGTGTGTAGAGAGAGTATTCAGGTGTGTGTAGAGAGAGTATTCAGGTGTGTGTAGAGAGAGTATTCATGTGTGTGTAGAGAGAGTATTCAGGTGTGTGTAGAGAGAGTATTCAGGTGTGTGTAGAGAGAGTATTCAGGTGTGTGTGGAGAGAGTATTCAGGTGTGTGTGGAGAGAGTATTCAGGTGTGTGTAGAGAGAGTATTCAGGTGTGTGTAGAGAGAGTATTCATGTGTGTGTGGAGAGAGTATTCAGGTGTGTGTGGAGAGAGTATTCAGGTGTATTCATGTGTAGAGTATTCAGGTGTATTCATGTGTAGAGTATTCAGGTGTATTCATGTGTAGAGTATTCATGTGTGTAGATAGTATTCATGTGTATTCAGGTGTGTGGAGAGTATTCAGGTGTGTAGAGTATTCATGTGTATTCATGTGTGGAGAGTATTCAGGTGTATTCAGGTGTATTCAGGTGTATTCATGTGTAGAGTATTCAGGTGTATTCATGTGTGTAGAGTATTCATGTGTATTCAGGTGTGGAGAGTATTCAGGTGTATTCAGGTGTATTCAGGTGTGTAGAGTATTCATGTGTATTCAGGTGTGGAGAGTATTCAGGTGTATTCAGGTGTGGAGAGTATTCAGGTGTATTCAGGTGTATTCATGTGTAGAGTATTCAGGTGTATTCAGGTGTGTAGAGTATTCATGTGTATTCAGGTGTGGAGAGTATTCAGGTGTATTCAGGTGTGGAGAGTATTCAGGTGTATTCAGGTGTATTCAGGTGTATTCATGTGTAGAGTATTCAGGTGTATTCATGTGTGTAGAGTATTCATGTGTATTCAGGTGTGGAGAGTATTCAGGTGTATTCAGGTGTGTAGAGTATTCATGTGTATTCAGGTGTGGAGAGTATTCAGGTGTATTCAGGTGTGGAGAGTATTCAGGTGTATTCAGGTGTATTCATGTGTAGAGTATTCAGGTGTATTCATGTGTGGAGAGTATTCAGGTGACTTTTAATCCTCACTGATGATGTCCTGGAAACTTCCCCCCTGGTTCTGGTTCCGATAAATGTTCAAACAGTTTTCTAGGTTTTGCATTTATTTGACTTGCATTGAAGTTTTGCGACACTTCCTGATTTCCATCAGCAGTTCTGGCTCGGTTGGTTTCACGGCTTCCCCTTAAAGGTGCTGATGGGTCCAGTCAGAACACGGGGCGGATCTCCGGGAGGTTCCCCAGCTTCAGTCTTCATGTCTGTACGAGATGTTTCATCACACATTCCCGCCCTACGGAAGAACATCTGTCCCACCTTCAGCAGATGAGTCCGAACATGAAACCGGCGGGCTGCGATCCAACGATCGTGATATTCAGGCCGTCAACGCGGCCGATCCAAAACCGCAATCAACATCTGCTCTCGTGAACCCAGTTGGCTCCTGGTACGCGGGATCTTCCACAGCTTCCATGTTTGCTTGGAATACCTCCAGAAATAATGACTGGTTTTTCATAGACGACCCGGGGGCCTCCCCGCCATGGGTGGTCCTGATCCATACATCCAGCCGGCAGGCAGACGGAACCAGCCACGCTTTTATGGTGTCTTCTCCATCACGGTGGTTTGACTGGGGGGCTTCATCCCAGACTCTCGGGTCCGTCTGGGCTCTGAACTGGGAGAGAAGCTCCATCAGAGAACAAACATCAAACATCCCATAATATCTGTACGTCAGTAAATCAACGACACAACTTCAGAGAAGTAAACTATGGAACAGAC
Source organism: Lophius americanus (assembly GCA_037951165.1). Taxonomy (NCBI): domain Eukaryota; kingdom Metazoa; phylum Chordata; class Actinopteri; order Lophiiformes; family Lophiidae; genus Lophius; species Lophius americanus. The sequence goes on from JBBDHG010000380.1 coordinate 404,302, forward strand.
GAGGGTCTCGGCTCACCGGCTCGTGAAATGGATCAGAGCCTCTATCGATTCTAGAAGGAGCCGGGACGGGAGGGAAGTGATGTCATCAGGTTCAACCGGTAAGACGCTCGCAGCTGAAGGGGAGATCTCCCAGAAGGAGACGGAGCTGCTGGTCACATGACCTCCTGGTCTCTCCGGGGAGGGAAACATTCTCCTTCCTCTTTGAAAAATCCAAATGTTTGACACGTGTTTTAGACTTTTTCCCAGTTAAGGATCGTTTCCTGACGGGGTTTTCTTTGATCTTTGATTGTTGTAACAATTGCAGGTTTTCCTGGAGAAGTATGGATACCTCCATCCGGACCACCACACCCACAAGACCGAGGAGGTGCAGGCAGCCGTCTGGTAGGTCCTCACGCTGCTGCGCAACATCTAGCGAGCCCCGAACCCGCCCGCATCGGGTCAGGCGGGATGGTTCCGACGGGGAATGTAGGAAAGAGTTTCAGGAAAACGGTTTTCAGGAAAACTGACAAAACTACAAAATAAAAGGTCCATGAGAGATTCAGGTGATCAGCACAGCTGGATGGAAGGAGTCATGGAGGGTTCCTGGAAGGAGGAGGAGGAGGAGGAAGGGGTATCAACGAGGAGAGAGGAGGAGGAGGAGAAGAAGGGGAAGAAGGAGGAAGGAGGAAGGGAAAGAAGGAGGAAGGGAAAGAAGGAAGGAGGAGGCGGAGGAAGGGGTATCAAGGAGGAGAGAGGAGGAGGAGGAGGAAGGGAAAGAAGGGAGGAGGGGAAGGAGGAGGGTGCAGGAGGAAGGAGAAGAAGAAGAAGGAGGGCGCAGGAGGAAGGAGAAGAAGAAGGAAGGGTGGAGAAGGAGGGGGACGAGGAGAAGAAAGAAGAGGAAGATGAAGCACAAGTCACTTGTGCTGAACTTCCTGCAGAACCTAAAGCCCGCCCCTCTTTGAGGCCCGGTGAGGTCGTCCTCGACTCAGAACCGTCACTGAAGGTTAAAACCAGGAACAAGAATCAGAACTAACTGTTTTCAAAGGGTGGAGGCTGAAGATCAGTTTCTGCTCCTCTTCCTCTTACCTCTTATGAAGGTGGAGGCGGCCGACCAAGAGTCTGGGCTCAGGGAGACTTCTTCCCGGCGCCACCCTTCATCTCCCGCTCAAGTCAACATCTTCGTCTCCGTCTCCACTGAACCACACCAGTTTGTTGAGCATGGCTCTGATCCAGCTTCAACGCTACGACCCGCCCCTCGGAGGTCCGACGTGAAGGTGGGTCCACGCAGGGACGTCTCCCTCCGACGGAAGGTTCCGTCTCCTTTACAACACAGCCTTGCCTCTGATCGGGAAACCCGAACAGAACTCTCTCCGACCCCACCAGGACTTTTAAGAAGCTGGCCCTCATTCGGGCTACTGCAGTGAGGCGTGTTCTGGACTGTTGGGTCATCCAGCTGGTCCCTCTGTGGCACCGGTGTCCATGACAACCGTCTCAGGTAAACAGTTAACGTCTGTGCCCACAATGCAACAGCAGTTCTTCTTAGTTCTCATCAGGATGTTGAGCGGTCCACTCCGGACCTTCAGACCCGCGACTCCCTTCATGGTCCGAATATTTGTTCTGCACCAGCATCATTCGGGTCTTCTCTTTCCCTGCAGCGAGTTCCAGTGGTTGTCCCGACTTCCTGTCACAGGCCAGCTGGACGGCGCCACCCTGAGGCAGATGTCGGAGCCCCGCTGCGGAGTGTCGGACCAGGGCAGCCAGCAGATTTGGGCTCAGAGGGTGAGCGCCATCTTTACCGGGAAGGGAACCCCCCGGCGCCACACGAGGCGGGCCGCACTTCAAGGTATTCTTTCCACAACGTGTTCCTGAGGGTCCACCCGAAAGTCTGTAGTTTAAAGTCTGTGGTTTAATGTCTGTACTTTAATGTCTGTAGTTTAACGTTTGACGTCTGTGGTTTATCGCCTGTAGTTTAACATCTGTAGTTTAACATCTGTGGTTTAATGTCTGTAGTTTAACATCTGTAGTTTAACATCTGCCGTTTAATGTCTGCAGTTTAACGTCTGTGGTTTGATGTCTGTGGTTTAACGTCTGTGGTTTAATGTCTGTAGTTTAACATCTGTGGTTTAATGTCTGTAGTTTAACATCGGTAGTTTAACATCTGTCGTTTAATGTCTGCAGTTTAACGTCTGTGGTTTGATGTCTGTGGTTTAACGTCTGTGGTTTAACATCTGTAGTTTAACATCTGTTGTTTGATGTCTGTGGTTTAAAGTCTGTGGTCTAACATCTGTAATGTAAAGTCTGTGGTTTGATGTCTGTGGTTTAACGTCTGTAGTTTATCATCTGTTTGATGTCTGTCGTTTAATGTCTGTGGTTTAACATTTGTAGTTTAACATCTGTCGTTTGACGTCTGCGGTTTAACGTCTGTGGTCTAACATCTGTAATGTAAAGTCTGTGGTTTGATGTCTGTGGTTTAACGTCTGTAGTTTAACATCTGTTTGATGTCTGTGGTTTAACGTCTGTAGTTTAACATCTGTAATGTAAAGTCTGTGGTATGATGTCTGTGGTTTAACGTCTGTAGTTTAACATCTGTTTGATGTCTGTGGTTTAACGTCTGTAGTTTAACATCTGTAATGTAAAGTCTGTGGTATGATGTCTGTGGTTTAACGTCTGTAGTTTAACATCTGTTTGATGTCTGTGGTTTAACGTCTATAGTTTAACATCTGTAGTTTAACATCTGTCGTTTGACGTCTGTGGTTTAACGTCTGTAGTTTAACATCTGTCGTTTGACGTCTGTCGTTTGACGTCTGTCGTTTGACATCTGTCGTTTGACGTCTGTGGTTTGACGTCTGTAGTTTGACGTCTGTCGTTTGACGTCTGTCGTTTGATGTCTGTAGTTTAACATCTGTAATGTAAAGTCTGTCGTTTGATGTGCGACTGCAGCGTTTGGAGCCGTTGCCGTTGGTTACGGAGCGACAGAGTTCTTACAAACAGCATCAAGGATTGAGCAGAACTTCCTTTCCTCCGATCAGGAGACGTTCTGTATGAAACTCGCTGAGAAGGACGGAATCGCCGTCGGAAACAGGAGGTCTTCATGAGGGTCCATGACAAACATTTCGTCCGGGGATTTAGTCCACTTGTCCGTCTGTCACCTCGAAAACAGGACCCTCCGTCCTGTTTTCCAGATGACAGTCTGGAGTCCGGAGCACCGGACCCGGAGTCCGGAGCACCGGACCCCGAGTCCGGAGCACCGGACCTGGAGCGAAGCGTTCTTCTGCTCTGAGCCTCTGCATTCCTTCCTGTCAGGGACGTCGTGACTCACGTTCAGGGAATGCAGCCGCCGCCGATGTTTGCTGCTGCCTCTTCGTGTCGGTACCTGAAACGTTCTCTGCTGAACGGATCTGCCACCGCCGGACCGGATGGCGCTGTATGTGCCTCTGTTTGTCTGTGGCTGAATGATGATTACAGACAGCAGACTACAGACTCCAAAAGTATTTTTTCAGTAGAGGGGACGGGTCTTGTTGGGGTCTCTTGTGTTCTTCCAGCACATTAATCAGTTGACCGGCCCACTGCAGGTACCAGCGGGTTCTGCTGCCGGAGTTCTGGCCTGTCGGTGCTGACGGTCGTTTTCTCGTGGTCGACCAGGAATCAGACATCCTGTCGCTTCTGTGGTGAAGATGCGTGTGAATGTGAAATAGTTTGGTCGCGTTGGTTCTGGTTGAGCGAGACCCTCGTTTGGCATCAGTTCTATTTATGGTGGGCTTTTCTCGCACTGAACTCGGCTCTGTCGGTCCAAACACCGGCGGACTCGGAACTCAAAACAATCCTTGACTTGTGGTTGAATCTGATCGTCATTCCCACTCACATTTACGGAGCAGACATTCAAATGTTTTTATACACGTCGTCAATAAAACCGGCCAACTGTTGAGCAAGTAGTCTCCCATGATTATGTCGTATGCAAGTGTGGTCCAAGCTCAGAGGGCTGAACAGAGACGCTGAAGTGGGAGACGAGCGGCTGCAGAGTGTTAGAGAGATACTCAGAGACATTGTTGGAGTTGTCGGTAGATTTACAGGCTGGCAGTAACTCAGACATTCATGGAATCTGCAGGAACCTTTGGGTTCTGTCGGACTCCGGCGGAGGTTTGTGCTTCGAGTGTTTTTTTCTACTAGGTAAATGCTAACATGCTAAAATGCTAACATAACAAAATAAATCTCTGCTCCTCCACAAAAAATATCCTCAGCTATCAGAAGTTCTCAGTCCCTTCCTCAGGTCCGTGTTACCCCCCCAACCCCCCCGGCCCCCACCCGCTCTGTTGCCACAGGGGACATTATGCTAATTACTTCCATAAAGGATGTTGGGGAATGTTTCAGAATCTTTCTTCCTGGCTGCTCTGCCCTCCGTGGGGATTTCTGAGGGATCCGAGTTCTGGAAAAGAATTCATGAATCCTTTGACTGAAGGTTGAAAAACCCAAATCAGTTGTTTCACATAGAACCTCCAGGCTGCAATCATTATTTTGTTGGATGATATCCACTTAAAAATGTTGGTAATGACTTAACTTCATATTCTTGTTACATTTAAACTCACGTCTCACATGGAGAGGTTTAAAGCGGCACGTTGTGAGAACGTTGGGGAGGGACGGATCTTCTCGCCGCGATCTCTGGATACAGATTCAATCTCAGTTCCTTCAGTGATTCTTTGCCTTCAAAGGTTTTTGGTTGTTTTTGGAACCAGAACATGAACAAAGGCAGATGTTGACCTCTGGTGACATCACGGATGACATCACTGATGACACGGTCAGCGGGGCAGCAGCGTCTCTCTGTCGGTGGAGACGGATGGGGGTCTGCAGGGATCTTTGTGTGTTTACTCCAGCAGAAAGAGTGACGTCGTCACTAATGGCTGCACATATCCGGATTTGCTCTCCGTTTAGTGCAGCAGCGCATTCCTTCTTGTATCGCTCTCATCTTTCACGTGACCCAGCCCTGTTATTTATCGGAGCACGAATCACCGAAGGGTCCACGCTCTGAGCCCGGCCCGCCACACTCGTCAGTGCAGACCTCCCACTCATTTTGTCCCCCACATCTTTAAATATTTGGACAACTGTGAGAGTTTTTGAGTTATTTTACGGCTTAATAGTTCAACGTTTATTTCAAAAGTATGTAAATCCACGCAGCCTGTGGGGGTCATCTAAAGGACTGTACCAACTAAATCCCGCCCTCCATATCCCCCCTCAGACTCTGGTTACCGCGGTTACCTGTCAGTGGGTGGGATATATTACCTGGTTACCATGGTTACCTGTCAGTGGGTGGGATTTATCAGGCAGCAGTCTGATGGATCCGGTTCTCTGACTCTGGGGGATTGAGATGCTTTGGACCCGTCATCTGGTCGGACAGGTGGTTATAATGTTGTGGCTGCTTGGTGTACAGAGATTATTCAGCTCTATTTCTAATTTACTTCTCTGAGTTTTTTGAAGAGACCAGCTGTTAGTCAGGACCGGCTGGATGTTCCTGCTGGAGCAGCTGCGTCTCTCCAAAGGTTCCTATTATAGGATGGGAGCTTCCTGTGAGGAAGCCCCTCCGCCGGCTGTTCTGTGTTTGAGTCCAAACTGCTACTTTGTCTAATCCTGCCTTCACTCAGGAGATCAGTGGTCGGTTCTCCTCCCCCCTCCGCCCCTGAGCAAACGTGAGGTTCTGAAGGGTCCACCGCTGGGACGATGTCTGCGCTGATAAACCTCAGACGCCGGCAGCTGCCGGGCCGTTTGTTCAGCTGTGAGATTTGACGGGTCGCATCCCATCATTCTGGTTCTGCCTGGCTGAGATGAGACACCTGCTGAGAGATAATGACACGTCTGCTCCACGCCGCTGACACATCCTTTATTCTCCGCAGCAGAACCAAACCACTGATTCTGAACGCCATCCAGAACGACGGCTGCCTGAAGCCTATTCATCTCCACCAGCGGGTCCATCAGGGTTCTGTGCGGGTCAGAGTCCAACCCGACATGCAGTCACTCCTACAGGACACTCGCCTGTTTTCATGTTCCTGGGCTGTGGGGAGAACCCGGAGAAGATGCATCTCCACACACAAAGATCTCGGATGGGATTTGAACCCAGAACCGGTGCTGACCGGTGCATTAGTGAAGAGTTGATTTTGGGTCCGGTTCTGTTCCCTGTGGCGATCCGAGCTGAGAAATCAGAGTCATCATCTCCTCTGCTGCTGCGGCGAATAGACGGTCAGGGTCTGGATACGGTCCCGGGTTTTTCAGGTCCACGTTAGTGGATCGGGTCTAAAGCAGCAGCAGGTGTAACTGGAGATCAGATGTGTAGATGTTTGTCAGGTGGATGAACCCAATCTTCATCTGCTGGATCTGCAGGCTTGTCCCTGATCCAAGACCTCCTGATCCCAGACCCCCTGATCCCCAGGGGTCTGGGATCAGGGGGACCCCCCTCTTGTTCTAACGTTTCGGTATTATTTCATCTTTTTATGCTTTAAACCTCCAAGAAACACATTTTGTTTACTGACAAACTTCACAGGTGGGGGCGGGGTCACAGGTCAGTCACAGCAGTGGGGGCGGGGTCACAGGTCAGTCACAGCAGTGGGGGGAGGGGCTATGTGGCTGCAGTGGGTCGGGATCTTCACCAGCGTGTCTCCCCTCCAGCTGACAGGTGGTACAAACGCAATCTGACCTACCGGATCGTGAACTGGCCTCGCCACCTGACACTGGGTTCTGTGCGGCTGGCGGTGAACGCCGCCTTCCAATTGTGGAGCAACGTGTCGGGCCTGGTGTTCCAGGAGGCCCCTGAGGGCCCAGCAGACATCCGGCTGGCCTTTTATGAGGGAGACCACAACGACGGGGCCGGCAACGCATTCGATGGGCCAGGTGAGGGATTCAAACCAACACCAGCTGATCATTACTGGGTTTAACCTGGTGCTGAGATTATGTGTGTGTGTTTACGTGTGTGTGTGTTTATGTGTGTGTGTGTTTGTATGTGTGTGTTCATATGTGTGTCTGTGTGTTTATATGTGTGTGTCTGTGTTTATATGTGTGTGTGTGTTTATATGTGTGTGTGTGTTTATATGTGTGTGTGTCTGTGTGTTTATATGTGTGTGTATGTTTATATGTGTGTTTATATGTGTGTGTGTGTTTACATGTGTGTGTGTTTATGTGTGTGTGTGTTTGTATGTGTGTGTTTATATGTGTGTCTGTGTGTTTATATGTGTGTGTCTGTGTGTTTATATGTGTGTGTGTGTGTGTGTTTATATGTGTGTGTATGTTTATATGTGTGTTTATATGTGTGTTTATATGTGTGTGTGTGTATATGTGTGTGTGTGTGTTTATATGTGTGTTTATATGTGTGTGTATGTGTGTTTATGTTTATATGTGTGTTTATATGTGTGTGTGTGTATATGTGTGTGTGTGTGTTTATATGTGTGTTTATATGTGTGTGTCTGTGTGTTTATGTTTATATGTGTGTTTATATGTGTGTGTCTGTGTGTTTATGTCTATATGTGTGTTTATATGTGTGTGTGTGTGTTTATATGTGTGTGTCTGTGTGTTTATATGTGTGTGTGTGTGTTTATATGTGTGTGTATGTTTATATGTGTGTTTATATGTGTGTTTATATGTGTGTATATGTGTGTGTGTGTGTTTATATGTGTGTGTCTGTGTGTTTATGTTTATATGTGTGTTTATATGTGTGTGTGTGTATATGTGTGTGTTTATATGTGTGTTTATATGTGTGTGTGTGTGTATATGTGTGTGTGTGTGTTTATATGTGTGTTTATATGTGTGTGTCTGTGTGTTTATGTCTATATGTGTGTTTATATGTGTGTTTATATGTGTGTGTGTGTTTATATGTGTGTGTCTGTGTGTTTATATGTGTGTGTGTGTGTTTATATGTGTGTGTATGTTTATATGTGTGTTTATATGTGTGTGTATATGTGTGTGTGTGTGTTTATATGTGTGTGTCTGTGTGTTTATGTTTATATGTGTGTTTATATGTGTGTTTATATGTGTGTGTGTGTATATGTGTGTGTGTGTTTATATGTGTGTTTATATGTGTGTGTCTGTGTGTTTATATGTGTGTTTATATGTGTGTGTCTGTGTGTTTATGTTTATATGTGTGTTTATATGTGTGTTTATGTGTGTTTATATGTGTGTGTGTGTTTATATGTGTGTGTATGTTTATATGTGTGTTTATATGTGTGTGTATATGTGTGTGTGTGTGTTTATATGTGTGTTTATATGTGTGTGTCTGTGTGTTTATGTTTATATGTGTGTTTATATGTGTGTGTGTGTGTGTGTTTATATGTGTGTTTATATGTGTGTGTCTGTGTGTGTGTGTGTTTATATGTGTGTTTATATGTGTGTCTCTGTGTTTATATCTCTGGACTCCAAATGCAGCGGATTGCTCCTTTAAATATTCTGCTATCTGTGGTCAGAACCATCAACAGGGTTCTGTCTCTCAGCATTTAAACGTTTCCCCTCGGACCCTCAGGTGGAACCTTGGCTCACGCCTTCCTGCCCCGCAGAGGAGAAGCCCACTTCGACCGGGCCGAGAGGTGGACTCTGAACGGACACAAAGGACACAATCTGTTCGTGGTCACGGCCCACGAGATCGGACACACTCTGGGACTGGAGCACTCCCCGGTCCGTCACGCCCTGATGTCGCCCTACTATCGGAAACTGGGCCGGAGCCTGGTTCTGAGCTGGGATGACATCATCGCGGTCCAAGAGCTGTATGGTGAGCTGACATGTTCGTTCTCGTTGTTTGTGGGCCGACGTCGTCTGTCTGCCTGAGAGAGATTCTGACCCGTTTGTCTGAGTGAACCCCTGGTTCTCTGACGTCTATTTTTGGTCTCTATGCTGTAGTTTATGGTTGTTTTATAGACTGTAGTTTATGGTTGGTCTATAGACTGTAGTTTATGGTTGGTCTATAGACTGTAGTTTATGGTTGGTCTATAGACTGTAGTTTATGGTTGGTCTATATACTGTAGTTTATGGTTGGTCTATAGGCTGTAGTTTATGGTTGTTTTATAGACTGTAGTTTATGGTTGTTTTATAGACTGTAGTTTATGGTTGGTCTATAGACTGTAGTTTATGGTTGGTCTATAGACTGTAGTTTATGGTTGTTTTATAGACTGTAGTTTATGGTTGTTTTATAGACTGTAGTTTATGATTGGTCTATATACTGTAGTTTATGGTTGGTCTACAGACTGTAGTTAGGTTGGTCTATAGACTGTAGTTTATGGTTGGTCTATAGGCTGTAGTTTATGGTTGGTCTATAGGCTGTAGTTTATGGTTGGTCTATAGGCTGTAGTTTATGGTTGGTCTATAGGCTGTAGTTTATGGTTGTTTTATAGACTGTCGTTTATGGTTGTTTTATAGACTGTAGTTTATGGTTGGTCTATAGACTGTAGTTTATGGTTGGTCTATAGACTGTAGTTTATGGTTGGTCTATAGGCTGTAGTTTATGATTGGTCTATAGACTGTAGTTTATGGTTGGTCTATAGACTGTAGTTTATGGTTGGTCTATAGGCTGTAGTTTATGGTTGGTCTATAGGCTGTAGTTTATGGTTGTTTTATAGACTGTAGTTTATGGTTGGTCTATAGACTGTAGTTTATGGTTTGTCTATAGACTGTAGTTTATGGTTGGTCTATAGGCTGTAGTTTACGGTTGGTCTATAGGCTGTAGTTTATGGGTGGTCTATAGACTGTAGTTTATGGGTGGTCTATAGACTGTAGTTTATGGTTGGTCTATAGACTGTAGTTTATGGTTGGTCTATAGACTGTAGTTTATGGTTGGTCTATAGACTGTAGTTTATGGTTGGTCTATAGACTGTAGTTTATGGTTGGTCTATAGACTGTAGTTTATGGTTGGTCTATGGTCAGAAGAACCGTGTGTGGGCTGCAGAGTTTCCCTAACCATTGAAGGTTTCCGATTTCAGGAATCTGAAACGCTTCCTGTTCCATCATGTCGTACAGCGTGAGGGTGGGTCAGGTCAGGTCGGGTCGGGTCTGGAGGTTCTGCCTCTTGCGTCTGTACTAGACTGTGTGCTGGAGGTATTCCTCCATTGGAACCGCTGCGAGCGGAGACAGAAGGTTCCTCAGGAATGTTCATGGCTGCAGGACGGACTCACAATGGTTCCGACCTTCAGCTCAGCCGGCCTGCAGCCGACCGGACCCCCGCCTCATTTCTCTCATGTTGGAGGGGATCCATCTGCTCCGCCTCCAGACTTTATCTGGCCTTCACCGGCCTTTTCTCCTCGGGGGCCTCGTTCTCCTCAGCGAGGGCAGCGGGTCACGTGACCGTGGTTTTGTTATTCCATCGTAGCTGCGAGCTTTAGTTTAACATCAAGAACCGTTTCCTTCTGTTCACGCTAGAACTGAACCGCCTCAAGACAGAATCCCCGATCGTCCACTTCTTCTTTCCCACCCAAGAAATCAGAACCGATTCTTCAGTTGATGCTTGAAGAATCTGTTTGTTCGCTTATCAGCGCGACTCCAGCCTGTGGCAGGAATTTCACTCCTACGGAAAAAAAACGCTTTCACACACTACAGTGTGTGTGTGTGTGTGTGTAAGAGAGAGTGTGTGTGTGTGTGTGTAAGAAAGAGTGTGTATGTAAGAGAGAGTGTGTGTGTGTGTAAGAGAGAGTGTGTGTGTGTGTGTGTAAGAAAGAGTGTGTATGTAAGAGAGAGTGTGTGTGTGTAAGAGAGAGTGTGTGTGTGTGTGTGTAAGAGAGTGTGTGTGTGTGTGTATGTAAGAGAGAGTGTGTGTGTGTGTGTGTGTGTGTGTGTGTGTGTGTGAGTAATCTGTTACTCTGGCTGAAAGTTCATGTTCTTCTACACAGTTTCTGTGGGTCAGAACCAGGAGGAATCAAAAAGGGATTCTGGCTGTCCAGTACCGCCTGTGTCCACTAGAGGGAGTCTCACCCTCGACCTTTGGGCGTGACTTAAAACTAGCGCTGTGATCAGTAACAGAACCGTCTTCCTCAGGAGGCTTCTCTTACGTCCTCTTTTAAGAGATTCCTCCAGCCTCTGTCTGTTCATGTGGTTCTGTTGAGTCCAGTTTAGAATGTTCTCCTCTGGAGCCGGTGAGGCGTCAGGCTGCTTCGTGGTTAAATCGTCTCCCCCTCAGAACCATTTCAACAGAACGGACTCGGTAAAGTTGTTCTAGCCTTTTACTTCTTCCTTTCTTTGCTCTGTTTCTCCTCAGGTAAGCCCTCGGCTGATCGGCCCGCGAGGCTGGCGGGCCCGGTTCTGCACGCAGTGCTGCAGGAGTTCACGGAGCGCCAGGACCAGCATCAGGCCGGCGGGCAGCCGCCCTACTGCGAGGGTGTGTTTGACGCCATCACCACAGGTGAGGTCACGCTAATGTCCAGCTGCACTCAGAACCATCCTGTTTCTGCTTTCATGTTTTAAAAATGGACAGAACTCGGATCTCTGGCCCGGTTTTTAAGTCTGAGCTGAGAGAAACCTACCACAATAAAAAGACTGAGTCTTCCTCCTGTGATGAAGACCTGGTTTAAATCTGTATTTTTAGAACATCACAACTGTTTTCTCTGGCTGTGTATCCAGACCAGAATCAGACGGTCCTGGTGTTTCGGGGCAGTGTGTACTGGACGGTGTCGGCTGAAGGAGGCGTGAGCGGCCCGCTGTCTCTCCGTCGGCGCTGGTCGGACCTCCCTCTGGCCATCGAGGCCGCCTCTTTCTCTCCGCTGGACTACAAGTGGTATTTTTTCAAAGGTGCTGCTTCGCTGAGCTTCTGGACTCTCTGCCTTTTAAAGCGCTGCAGTCGTCACGGTTCTGATCCGGATCCTAAAATAGACTCTGTTGTGTTGGTTTAAAAACACGGAGGTTTACGTTAAGAGGTTAGGGTTAGGGTTCAAAGAGTTCAAAGTTAACGTTTGGGTTTCCTGCTTTGATGATGTCACTCTCAAACGATCTAGAAAACCCGATCCCTTCAGCAGAACTTTCACCGCTGCGTCTTTGTTGGTCTTCATCCATCCGTTAGTGTCCACCTCTAACCGACCCCCAGAGAAAAGTCATCAGTCAAGCATCAGTCCTGAAATAACCTGAAAAAGTTAAATAGATCATTGAGACTCCAGCCTGCTTCGATGTTCTGGATCCAGTTCTACCGACCCACGATGACCTTTGAACCTCAATCATGGAAATCAACTGAAGTTAGAGTTTCAAAACGTAGCCGTGAAAAGAAAGAGAGACCAGAACCGACCAATTCTGTCAGTTACTAGTTACATTCTAGCCAACAGGCCCAGAACCAGAGTTCTGACTAGTCAATACTCACACAGTAACAGATTTAGTGTGGAATGTTTCCATCTTATGGAAAGATAAAGTCTGATCCGTGAGCGGTACCGTGGGGGAAATGTTCTGTACCCGCTGCGATGATGAAATGGTCTTCTAAATGATTTGTGCAGAAATATTTTTTCTTTCATCTCCTGGTCTGCAGGGAAGCGGATGTGGCGGTACACTGGTGATGTTTTGGACCCGGGCTTCCCTCGGCAGAGCAGTGACATGGGTCTGCCTCGTCACCCTGACTGTGCCTTCTATTACGCTCCTCTGGGTCACATGGTCATCTTCAAGGGCTCCCGGTACTCCGTGCTGAACCTTAAAACCCTGCACCAGGAGCCCTACTACCCCCGCAGGCTGACGGACTGGACCGGCGTGCCACAGGGGACCAACGGAGCGCTGACCCGTCCAGACGGACGCCTGTACCTGTTTAGAGAACAGCAGTTCTGGAGGTTCGACACCTTGAAGGTGCGGGTCACCAGGCAGGGCCAGTGGGCCCAGGATCTGAGCTGGACCGGTTGCAGTAGCAGCCTTTGACCAGCAGGCGGCGCAGTGAGTCTGAGATGACGTACAATCTGTAACTTAAAGGAGCTACAATGTTTCAGATCAGAGCATCGGTACCACTGAGGACCGGTACCAACATGAGTTTACCTTCATTCCGTTTGATTGGATCAGATCCGACTGACGCCTGATAGAACCGTGTCTGATATCACATCCTGCGTCTGCAAACCGCTGATCTTCTTCTCAGTCAGAACAACCTTCTTCATCTGATGACAGCAGAAGCATTCTGATCAGTTCTCCGGAAACCTTAGGACATTCTTCTGCCTGGAAGACCAGAACCAGTACACCAGTAGAACATCTTTATTCCAGTTTCTCACATTAACAATAAACAGCTGAAGCGTGAACTTGTCTGGACCTTCCATCACCCCTGAAGCTCTTGGAGACCCAGAGCGGGTCAGGGTTAGGCTAACCCTAACCCTGACCCTAGAGGTGCAGAAGGTTCCTCGGTTCACAGGTCCAATTTAGAAGATCTAGTTTTAGTCAGCATGAAAAGTAATAGATTACATTTAGTGTTCTGTGAGTCGTTAAATGTTCTTCACTTTTCTCCAAACACACGTTTTGAGTTTGAAGCCCCTGAGGTCCGATCAGCTGACGCCTCTGAGGTGCCGTCAAACATCTGTAAGGAGATGTTCTACAGGTTGACCACATCAGGATCATGATCAAATAATCACAGCGTCTTCACCTTCGTCGGCCCCAAAGGCAAAAATAAAACATTATTCGTCTTATAGAACCCTGGACCAGCTGCAGAACCCTGACAGGAAGTCTCTGCCGGAGACGACGGCCGCAGGTCAAAGTCAGTCGGAACGTTCGTCTGGACTTTTTTAGCTGCTCTGTCTTCAAACATCTGTCGCTCTGGTGGAGCAGGATAGGGGTTGCTTATATACTTCAGGTTCCTCTGAGAGGACATCTGGTCCCTCTGGTTTCCTGTCTCCAGACCTCCTCCTCCGACTCCTGTCCAGCCAGGATGTGGGTTTGTTCAGGAGTCTTCACCTGAGAATGACACCGGCCCAGTTCTACTGACTGTAGACCGAAGAGTCACCAGCTGAGCAGCCCAAACCTGCGTGATGCCGGAGAACCGATGGGCTTTCAGTCCGTAGGAGACACTGGAGGTCCAGGACCCTTGGCTTCTCACTAACAGCAGTGTGACGCTCTGGACTCTAGATGAAGAACTCGTCCACTGGCGCCTGCTGGTGTGTGTGAGCCGGCAGCAGCTTCTCCAGCACGGACCCTCTGTTGGGACTGTGTCCTGCTGCCAGGGTCCTGCCGGTCCCAGCTGCACCATTGGGGTACCCCCAGGTCTTGGAGGGACCCCCAGCATGTTTGTGTGTCCGTGGCAAACTCAGAACCTCAGCAGCTGAAGCCCCGGCAGCAGCAGGTCCCTCAGAGCGGAGACCCGCTAGAAGGTCCAGGGAGGCAGATCGGTTCATGGTTCTGACAGGCAGGTCAGACTGTGTGAGTGACACGGGGACTCCGGTGTCTACATTAGTCTCTGCCTCCTCCTCCTCCTCCTCCTCCTCCTCCTCCTCCAGAAAGAGGTGGGAGAGAGAGCGGGTGAGGGAGGGGCGCAGCGGTGAGTCGGGGTGGTGTGTGGCTGAGGGCGGAGCAGGACTGCTGCGCTGAGAAGAGTAGCAGGAGCTTCCTGATCCCAGACTCTCTGCTCCTCCTCCTCCTCCTCGACTTTTCTCCAGGACCGGGTCACTGTGGAGTCTGTGGCCTATAAACCGCCAAAACACAACAGACAGCCATCAAAAATGACATCACAGAAGAAGTCTGATCCCATCATCAAAGTGTATCATAGTTTGTTTATCATCACACATGTTTACTAGTAAACAAGTTTGTTTATCATCACACATGTTTACTAGTAAACAAGTTTGTTAATCATCACACATGTTTACTAGTAAACAAGTTTGTTTATCATCACACATGTTTACTAGTAAACAAGTTTGTTTATCATCATACGTGTTTACTAGTAAACAAGTTTGTTTACTAGTAAACAAGTATGATAATGAACATTCTTGGTTAAGATCATGTTGTCCACCAGCTGAAACCACATCTGAAGATCTTCACGCTCCGTGGGTCTCCTCTATCTCAGTCTTGATGTCAGTGATATTCTCAGTCTTGATGTCAGTGATATTCTCAGTCTTGATGTCAGTGATATTCTCAGTCTTGATGTCAGTGATATTCTCAGTCTTGATGTCAGTCTTGATGTCAGTGATATTCTCAGTCTTGATGTCAGTGATATTCTCAGTCTTGATGTCAGTGATATTCTCAGTCTTGATGTCAGTCTTGATGTCAGTGATATTCTCAGTCTTGATGTCAGTGATATTCTCAGTCTTGATGTCAGTCTTGATGTCAGTGATATTCTCAGTCTTGATGTCAGTGATATTCTCAGTCTTGATGTCCGCTTTGACGTCAGTGATATTCTCAGTCTTGATGTCAGTCTTGATGTCAGTGATATTCTCAGTCTTGATGTCAGTGATATTCTCAGTCTTGATGTCAGTGATATTCTCAGTCTTGATGTCAGTGATATTCTCAGTCTTGATGTCAGTGATATTCTCAGTCTTGATGTCAGTGATATTCTCAGTCTTGATGTCAGTCTTGATGTCAGTGATATTCTCAGTCTTGATGTCAGTGATATTCTCAGTCTTGATGTCCGCTTTGACGTCAGTGATATTCTCAGTCTTGATGTCAGTCTTGATGTCAGTGATATTCTCAGTCTTGATGTCAGTGATATTCTCAGTCTTGATGTCAGTGATATTCTCAGTCTTGATGTCAGTCTTGATGTCAGTGATATTCTCAGTCTTGATGTCAGTGATATTCTCAGTCTTGATGTCCGCTTTGACGTCAGTGATATTCTCAGTCTTGATGTCAGTCTTGATGTCAGTGATATTCTCAGTCTTGATGTCAGTCTTGATGTCAGTGATATTCTCAGTCTTGATGTCAGTGATATTCTCAGTCTTGATGTCAGTCTTGATAATAATAATAATAATACATTTAATTTATAATGCACATGTCAGTGATATTCTCAGTCTTGATGTCAGTCTTGATGTCAGTGATATTCTCAGTCTTGATGTCAGTGATATTCTCAGTCTTGATGTCAGTGATATTCTCAGTCTTGATGTCAGAGTGAGAGGTGGGAAAAATAAGGAGGTTCCAGAGTCGAGTCAGATCTCGGCCCAGTCACTGCAGCAACGAGTCCCTTAAAGATTAATTAACTAACTAAATGTAAATGAAATAGTGACTAGTCTGAATCTTCATCTTCTTCAAGACATGTCTAATGTCATTCTGACGGCTTAAAGGTACATTACATATAAATAAAGATGAGATGGGACCGGTCCACTATGAGCAGCTGGATAGCTCACTGGCTTTGGTACGGGAGACTAGGGTTCAAATCCCAGTTAACGGCGGGAAAGAAATCCAGTGCGGACCCTTGGGAAAGGTCCTTGATGCTACCAGCAAAGATGAAGGAACAACAAAGATGCTACGGCCAGAGGGAGACATCATCATCGTCGTCATCATCATCATCATCGTCATCGTCATCATCATCATCATCGTCATCACACTCCCTCTGGATAAATGTTTTAACTTCATACATGTTGTTCTGATGCCATGTGATATTCTGAAGAACATTATCTAACAACATTTATAACTGATGAATGTTTATAGATTTGTACTAATATATTGAACTTAAGTCCAGCTAATAAAACTCTGACAGACTCTTTTGATTGTTGTTGTTTTTACCTGGTTTCTGTGTTTGTCGGTTGAGGGGCGTGGTGCTGCAGGGAGGCAGGCCTGGTCCTGGTCCTGGTCCTGGTCCTCCTGGGCTCCTGAGCTGAAGTCCTGCAGATGACGTGTTGGGGCAGCTCAGAGGGAACGCACAGGTCAGAGGGCGCAGAGAATGTGCCGGGGTCTTCATCTGAAGGACAGCGGGGCAGTTATGATCGACGCCTCCACCAGAGATCTCAGCTGTTTAAGCAACTTTGACAGAATTAACATTCACTGGATCAGAAGACCTCCTGTGAGAGGAGAGACCTTCATGTTCATCTCACAGATAGACCAACGTTCTCCTCCTTCTGCCGCTGAACCAATCAGAGCCCATCAGCTGAGGGAACGCTAGATGAACTTACTCTGAACTGCAGACACAAATTATTGTGGGGTGTAAACATTAGCCGTAGTTACTAGTTACTTCAGTCGTGGCTTAGACCTACTTGGAAGAGAACCTTGTTTCCATCCAGGTCCTCCGTCTGCCAGCGGCTGCTGCTGATGGGGCTGCAGGGGTTGGGCAGCAGCGGGACCAGCTGGCCCATTTCCTCCACTCTGAACTGCAGCACAGCGGAGCTGCAGGGCTCCACCCGGACCCCCGGGGACAGCTGCTTCACAGCCAGCTGGAGGCTCAGCCCGGGTTCTGAGAGGATCAGGACAGGATGGAGATTATTTTTCAAAGAGAAGAGTTAATTTCTTTCCTTTTGCTTTGATAACTTTTCTAATGTTACACTTCCAACATCAGCTTCTGGACCAAATGTTCACCTGCTGCCTGATATATCCCACCCACTGACAGGTAACCATGGGGAAGCAGGTAATCAGCTTCATTCTGATTCCACCTGTCGGTAGTTATATTTTGTCATGGCTGAAAAACCCGTGAGAGGGTTCAGTGGTCATAATGTTCTGGCCGATGGCGGTACTTCCTGTGAGACGTACCTGTGTGGAGGGTGAACCAGCAGAAGCCCGTCTTCTGCTCCTCCGCCCGTCGCTGCAGGACCGTCTGGTAGAACCTCACTGCGTCCTCATAGTTGTCAGAGCTGCTGAAGAGGGTCACCCTGAGGATCTCCCCCCCACAGTGGACCGGTCGGACCCCCCACACGGGCATCCCCGCCCCCAGGCTGTAGAAGTCTCTGCTGGGCAGGAGGTAGGGCCGCATCAGGGCGTCGGTGGGGGAACCGCCGGAGGCGATGTGGATCCCTGCGGTCCGTTTGCCGCGGCCCTCCGTGTGGTGGTACCGCCAAGGTGGACACTGGAAGAAGTCCAGAACTTTGAGGATCCGCTCCTCTCCGTACGCCTCATGGAGGAAGAAGGTGAGGGCCAGAGACGGGTATCCTGAGAGGGTTAAAGAAGAGACAACCTTGAACAGGATGAATGGGACGGCGTGATGACATCATATGGGACGGCGTGATGACATCATACAGGAGGC
Organism: Lophius americanus; assembly: GCA_037951165.1. Lineage (NCBI taxonomy): Eukaryota > Metazoa > Chordata > Actinopteri > Lophiiformes > Lophiidae > Lophius > Lophius americanus. The sequence continues at coordinate 422,330 of JBBDHG010000380.1, forward strand.
GGTCCAGATGATGTTTACTGGAGTAGAAGAGAAGAAGGAGGGGAGAGTGAAACGACGCACCAAGAATGGTGAAGAAGAAGGTTAAATAAATGAACAGAACCTCAAATCACCAGTCTGACCCAAAGTCAGTTCAGCTTCTGGGAGATGATTTTGTCCAGTCAGGAACCAGAGGAGACTGTGGATCAGTTCCAGCTGCTTTGGTTCTGATGAAAGCACCACCAGGTGGATAGGAGAGGTAACAGCAGGACAACCCCCGGAAAGGTTCTGGTTCTGCAGATGGAGGCCACAGACCATTTTTCTGTCCCCATCCTTCCTGACTGATTCTTCTACAGTTCTGGTTCTGCTGGTGTCCTTGTCTCTACTGGTACCAGGATGTGGTACCTGCAGCCCATTCAGGTGGACCAGCCCCTCCAGGATGGAAAATCCATACATGCCGTCACTAGAAGGCCTGCTGTGTCTCCAAGTACAGACCAGGAGCGTGGAGGAGGTACTGGGAGACGGGCCGGTACACCAAGAGAGCTGAACAGGGCAATAGAAGGACAAGAACCCAGCAGCAGGACCGGTATCTGGTCCTCAGGGTGAGGAGGACCAGGAGGAGCTCTGTCGGATCCTTACAAGATGACTTTCAGCAGCTACTGGGGTGAAGGTTCTGAGCAGACAGTCAGAACCAGATTCCATGAGGTCCCAACGTCCTTTAGTGGACCTTAGCTCACAGTCCAGAACCATGCAGCTGGAAGTTCTCGAACCTGAATGCACCTGATCCAGGTCTGGGGCGAGAGATCCTCCAGAACACCGTCCTCCGTCTCATCAGGAGCAGGTCCAGATGTTGTCAGGAGGGCCTTCAGGCACGAGGAGGTCAAAGGTCAAACCCGACACTGAGACACATTATAAGTTGTGATGAAATTCACTCCAGTTGGATCAGAACCTGTGATTTCAGTTTTTCATTGTGAGTCTGGGTCTGATCTTGAATCCAGTACTCAGTGGGTTCATGGTTCTGGTGGTTCTGACCTCATGTTGTTCTCAACCAGCGGCACAACGTGGACCAGTGAAGATTTGACTCTGACATGGTTCAGTCATGGAGGTCCGGTCTGTGGTTCTGGTGCTCCCGTCATGTTTGTGTAACCCTCCTGGGATGAAGTGAATAAAAGAATAAACCTCAAAGGTGCGATGAGAGCTTTTGTTTGTAACGTTGTGTTCGGACCTGGTGAGGAACAATCGCTGCAGAACCTCTGAGTTCAGATGGTCGTGTGAAAACGTAGGAATGAAAAGTACATGAAGTACAAGGATGAAGTACTTGTACTCAGTTACTCCCCACCTCTGGTACTAGCAGTGATGAATGGACACGTTTATACAATAAACCACTCAATGTTGGAATGCAGAAGTAGAAGATCCATCAGAACCAAACCGGCGCGAACGTGACGGACCCTCACCCGCTGCAGGGGAGAGGCGGGGAGGAGCCCCGAAGGGGGAGGCTCTCTCCGACACGTGGAGGAGGCGGAGGCTGGGGCACAGCCAGCGGATGAGGCGGTCCAGCGTCTGCTGCAGCAGCAGAGAGTCTCCAGGGTTCGCCAGGAGGTGGAGGTTCATCAACAGGAGGTCCGCTGGAGACAACACACAGTTACACACACAGTAACACACACAGTTACACTCACAGTTACACACACAGTTACACACACAGTTACACACACAGTAACACACACAGTTACACTCACAGTTACACACACACACACAGTTACACACAGTTACACACACAGTAACACACACAGTAACACACACAGAGTTACACTCACAGTTACACACACACAGTTACACACACAGAGTTACACACACAGAGTTACACACACAGAGTTACACACAGTTACACACACACAGTCTCACAGTTACTTACACACACACACACACACACACACACACACACACACACACACACACACACACACACACTCACACAGTTACACACACACAGTTACACACACAGAGTTACACACAGTTACACACACACACAGTCTCACACAGTTACACACACAGTTACACACACAGTAACACACACACACACAGTTACACTCACAGTTACACACACACAGTTACACACACAGAGTTACACACACAGAGTTACACACAGTTACACACACACACAGTCTCACACAGTTACTTACACACACACACACACACACACACACACACACACACACACACACACACAGTTACACTCACACAGTTACACTCACAGTTACACACACACAGTTACACACAGAGTTACACACAGTTACACACACACACAGTCTCACACAGTTACTTACAGACACGCACACACAGTTACACTCACAGAGTTACACACACACAGTAACACACAGTTACACTCACAGAGTTACACACACACACACACATAGTTACACATAGATACACACACAGATACACAGTTACACACACACAGATACACACACACACACACATATATAGATATATACACTTGATACACACAAACAGTAGATATGAATATTATAAGAGATGCCCCAAACATTTACACACTGGACCTTTAAAGGAGAGAACTTCATGTCCGCCACTGTCAAAGGTCAAAGGTCATGACAGCAGAATTCCACTGGAGTCTGTCAGAAATACAAACAACTAAAACCTTTATTTAAATACTCACAGGCAGACGATGACATCATGCTACTGTCAGACCTGAGGAGACACAGACACACTCATCAGGAGGGATTACCTGAGTAACAGATTACTCCACTAACAGATTACCTTACCTCAGTAACAGATTACCACAGAAACATATTACCACAGTAACTGATTACTCCAGTAACAGATTACCACAGTAACAGATTAGCACAGTAAAAGATTACCTCAGAAACATATTACCTCAGTAACATATTACCTCAGAAACAGATTACCACAGTAACAGATTACCTCACTAACAGATTACTCCAGTAACAGATTACTCCAGTAACAGATTACCACAGTAACAGATTACCTCAGTAACAGATTACCTCAGTAACAGATTACCACAGAAACAGATGACTCCAGTAACAGATTACCACAGTAACAGATTACCACAGTAACAGATGACTCCAGTAACAGATTACTCCACTAACAGATTACCAAAGTAACAGATTACTCCAGTAACAGATTACCTCAGTAACAGATTACCTCAGTAACAGATGACTCCAGTAACAGATTACCTCAGTAACAGATGACTCCAGTAACAGATTACCACAGTAACAGATTACCACAGTAACAGATTACTCCACTAACAGATTACTCCACTAACAGATTACCAAAGTAACAGATTACCACAGTAACAGATTACCTCAGTAACAGATTACTCCAGTAACAGATTACCTCGGTAACAGATTACTCCATTTATAGATTACTCCACTAACAGATTACCTCAGTAACAGATTACCTCAGTAACAGATTACTCCACTAACAGATTACCTCAGTAACAGATTACCTCAGTAACAGATTACTCCAGTAAAAGATTACCTCGGTAACAGATTACTCCATTTATAGATTACTCCACTAACAGATTACCTCAGTAACAGATTACCTCAGTAACAGATTACTCCACTAACAGATTACCTCAGTAACAGATTACCTCAGTAACAGATTACTCCACTAACAGATAACCTCAGTAACAGATTACCTCAGTAACAGATTACTCCAGTAACAGATTACCTCAGTAACAGATTACTACAGTAACAGATTACCTCGGTAACAGATTTCTCCACTAACAGATTACTCCAGTAACAGATTACTCCAGTAACAGAATACCTCGGTAATAGATTACTTGTTGTGGTGGTGGGTCTGTGATTGTTTACGTCACCAGTAGATTACATCAGTACTAGATTACTCCAGCACTCTCTAGCAGATTATTTAACAGAAAGAGAACTTCACACAAAGAACACATGAGTAATGGATTACTTGGGTAACGGATTACTGTCTCGTGGCGGAAGTTTAGACCCCTTCTCCTCCTCTAGGGTAACCATGACAACCGCTGACCCGCTGTTTGCTAACAGAAGCTCAAAAGTCTCTTTAAAATAAAATGACCTACTCTACTAAAGTACAGCTCCGGTACTTTAAATCTGCCCTAAAGTTCCTGCTTCCTTACTTTCGCTTTTTGTATTTTTGTTTTTAAATATTTGACTGTTTTAAAGTTTATTTTCACTGTGGCTAATGCTAAAAGGCTAACGTTAGCCCGGAGCTAACGGTAACGGAGACTCACCCAGTTTCAGCTCCGGAGTCCGCTGTTTCATCACCGGCTCCCTTAAGCATAGTCCGGAACCGGTTGTGAGTTCGGCTGAGCCTCCCGCTGAGACGGTGTGAGCGGAGCTGGCTTCGTACCGGACCGAGAAGGAAGGGAGCATCCCGGTGGATTCTCTCCACCGCAGTGCTGAACGGGTGGATGACGTCAGCGGGAGTCACTCCGCAATGCTCATGCACACAGATAGGTTTGAACGGGACGATGACGTCACCTGGGATCCCGTCGGTTCGTGTATCCCGGTAGTTTAAGGAATGAAGGCGGAGGAACCGTGATCATGGAGGAGTCGCAGCACGTGGTGGATGGTGTTTACCGGGAGGAGAACGGGAGAAAGGGCGCCGCAGGAGGATAAGAACCGCAGCAGATGGACTAACGCGAGGAGACAAAGGGGGACCGGATCAGGACGATAATCCGTCCAGACGGATTAAAAAGTGTCTCCAAAGCCTGATTATGAAGCAGGGTGTTTGTCAGAGCTTTTCTGATTGTTTACGTGTTTATTTGTTTAATTTGTTTGTGTCAGATTGGAGACGTCGTGGACGTCAGTCACACAACGAACAACGAACAATGAACAACAGGCAGAGAAGGAAAAAGAGGATCAACTCAGCTGATCAGCAGAAAGATGAAAGTTTTGCAACATTTTCATACTTTTCTACTTGTTTAATTTAACTATTTGTCAATAAATCATATTCAGGTATGTTTGTTTGAAAATAGAATAAGATGGATTTTTGCAGAAATTTAATTTAGTGTGAGTAAGACTACAAACTGGCTGATGGATAGATTGTTGACAAATAACGATAGATCATTCTTTTTAGGAGAATAGGTTTGAAGATCTAAAGTTTGACTCATGTCAACAGAAGATAAACAGTAAATAAACACACACTCCAGTGTTCCCATCAAACTCTACTGATTGGTCATTTTAACTTCCACCACTATCAGGTCTATCTGCTAAACCTCAGTGTACCTGTTACTGTCTGTTACTGCGTGTGAGTAGTCTGTTACTGTCTGTTACTGCGTGTGAGTAGTCTGTTACTGTCTGTTACTGCGTGTGAGTAGTCTGTTACTGTCTGTTACTGCGTGTGAGTAGTCTGTTACTGTGTGTGAGTAATCTGTTACTATGTGTGAGAGTAATCTGTTACTATGTAAGAGAGTAATCTGTTACTATGTGAGAGAGTAATCTGTTACTATGTGTGAGAAAAATCTGTTACTATGTGTGAGTAATCTGTTACTATGCGTGAGAGTAATCTGTTACTATGTGAGAGAGTAATCTGTTACTATGTGTGAGTAATCTGTTACTGTGTGTGAGTAGTCTGTTACTGTGTGAGTAATCTGTTACTATGTGAGAGAGTAATCTGTTACTATGTGTGAGTAATCTGTTACTATGTGTGAGAGTAATCTGTTACTATGTGAGAGAGTAATCTGTTACTATGTGTGAGTAATCTGTTACTATGCGTGAGAGTAATATATTACTGTGTGAGTAATATGTTAATATGTGTGAGTAATCTGTTACTGTCTGTTACTGCGTGTGAGTAGTCTGTTACTGTCTGTTACTGTGTGTGAGTATTCTGTTACTATGCGTGAGAGTAATCTGTTACTATGTGAGAGAGTAATCTGTTACTATGTGTGAGTAATCTGTTACTATGCGTGAGAGTAATCTGTTACTATGTGAGAGAGTGATCTGTTACTATGTGTGAGTAATCTGTTACTATGCGTGAGAGTAATATATTACTGTGTGAGTAATATGTTAATATGTGTGAGTAATCTGTTACAATGTGAGAGAGTAATATGTTACTGTCAGAGTAATCTGTTACTATGTGTGAGTAATGTTTCTCTCCTCTGATGTTTTTAGATCAAAGGCTCTGACATCATTATATTACAGACACATGAAAATAAACCAAAAACAAGTTTTCACTTGTTTGGTCATCTGCTGAGTCATCAGAATAATCGGGGTTGAAGGTGTTCTGAAAGCTGGATGTCAAACATCCGTCCCTCTGACGATACGGTCAGAACCCTGAGAACTCAGTGAGAGTACCGTCAGAATTCTTTAGAATCTGAGGTTGTGAATGACGTGTGCGAACAATCTGTACTTCAAACTACGTTTTTGAGTTGCGTCCCTTGAGGCCGGCGTTCCTCTCAGAGAGACGAATGAACCGGGTCGTCATTGAACCAGAAACCCTCAAGAACCCAAAGATGAAACTTCCCATCATTAAGTACTGCTGCTTTCAGCTCCTCTGTAAGACTTAGTGTTCAACGTTTCTCTGTTTGGGTCTCATTTCATGACGTTTCTCCTCGGTTCCATCGATCCAGACGGGCTCAGATTATTTGTGGACCGTAGAACACACGACGGCGTTCCATCTGACGGGTTACTTCCTACAGTCTCTGTATTGAAGGTCTGGGGCTCACAGGTTCTGACAGAAGCCCGTTTTGGGGGCTGTGGTGGAACCTTTTGGCCGAGCTCCTGTTCCACCGGAGGCGGAACCGGTGAGGAGAGGGTGGTTTGGACCGTCTGCCAGGCTCGTGAATGATGGAAAAAAGGAAAAGCCGTCCTAAATTCTTTAATTCTACATTTAATATGATGAAAACAAGGCCCTGTACAATCCACCTTTGCAGTGAGTACAATAATTATTTTACAATTTGTACACATTAGAACTGGATGCTCGGCTCATCCAACCGTTCAAAATGCAGCCAAGAATGGAAAATAAAAATACTTTTAGAAACCTGCACCACAAAGAGCCTTCGTTCAGGAAGAGGAGAGGGGGCGACGGCCGATGGTACGGCAGAACCGGAGCGAGAGCAGTGCCAGGAGATTCTGATGGTGGAGCTTCACGTGAGTCCGAGCCGTCAAATAAAAGCATGCTGTGAAGCTGCGGCTCCCCGACCTCCGACCTCCGTCCCCGGCCCGGACCCGCGCCGGATCAACTAGTGACATTAAATATTCCGGCGCTGTGAGGAGAACTCCGTTGGTAGCAGAAATTAAAATGACTTGAAAGAGACTATTTGCAGCGTGAATTTAGCACTCGTCCTGTTTTCTCAAGTCCCTCAAAGGGTAAAAGCAGGTCCGTACCAGTTCTTCGCTCCGTCCTCTTCTTCACATCTAAAATCCTCCGGGAAGAAAAAGCCAAGCGCGTCGGTCGACACGAGCGGCCATCGATGTGCCACGAAACAAACGGAACACGCCGGCAGCAACATTTAAAACAGGGGAGGGAATCTAAAGGTTTCGGGTCGCCGCGTTCGCTCCGGCACGTTAAAGCTGGACCGCACGGGTAACCGGCAAACGGGTTGGACCCAATTCTCTCCAAAGGCCACAAGAATCGTCATCAGGAGAACCGACGACCCCCTCCTAACGCCGCCAGAGCTCCTCCCCGCGTTCTTATTTTCACACCTTTAATGGAAGAAAAGTTAGGCTTCCCAGTGTTTCCCAGAATCAACGATGAACGCGTCCCAGTCCATTAAACCTGTAGCAGTCCACAAAAAAGAAAAAAGACCAAGGCTCTGAGTTTGTCTCAAACTCCATGTTTTCACTGGATGGAGCGGCTTTATGCCACGTAGGTGTAGACTTTACGGTCCTCTGGCGTTCGGGCCAAATATTCCCTCTCAATGAGTCCTTCAATGCGCTTCTTGATGACTACGGGACTGGGGAGGAACCGGGCCCGCAGCTGCTGCGTGACCTGTGGACAGACAGACACCGGGTCAGAACCTCGCACCGAGGCTTACGATCTGAGCATCTACCGACATTCACGGCGAACCTCAGACACACAACACATGAACCGTGGCGGCGGACTGACCTCCGCTACTAGAACGTTGTGCTGCATCTTTTTCCTAGACTTCATGATGCGAACGATGGCAGCTTCTATCTCGTGCTTCCTGTCGTCGTCGACTTTCTGCCGGGTCTCCTTCCTCTCCGGGTCCGACTCGCCCTGCTTAGCAGCCACTGAGGGGAAAACCAACGCCTGTGTGAGGTTCTGAGTGGGAGTTTACTCTTTCCCATTCTCCACCAGCTTCACAAAGGTTTGAGGTCTTCACTCAGGAGGATTCAGCAGAAGAACACAGAAGTCAAAGCGTTTCCTCCTGGCGGGTAAATCAGGCGTGATTCAAGAGTGACGGCAGAAGATCGTGAAAACAAGACGAAACAGAGATCATACGAGGTACACACTACATGTATGTGTACATGTACACACTACATGTATGTGTACGTGTACACACTACATGTATGTGTACGTGTACACACTACATGTATGTGTACGTGTACACACTACATGTATGTGTACGTGTACACACTACATGTATGTGTACGTGTACACACTACATGTATGTGTACGTGTACACACTACATGTATGTGTACGTGTACACACTACATGTATGTGTACGTGTACACACTACATGTATGTGTACGTGTACACACTACATGTATGTGTACGTGTACACACTACATCAATGTGTACGTGTACACACTACATGTATGTGTACGTGTACACACTACATGTATGTGTACGTGTACACACTACATGTATGTGTACGTGTACACACTACATGTATGTGTACGTGTACACACTACATGTATGTGTACGTATACACACTACATGTATGTGTACGTGTACACACTACATGTATGTGTACGTGTACACACTACATGTATGTGTACGTATACACACTACATGTATGTGTACGTATACACACTACATGTATGTGTACGTATACACACTACATGTATGTGTACGTATACACACTACATGTATGTGTACGTATACACACTACATGTATGTGTACGTATACACACTACATGTATGTGTACACACTACATGTATGTGTACATGTACACACTACATGTATGTGTACATGTACACACTACATGTATGTGTACGTATACACACTACATGTATGTGTACATGTACACACTACATGTATGTGTACGTATACACACTACATGTATGTGTACGTATACACACTACATGTATGTGTACGTATACACACTACATGTATGTGTACGTATACACACTACATGTATGTGTACACACTACATGTATGTGTACACTACATGTATGTGTACATATACACACTACATGTATGTGTACATATACACTACATGTGTATATATACACATGTGTATGTACACATACTACATGTGTATGTACACATTACTACTACACACACTCATCTACACAAACTACTACATACACTCATCTACACACACTACTACACACACTCATCTACACACACTACTACACACACTCATCTACACACACTACTACACACACTCATCTACACACACTACTACACACACTCATCTACACACACTACTACACACACTCATCTACACACACTACTACACACACTCATCTACACACACTCATCTACACACACTACTACACACACTCATCTACACACACTCATCTACACACACTCATCTACACACACACTCATCTACACACACACTCATCTACACACACTCATCTACACACACACACTCATCTACACACACACTCATCTACACACACTCATCTACACACACTCATCTACACACACTCATCTACACACACTCATCTACACACACACTCATCTACACACACACTCATCTACACACACTCATCTACACACACACTCATCTACACACACACTCATCTACACACACTCATCTACACACACACTCATCTACACACACTCATCTACACACACTCATCTACACACACTCATCTACACACACACTCATCTACACACACACTCATCTACACACACTCATCTACACACACACTCATCTACACACACTCATCTACACACACACTCATCTACACACACACTCATCTACACACACTCATCTACACACACACTCATCTACACACACACTCATCTACACACACTCATCTACACACACTCATCTACACACACACTCATCTACACACACTCATCTACACACACTCATCTACACACACACTCATCTACACACACACTCATCTACACACACACTCATCTACACACTACTACTAAATTCAAACTGAACTTAAGTCAAACTAAGTTGAACTAGAACTAAACTGAACCTGGGCAGGTAGAGACACTAGGGGCAGTCGTACAGTATCTCCTCTAGGGTTCTGATGAGGAGTTCTGGGCCCGTTCCAGAGGGTGGGTTCCACTGTTCTCACGATTCACACAGGTAGGAGCGTTAGAAGCGGCGATAACTGGGCGTACCTGTCTGGATCTTGACGCGGTGCAGTTTGGAGGTAAACTGGTCGTTGACTGTAAACACGTGGCCGTTCTCGATCTCCTTGGACTTGGGCTCCTTGGTGAGGACCCTCTGGGTGGGCTTCCCGCACGCCAGGGACTGCAGCGCCCGCACCAACTCCCTCTCCGGGATGTCCGTCTCCTGCTGGATCTCCTGCGGCGAGGAGGAGTGGAGTCCAGGTGTAAGAGAGAAGAGCAGCAGTCATGAAGAGCTGCTCCTAACAGTAATCTATTACTGTGTATGATTCTGGGGGGGGGGGAGACTCTTACCTCGAAGGTGAACTTCTCTCTGTTGTTGAAGAGCATGAGGATAGTCATCTGGAAGGTGGACACCTGCAGGATGTGTTTCCTGGTGTTGGAACCGGTGACCTGGGCTCCTCCTACTCCGAATTCTGACCCATCCTCCTTTTGGAATGTTTGAAAGAAAACTCAGAATCTTCTACAGGGAGAAAGTTTACGACTGAGGACCATGTCCATCAATAAAACCGTGAACTGAAAACTACAACATTTTGTCCGTACTTTTAATTCAGTGCCTGAATCTCTCACTACGAATGTTGCCAACGTGACGTAGTGATCAGTGAGATAGTCTACAGTTTGAAACCTTCAGCCCTTCAGCTTCAAGGCTTCAAGGCCGGGTGGGTTTGAGATTCCCCATCATTTCTCATGGAAGTTTATTTTTTTCATCTGCAGTGAAAACTGTTTTGTGAATCATTACTGAAAGTAGAAGCCATTGTACGCCATCCTGACCGGGCCGCGTGTTTGGGGGTCCGTGTTGCGGGACTCGCTTGGTGGCGAAATAAGACGGGGGAGTAGGGCCAAGAATGTCTGTATGCGACCCTTGACCCCTCCTATAAACACATCTGTGACAGCGGCGCTTCGTGAACCTGCCGGTTTGTAAAGCAGAGGTGAAACAGACCTTTTTAATGGGACCGTAGAAGGTGGCGTTGAGGTCCGCAGAACCCATGTGGTGCTGCAGGGTGAGCTGTCTGCCGCTGTGCTTCCCCAGATAGAACCTGCAGGCAGAGAAGACGTGTTAAAAATCATCCACTCATCCAACTTCAGCGGGCCTGGTCCCTTCAGCGGGCCTGGTCCCTGCAGCGGGCCTGGTCCCTGCAGCGGGCCTGGTCCCTGCAGCGGGCCTGGTCCCTGCAGCGGGCCTGGTCCCTGCAGCGGGCCTGGTCCCTTCAGCGGGCCTGGTCCCTTCAGCGGGCCTGGTCCCTGCAGCGGGCCTGGTCCCTGCAGCGGGCCTGGTCCCTGCAGCGGGCCTGGTCCCTGCAGCGGGCCTGGTCCCTTCAGCGGGCCTGGTCCCTGCAGCGGGCCTGGTCCCTGCAGCGGGCCTGGTCCCTGCAGCGGGCCTGGTCCCGCTGCAGGGACCAGGCCAGCTCCTGAAGTGTAATCTTCCCAAACACTTCAGGAGCTGAAAAACGCTGCTTCTTTACGATGAAGATAAATAATGTGGGTGCAACTCTCTTCCTCTTAGATCCTTAACATCAGAAGGCCAGACACTGTAAACAAACAAACAAACAAACAAACAAACCTTTGAGGAGGAAAGATCTTGCTGAAAGGAACGAACCTTCTAAAGACTTCGAATGCATGTCGCGGTGAAGGAGGGATGTTGCACTTGGGTGTCGCTGATTGTGTTGGCCAGTATCCTGTGGTCAGGACCCTCACGGTGAGATCCACCCCCCCCAGTGACACCTAGAGTCAGAGCAGAGAGAGCAGCAGGGGGTCGTCCGTCAGATCGGGGGCTTCCAAACAGAAATGAAGCAGATATAAGATATCTACAGAGACGGAGAAGATCGGTGTCACGATTCTACAGGTGGCTTCAAAACATCTCACCCTCTTTATGAAATCAACTGTGTGATGTCTGAGGGGGAGCTAGAGATACGGGTAGAGATATCTGGGGGGGATTAGAGATACGGGTAGAGATATCTGGGGGGGATTAGAGATACGGGTAGAGATATCTGGGGAGGATTAGAGATACGGGTAGAGATATCTGGGGGGGATTAGAGATACGGGTAGAGATATCTGGGGGGGATTAGAGATACGGGTAGAGATATCTGGGGGGGCTAGAGATACGGGTAGAGATATCTGGGGGGGGGATTAGAGATACGGGTAGAGATATCTGGGGGGGATTAAACATACGGGTAGAGATATCTGGGGGGGATTAGAGATACGGGTAGAGATATCTGGGGGGGATTAGAGATACGAGTCGAGATATCTGGGGGGGATTAGAGATACGGGTAGAGATATCTGGGGGGGCTAGAGATACGGGTAAAGATATCTGGGGGAGTTAGAGATACGGGTAGAGATATCTGGGGCGGATTAGAGATACAGGTAGAGATATCTGGGGGGATTAGAGATACGGGTAGAGATATCTGGGGGGATTAGAGATAGGGGTAGAGATATCTGGGGCGGATTAGAGATACGGGTAGAGATATCTGGGGGGGATTAGAGATATGGGTAGAGATATCTGGGGGGGCTAGAGATACGGGTAAAGATATCTGGGGGAGTTAGAGATATCTGGGGGGATTAGAGATACGGGTAGAGATATCTGGGGCGGATTAGAGATACGGGTAGAGATATCTGGGGGGATTAGAGATACGGGTAGAGATATCTGGGGGGATTAGAGATACGGGTAGAGATATCTGGGGGGATTAGAGATAGGGGTAGAGATATCTGGGGGGATTAGAGATAGGGGTATAGATATCTGGGGCGGATTAGAGATACGGGTAGAGATATCTGGGGCGGATTAGAGATACGGGTAGAGATATCTGGGGCGGATTAGAGATACGGGTAGAGATATCTGGGGGGGATTAGAGATACGGGTAGAGATATCTGGGGCGGATTAGAGATACGGGTAGAGATATCTGGGGCGGATTAGAGATACGGGTAGAGATATCTGGGGGGATTAGAGATACGGGTAGAGATATCTGGGGCGGATTAGAGATACGGGTAGAGATATCTGGGGGGGATTAGAGATACGGGTAGAGATATCTGGGGCGGATTAGAGATACGGGTAGAGATATCTGGGGGGGATTAGAGATACGGGTAGAGATATCTGGGGCGGATTAGAGATACGGGTAGAGATATCTGGGGCGGATTAGAGATACGGGTAGAGATATCTGGGGCGGATTAGAGATACGGGTAGAGATATCTGGGGGGATTAGAGATACGGGTAGAGATATCTACATCTATATCTACTAGGTGAAGGTTGGTGAAGGTCAGACACTTGAGACACAGATACACCTAGATTTGAAATACCTCAGGAGATATTTGTGTGTTTATATTTGTATACATGTATATGATTCCTAACGCTGAAGAACTGGGCGAGCTGACTGTGAGGGATAGTTTGTGTAACGCTCATCACTTTCATATCGAGGACCTTTGGATACAGACTAGCTGCTGAAGATGAAGATGAAGATGTCAGTCACACAGAGCGACAGGAGGTCATGTGACGGGGCAGGCATCATCTGTTTCTTCTCCTTACCCCGGTGGTCTGAAGATGTTGTCTGAACTCATCCATGGTGGTGTTGGAGATGCTCATGTCCCGGAACATTCCCTCCAGCTTAGAGGTGAACTGACAGCCGCACTCCGTCTGAGGAAGAGAGCCCAACAATCAGAAGCTCATCTATGAAGGCAGACAACAGTCAACCGCAGGAAGGGGATCCGATCGGCTTCCTCTGAGGTTCAACCACAATAATAATCCTAATAATTATAAGGAGAGGCATCAGTGAACTCTGAGGGTGAAGGAGTCAGAGTCTTTTATGAGACATAAGATCAAAGGAACTTAGTCATCTGAGATGGATCTCCTTCTGTTCTGGAGCTGAAGGTTTTCCTCTAAACCTTTAAAGGGTTTGATTTTAAACTTCCCAGTTGAGCAGAAGATGAACTTAGAGTCAGAGACAGGGGCGAGGGTAACTACCGGCACCGACGGCGTCTACCAGAGGTGTTCAAACACGCTTCTAATCATTTCTCTTAAATGAGATGTTTCCACGTCAGATGCAGCGGTTGGCTTCCGTGAACCCTTGAGCAACGCAAAGCTATCTCTAAAACCTTCTTCACTCCGGACTGATATTTTCCCTGCTGCTCACCTTCAGCTTTGAGATCATGTTCTTCTCAGAGTCATCAGAGACGCTCTTGTTGGTGAGCAGCCTGCGGGCCAGGTGCTGCTTGTAGTAGCGCTCAAACACGTCCTTCTCCTGCATGAAGCGGAACAGAACCATGGCCTTGTCCAGGATCGTCTCCACCTCCTGCTCCGTCAGCTGACCCGGAAAACAACCACAATGTCACCAGCCGGACCTCCTGGTTCTCCACAGGCTACCACAGCTCGCTCCCTCCACAACTTCACTGCTACACTCTGAACTAGTCCCAGCTGTCGTCCCCCACAGCAGGGGTCTAACCCTGAAAAGACCCCGGTCCCCCTCGTTCTACCAGCACTATATCACAAACAGTCCACAGTGACTCAACCTAACTATTACTATGATGTCATCAGTCTGTTCTAGGATCAGATCCCACAGTGACTCAACCTAACTGTTTCTATGATGTCATCAGTCTGTTCTAGGATCAGATCCCAGAGTGACTCAACCTAACTGTTTCTGCGATGTCATCAGTCTGTTCTAGGATCAGATCCCAGAGTGACTCCACCTAACTGTTTCTGCAATGTCATCAGTCTGTTCTAGGATCAGATCCCAGAGTGATTCCACCCAACTGTGTCTATGATGTCATCAGTCTGTTCTAGGATCAGATCCCATAGTGACTCAACCTAACTGTTTCTATGATGTCATCAGTCTCTTCTAGGATCAGATCCCAGAGTGACTCCACCTAACTGTTTCTATGATGTCATCAGTCTGTTCTAGGATCAGATCCCATAGAGACTCAACCTAACTGTTTCTGTGATGTCATCAGTCTGTTCTAGGATCAGATCCCAGAGTGATTCCACCCAACTGTGTCTATGATGTCATCAGTCTGTTCTAGGATCAGATCCCATAGAGACTCAACCTAACTGTTTCTGTGATGTCATCAGTCTGTTCTAGGATCAGATCCCACTGTTTGTTTTGGACTGATGGATTGTAATACATGATGACATCATGCTGTCAAACGTCTGATCTGTTTCATTATTAGTCGCTGCTGTTTTGTCTCGGCATCTTAAACACTTATTTTCAGACTTTTAAATGTTTTGAATGTTTACTTCTTACTTTACTCTCAGATTGTTTTATATCAGCTGGAAAAGGTTTCTACAACCGCCTCAGTCAAACGTTTTTCCTCTTTACATTTCCTTTTCATGTCTTGTATCGATGGCGTGCCATAAAGACAACCATCTCTTGGTGCCTGGTGCCATCAGAGACGGGTTTGGACCCAGCAGAGGTCTCACCCCTTTCACTCCCTTCTTCAGCTTGTCATCGATGAAGAGCGAGAGGTACTCCGGCGAGCGAGAGTTCAGGTTCAGGAAGTACTCAAAGTCGCCGCCGATCGTTTGTTTGAATTGCCGGTCGTTGTTGAAGGACTCCTGGAGGAAACGGTCGAAACGTGACTTCAAGTCCAGCAAACCCTGCGGAGAAGGAGGCCAGCAGAGAAAGCAGCAGTGAGAGCTCCAGCAGAGAAAGTGGGTCTTATCAGAACCAGGCAGGCTGCCTTTAAAGTCCTGACAGTCTTCCTGTTACTCCCTACAGCACCACAACACCAGCGAGGCCATCACAGAGAAACATCTGTGGGGTGTTGGGCTGTCCTGCAGTAGGAGTGAAGATGTTAGATGTTAGGACCATCTCTGCTTCTTTCCTGGTCGTCTTCCAACGACCATCAAAACGTCCTGAAGGAGCAAAGATGATCCAGCAGATTCCAAAACATCACTGTATTCCATGTTCTTCAGAGTCAGCATCATCTTACCTGGATGTAGTCCACAGGGTTCTTCCCCTCTCCCTCCTCCGACACCAGCGCCTTTCCCTGCTCCCGCAGGTACGAGCTCATACAGTCGTACATGGCCTTCAGCCCATTCAGGACCCTGCTGAACAACTTGTACATGCAGGCCAGGTCTGAGGGAGGACACACACACACACACACACACACACACACACACACACACACACACACACACACACACACACACACACACACACTGAGCTGCTGTCTGTAGAAAAAGCTGCACAGTTACCTGAAGGACCTCTGAGGGAACAGGTGTTCTACCTGAATCTACTCATGGATGCTTCTGCACACAGACACTAACTACACACCTTCTGTCTATAGACCTCACTACACACCTATTACACACCTGCTGTCTACAGACCTCACTACACACCTACTACACACCTAATACACACCTACTGTCTATAGACCTCACTACACACGTAATACACACCTGCTGTCTATAGACCTCACTACACACCTACTACACACCTACTACACACCTACTACACACCTACTGTCTATAGACCTCACTACACACCTATTACACACCTTCTGTCTACAGACCTCACTACACACCTAATACACACCTACTACACACCTGCTGTCTACAGACCTCACTACACACCTAATACACACCTACTGTCTATAGACCTCACTACACACCTACTACACACCTAATACACACCTACTGTCTATAGACCTCACTACACACCTACTACACACCTAATACACACCTACTGTCTATAGACCTCACTACACACCTACTACACACCTAATACACACCTACTGTCTATAGACCTCACTACACACGTAATACACACCTGCTGTCTATAGACCTCACTACACACCTACTACACACCTGCTGTCTACAGACCTCACTACACACCTACTACACACCTAATACACACCTACTGTCTATAGACCTCACTACACACGTAATACACACCTGCTGTCTATAGACCTCACTACACACCTACTACACACCTGCTGCACACCTGCTGCACACACCAGTATTTTCATACACTTTGCATCATAACAGTTTATATCATTATTCTTATGTCATCATATCCCTCGTATTCCTACTCTTTTAATTCATGCATTTCTTTTTCATTTATTTCTCTTGTACTGTTTATATTTCCTTCTGCTTGTTTTCGGAGCGTTGGGAGGACAACCTGAAACAAACCCGTCATCAGTCTTTGTTGACCCACTCAAATATATTTACTTCCTGAGTTTGTTTACTTCTTCATTCTGTTTCCCCTGAGCCTCGGCTGCAGCCCGTGTGTGTACCGTCACTAAACTACACATTCTTCGGGGGTGGGTCCATCCTGACATCAGCTGTTCAGTGATGATGTCATTCTCACAGATACAAACATGACCGCGGGTCAGCTTGATTTCTAAGGTGCATGAAAACACCGGGGCTGTCTGCGTGCTTCTAGAAATGAAAGTGTTTTTTAGAGCGATGACATCATCACGTAAGACAGTTGAGCGGATCGGCCGGCGGCATCAGACCCAAACCAACCGCAGAACCGTATTTGCTTCTCAGCGCACGGTTGCGGCGTTCTTACCATCCGTCTTGCCGTTTTTGAGCATGTGGACCAGACCGGAGTTCTCCATCTCTACTATGGTCTTCATGTGTTTAGAGATGAGCTCCCGCTCCACCACCTTGACGATGGGCTCCTCTGTGGATTTGTCCAAGCAGTGCATCACACGCTCGATCTCCTCGTTGATCCGGGCCTCAACCCTCTTGATGTAAACGCTGGCGCTGTTTTCTGCCAGGAACTTCTGGCTCTCCATCTACAGGAAGAGACAAAACCATCAAGTCCTCGCTACCGGCCCTGCAACGTCTCCTGGACCACATAGGTCTGTTTCTTGAGCGGTTCTGCAGGACGCGTCCATGTCTACGGTTGTGACGTGGTGCCCGTGAAGAAAGACGCAAACAAGTAACAGCTGATGGCGGTCCAAAGAAAGGTTGACCTCGTCCTACTAACCTGGAAGAACTCAGCAGACATCTCTAAGAACGGCGCCTCGAAGTCTTCTTCATAAACAGACCTCCCTTCCAGGCCCAGGATCATCAACATCTGGCAGGCGTTTCTGATGGCCCCCCTGATGAAGACGAGGAGGAGACCAGATGCTGAAGCCACAATCAGTCAATAATGAAAATACTAAAATCTAAATAAAGCAAACAAAACAGAAAATAATCTGTGAGTGTAAACGATGATTATGGTCTAGAGACAAAACCAGAACCCAGGAAGATCCATATGTTAAACACATGTTCTACGGGTTTCAGCCATAAAACGGGTTTCCTGCAAAGTAACATGATTTACTCACAGAACTGTCTCAACATGAAGTCAAATAAAGATCTTTAAACGGGCCGGGCTGGAGCAGCACCAGATCGACCCGTTTGAGACCCGGTCTCGCTGAAGGCTGTCTCCGTCTTTTAAGGCTTAAAATCAATATCATGAAGTTTTAGACTTTATGAATCTTTTTGAGAGCCTGGTTCTCGAAACTTCCAGCAAGTCCAATTCGAGCGGCTGCATTGGATTGCATGTATGTTTATTTGACTCGTCTCAGTTTATACGCTACGGATCGGGACGTCACAGAACTAATATTATTCTTCATCCTATCCGGTTGAGTTTCGGACTACCTGTCCACCACCTCCCCCTTCCGCTCGCGAGCGATCATGTCAAGCAGGGTCTGTCGGAGGTGGTCTCGGATGCAGCCGTAGCGGACCACTTGGTCCCTGAAGATGATCAGACCCAGGTTGTAGACGTTCTCCACGTTGTTCTGCTGGACGTAAACCCGGTCCTGTAGGGGTCAAAAAAAAAAAAAAAAGGAGAATGAATGCATTGAACTGTACAAGATATCTGCCTCTCCATCAGCGCCGCAACCACACGATGATGTCATCCATCGCGTGGAGCGGGTCCACTTGTTGCACCGTTTGCGTTTCTGTGAAGAGAAAAGAGAAGACTGGATGTTTGAACTTTTGTTTACAACAACCACAACCAGCGCCTGGCGGACCCTCTGCCGGGGATTTGTTTCTCGTTGAAGGGTCAGACCTCCACATCTCATCCTACCTGAAGGCATCTAGATTGGGTCAGTGGGTTTCTGCGGATGTTTACTTTCTCCCAGATGTCATGATATTTGATTGGACTTTGCTTGAGGAGCTCAAAGCTCCAAAGCATCATCTCCTTCCTGAAATCACATCTGGGTTCATCAAGACCGCCCACAGACCTTCTTCTGGATAAATTAGTGTCAAAGGAGATCCAAAATCAAAACTGTGTATTTTGGATGTTGGGGTGAAAGGTCACTTTCAAGCTTAAGGGAGGGAGTGAGTGAAAAGTGAAGGTCCTCTGAGGATAAAGCAGCTGAGAATCACAGCAGAACTTTAAGACCGCCCTTCCTCAGTAAAAACA
This sequence comes from Lophius americanus, assembly GCA_037951165.1. Classification (NCBI taxonomy): domain Eukaryota; kingdom Metazoa; phylum Chordata; class Actinopteri; order Lophiiformes; family Lophiidae; genus Lophius; species Lophius americanus. Next base: position 442,125 of record JBBDHG010000380.1, read on the forward strand.
GCTGTTTCTTTAAAATACTTTAATATACTCCTCCTTGAATTAATTGATCTTAAATGCTTAAATATCACTTTCTAATCTTATTTCAAGTTGACGTTGGTCTTAAATCTAGATTACTGTCACGTCCTCATTTCAGTGGAATGAAGTCCAAACGGAGATTCCTCAGCTCGGCCCAGATCTCCTTCATCCCCACATCCCATCCAAACTCAAGAAATCTGACCCACGGGATCTTCACTGGTTCTGATGGCACATTTTCACTTATTATAATCTGAACATGTCTCGTCATGGAAACTGATCCGACTTTCTTGCTCCAGCAGCAAACAAGAAGGAAGAGTCCGACACCGGAGGGACAGAAATAGACTAAGGGCAGGAAGAATCCAAAGAATCGTCCAGAACCTAGTGTGTAGATTCAGCAGAAGGACGAGTTCAAACATGAACCACGTTCAGCTGTTATGAAGCTGTGACATCATCTCGTCATTCTTCATTGATGATGTCACGCTCCACAAAAGGTTCCAGGTTGGAACTTGTCTGTGGTTCGTATGCAGATATGATGGTGGGGACCCAGTGGGTCCGTTCTGGCTTCAGTCCTGCCACCGTGCAGCCCTCCGGGCGGAACCCACCAGCTGCCCTGGCGTGTTTTCAGGCGTGTCCACGCCTCTCTGACCCTGAGCTTCTCCGGACTCAACCACAGTGGGGAGCAGATGCAGTAGCAGTTTTCCATGTGAGCGTTGAGCTGATGTTTTACCGAGTAAACAACTAAATACAATGAGTAAATATAAGAAACACATCATTTGACAGGATTCTGGATGCCGTCACACAAGGCCCCCCTGGATTCTTGGAAACGGACGGGTCGGCTGAAGACTTTTGTATAAATGAATAAGACGGTAAAAGATTAATAAGGTAAAGAGTAAGAAATACAGACTTTTGTGTTCATGTTTGCTGCTTCCCTTCTGTTCTGGATTCACTTTGCTTTAGTTAAGAGTCGGGAAAATACGCAAAACACGAAGCAGACATAGTTCAGATCCGGTGGATATTTGACTCTGCGGTTTTCTACATTCTACTGAAGCAGCTGATTGTAATGATCAGAACTCGTGTTTTTATGAAGCCACTCACCATGTACATCAGAATATCTCTGATCATCACCATGGCGGTCTGATGGTCGTTCCAGGCTTGATTGAGGGTCTGAAGGAAGTTATTGTTCAGGGAGTTCAGGACGTCTTCTCGTACCTTTGGAGGAGACAAACACACACCGGGGGGAGTTTATAGGCGGGGCTAATTTCCAACACCAGTTAATTATCCACCAGGAAATTAGCCACAGCAAAAGGTTATTTATTTTAATTTGCAAATAGCTATTTATCAAATTATTGTGCGAAACACCGGAAAATCTTCCTAGTTGGCCTTTTTTATTCAACAGATTCAATCAATCAAACTTTATTTATAGGGTATTTTTCAGAGTAGAAATAGCTTATCCTCCACACACAAGGCTAAAACAATGAAAGTATAAAAACGCTGGAGGCAAAAGGAACCATGAACCTCTAAAAAAGGCTTTTGTTGTAAACATCATAAAATAATATAAACCGACCAAACTTAATGTGAAATGTATATGAATAAATAACTCACAAAGAAGTCATTTAAATTATTAGTTTATGGAGGATGTCGTTAGAAGGATGCGTCTGGGGTTTAATTTGAAAACATCAACTCTCTTCGTCTTCACATTGTATTTCCAATCTGACTTTGGGGATAATTAGAAGTCCAGTACCAGAAGCCCTGAGGGTTCTGGAGGGCTCAGGGTAGAACCTGGTAAATAGGAAGCACCAGGGCGATCAGACACAGAGAGAGAGACAGTCACACTCTGGTCAAGCCCTTCAGATGACGATGAAGATGAGAAGAAGAGTTGTGTTTCTAATGTGAGGCTTCACACCAGGACCGAGCTGAAGATGATTCTCTGCCGTGTCCGTCAGTGAGGAATGAAAGAGTTTGGTGACGGTGAGTCTGCAGTGTGACTCAGCACAGGAGACCCGACGCCTCTTTGGAGCAGCATCGCTGAGGACACACCGACCTCGGCTCCTCTTTCTTTCTGGATGCCATGAATCATCACCTCTGCTCCTAACGAAGCAGAGGAACCATCACAGACCCAGCAACTTCATCTTCACACGTACTAATTACACTTGAGGGTTCAGCATCGATCACTTTGGACGGGCCTTAAAGGAAACCCATTGTGGACGAACAGAACCATTAACTTCTCCACCTTTTCGGCATTCTGAGGAGTTAAACTGGAACTTACATCACCAGCGCCAGAATACAAGCAGCTGATTCTAATCTTATTCACTCAAGTTTGGCAGATCAAGACTGAAGGTGTCATTCAAAAACATTCTACCACCCTCCTACGTCTCCCAGCCAGAGAATATCTTACTGCTGTGTGAGAAAATCACCTCCACAGCGCAGCAAATACAAACGAGTATCGATAACGATTAAAGCTGTGGATGTTTTCTCTCCATATGGACAAATGTAGGAACCAGTCCAAAGGCAGAGCTGATCAAGACTCCGCCTCTGCTGTGGTCTCCATCAAGCTCTAGATCAGATGTGTGCAGAACATTTCACTGGAGAAACAGATTACAATGCACACAGCAGAGAGGACACGCTCACCTTCATCAAACACAAGCAAGAACTTCTAGAGCGTCTTTGTTTCACACGGCCAGAACAATCACAGGGACTGTTGGTAACGGTAGTAGTATCAACGGTGTTACTTCAGGGGCTCACAGCCCTGTGGGTTTTTATTCTATCGGATTGAAGGAAATATATTCTATATTTCACGGGAGCGTCCGCTGAAGAAATCACTTCCTCACTGGTGTCCTAATCCCACCTGGTCCGATCAGAACAGAACATTTGGTAAACTTTGCTTACTTTGTTGATGAGATGTTCCGTGACGACCTCTCTCAGGCCCGTGTAGAGCTTCTCTCCGTGCTTGTGCAGGACCATTGTGTAGGCGTTTCTGTAAAGCTCCTCGAAACTCAGGCCACTGTTATTCTTCCTCTGGATCTCCTGGATAGCGTTCTTCAGAAGATCCCAGATGTTGTTGACATACTTCTCATCCATGGTCATCTGCAAAAGGCCATCAGTTGAATAAGGTGTGAGTAATCTGTTACTGTGTGTGAGTAATCTGTTACTGTGTGTGAGTAATCTGTTACTGCGTGTGAGTAATCTGTTACTGCGTGTGAGTAATCTGTTACTGCGTGTGAGTAATATGTTACTGCGTGTGAGTAATCTGTTACTGTGTGTGAGTAATCTGTTACTGCGTGTGAGTAATCTGTTACTGTGTGTGAGTAATCTGTTACTGTGTGTGAGTAATCTGTTACTGCGTGTGAGTAATGTTTTTCTCCTCTGATGTTTTTAGATCAAAGGCTCTGACATCATTATATTATAGAAACATGAAAGTAAACAATCAGTGAATTTGTTCAGAAACTCTTTGATAACTTCTGCATCACATTTGATAGAAATGAAAAACCCGTTTGAAGCCAGATTCTGGACCTTCTGGGAAGAAGAGGTTACCGTAAAACAAGAACCTGAACAGGCGGCTGATTTGTGCTGCTTTAAATTACCAAACTGCTTTAAACTGATAAAACTCTGGTTCCGTTGGTTCTCCTAAGTCCATACCATTTTAAGAGCATGAATCAACCAATGCGGTTCTAGATGGGTTTATATAATCGGGTCATGTTGTTACCAGGTACGATCCAGGAGACACATTTCCTGCTATTCTTATATCAAAAACAGGAAGGTAATTATTAAGTTAGTGCCAAATGCATTTTAGCTGAACAGACTTGTGGGGGGCAGAATGCTCGTTCTTCAAGATGTTCTGATGCGTCTGGTTTTGGTGGACCACCGAGGTGAGCCCAGTCCATCTTGATCGGTTTGAATCCCGTCTTCCTGTTTACTTTCTCCGTCTCGCACCGTTTACCACCGAATTCTGACTCAACCCTCAGATAATCCAATAAATGATGGTTGTTAGAAAATCTTTCCCATGAAGGTCAAAGGTCAGAAGCTCAGCGTTCGGCCGCGATCTTCATACTGGTGACAAAGTTAATTCTGGTTCTGACAGAATGGAGTCAGAACACAGAGTGACATCACAGAGCTGTTTTTTCACAATATTAGTATGCAGGTGGTTTTAATGTTATGGCTAATCTGTGTATACATGTTGAGGCGCAGTAGTAGCTGTGGTTCTTCACATGTGGAGGAGGAACCGTTTCAGCCCAAACACACATACAAGGAGATAATGCTCCACATCATATCAGTCAGAACCGGGCCACATTCCCCCGGCCCCATAAACGCCGGTCCGTAGAACCCGTGTGGACAGGGTCAGAAGCTCAGAGCCTGAGAGCTCTCACGCAGGAGCAAACAAACAAGTCCGGTCCGGTCCAGCTGCTCAGAGACGAGCTGGTATCTCAAACAGAGCAGAAGGAGGTCTGACCAAAGATGAGGGTCCTGCACACAGAAGGAGAACCCGGTGGAGGAGCAAGAAGCCCTGAACCAACAAACTGAAATTAGTGATGCCGAAAGAACTTTGGTCTACAGCTGATCTAAACACAAAGTCCAAACCCATGGAGTCTTTCAGCTGGTTTCTTCTGCATGCAGGAATCTGCTGCTCCTGCACGCAGGCTGGAATCTAAGATGTGAAGGAACATTAGACTGAAGATGGAGGACAGAAGAACACGGATGAGTAGATGGAGGACAGAAGAACACGGATGAGTAGATGGAGGACAGAAGAACACGGATGAGTAGATGGAGGACAGAAGAACACGGATGAGTAGATGGAGGACAGAAGAACACGGATGAGTAGGTGGAGGACAGAAGAACACGGATGAGTAGATGGAGGACAGAAGAACACGGATGAGTAGATGGAGGACAGAAGAACACGGATGAGTAGGTGGAGGACAGAAGAACACGGATGAGTAGGTGGAGGACAGAAGAACACGGATGAGTAGATGGAGGACAGAAGAACACGGATGAGTAGATGGAGGACAGAAGAACACGGATGAGTAGATGGAGGACAGAAGAACACGGATGAGTAGATGGAGGACAGAAGAACACGGATGAGTAGATGGAGGACAGAAGAACACGGATGAGTAGGTGGAGGACAGAAGAACACGGATGAGTAGGTGGAGGACAGAAGAACACGGATGAGTAGATGGAGGACAGAAGAACACGGATGAGTAGATGGAGGACAGAAGAACACGGATGAGTAGGTGGAGGACAGAAGAACAAGGATGAGTAGATGGAGGACAGAAGAACACGGATGAGTAGGTGGAGGACAGAAGAACACGGATGAGTAGGTGGAGGACAGAAGAACACGGATGAGTAGGTGGAGGACAGAAGAACACGGATGAGTAGATGGAGGACAGAAGAACACGGATGAGTAGATGGAGGACAGAAGAACACGGATGAGTAGGTGGAGGACAGAAGAACACGGATGAGTAGGTGGAGGACAGAAGAACACGGATGAGTAGGTGGAGGACAGAAGAACACGGATGAGTAGGTGGAGGACAGAAGAACACGGATGAGTAGGTGGAGGACAGAAGAACACGGATGAGTAGATGGAGGACAGAAGAACACGGATGAGTAGATGGAGGACAGAAGAACACGGATGAGTAGGTGGAGGACAGAAGAACAAGGATGAGTAGATGGAGGACAGAAGAACACGGATGAGTAGGTGGAGGACAGAAGAACACGGATGAGTAGGTGGAGGACAGAAGAACACGGATGAGTAGGTGGAGGACAGAAGAACAAGGATGAGTAGATGGAGGACAGAAGAACACGGATGAGTAGATGGAGGACAGAAGAACACGGATGAGTAGGTGGAGGACAGAAGAACACGGGTGAGTAGATGGAGGACAGAAGAACAAGGATGAGTAGATGGAGGACAGAAGAACATGGATCCGTAGGTGGAGATACACGGTCGGAACAACAAGTGTCAGGCTCTGGGCTAAAGGCTCCACCGGAGCTGGGAGAATAAAACTGGTTTTAAAAGTTCTCCTGGAGCTCCTGCTGTCACAGAGAGGAACATCTAACCGTCTGGAGATCCGGACGGATCCATATCTGTGTTTACAGGTTCTATCTGTTAGCCTGCTCGGCATTAGCCAGTAGCTCAGGCCGCGGCCCTCGCGTCAGCTTCTACCCGGCGGACAGAGCGCCTAGTGCGGCGTGACTCACAGGAAAGGCCCGTATCCTCATCTTGGTGTCCTTCTTGGTGCCGCCTTTGCTCAGGTTGGACATGGTTGCCTCGTCCGCGGGCTCTTGACTTCACATGAACGGGTTGTCCGGGCAGGGACCGGGAAGGCTGCTGCTTTCACTCGTAGCTCCGCGTCCCGGTACCGACAGTTTATTGTTGACTGCCGAACACCGAACCGACAGTTGATTCACAGCAATGGCGGACTACCTGCTGTTCTCACTGCGCACAGATCGCGCAGTCCAAATCCCGCGAGACTTTAATAATCTTCAGACTCTCGCGTTTGCACCTGTAACATGGACAGATTTATGATTCTGTGCGGCTCCGTCTGACTCTGCAGAACCGCAGATGGGTTGGGTATGTAGCGAGGAAGACCAGCGGAGTTTTTAGTGAGTGCAGGTACACAGCTAGATTCAGATTTTCTATACTTTCTTAGAGTCTGCGTTTGGCAGGATGAAGCTGTTTGTTGAAGAAAAATACCATGAACTGTGTGGAAGGACGGCGCATGTGTGGAAAAGAAATCTTAACATGTTTGTGTGGTTGGATAGAGGAACCATGACTCCTTCACCTCTGAAGGACGGACACGTTTCCAACAGAAGGGATCACGTTATTGAAACCCATGTGTGAAAGGAAGGACGTTAACAAACACCTCCCCACCTGAACTCAAAAATGTTCAGTCTGGACAGGGGAGTCTGGTTTCCAATACTCGACCAGAACCTCGGGCCCAGACGTTTCACCGGCACACATCTGTTGTTCTTCTCGAAACATGGAGGTTGAATTTAAATGATAAGGGATGTTTGGCCTTCTACCATTTCATTAGAGTGAATGATTAGATCCAGATGTGTACCTGATAACTTCAGCTTCCTCCCACTGTCTCAGAACATCCAATAATGTGTGTGTGTGTGTGTGTGTGTGTGTGTGTGTGTGTCCATCCGGAGAACTGGTGACTTGTGCAGAAAGATTTCTGTTTGATCAGGTTATGTTCTTCTCTGCTCTCAAAAAAATGTTCATTAAATTAGAAAATTTGTTGCAAATGAATATTTTTATAATATATAATTAAAGAAAAAAAAATGTTATCGGCAAATGTACTGTGAAATAAATGTTCCGAATACTCAGTAAGTAACCTTTTGGATTTCTTATGTCAATATATTCATTGATTTACTGAGTCAGAAATATAGAAATATAGCTTTGAATTCGAGTTTTGAATGTTTCTGTCAGCAAATATTTATATTATAAATATGATATTTTAATCCATTGTATATAATTACAAACCGTTTCATTAATTCCATGGATTCTTGTCATACAGCCCAAAACAGAATATATTAATATATAATCCAACATCTGGATTCACTTTTCTCTGTTCACCACTAACACGCCTGAGTCTTTTGAAAAGTGCTCTATGAATAAAATGCTTAATATTAATGATAATCTGACGTATCATGGGGATCTATGGAGTCTAATGTTACGGTTGAGATAGTGAGAATGAGTTCAGAGACAGCAGCCAAAACCTTTCACCAGATTTATTCCAAAAAAGAAAAAAAAATCAAACTGAATCCATTTGTCTTGTGAGAACGTCCTTCATCTTCACATCTGAAGAGGAACAAGACCACCGGCACTCACGACTCAAAGATAGTCCTCAGCATATGCATGATATATTTACACATTCCTAAACACTCTTTCGTGCCCCCTGTCCGGACGTCTGACTGAGGGCCGTTCAAGGATGGCACGGAAAAAAGAGAACAGGATGTAATCGCATATAATACAGAATGACAGAGTGGAAATATTTCTCATCGTTAGAACAACAGGAACAAGTTCTTTGAAAACTGATATTCACAGCTCTTACATTTGTGCCAGATGGAATCACAATGTTATTCCTCCTGCGGATTAGTGACGATGGCACAAAGAGGAATAACTTACTTTTGGAACAAGCCACAATTCCAGGCGGAACGTTTGGACCGGTACCGAACGTTCGGTGCAGGTCTGACGCTTTTACACAGCACCGGGACCAGTTTTAACCCGACTCGTAGAGGATCGGATAAACACCCCGTGAAGGAGACTGTCACCATGACACCCGTCACGACGTCATTAGAAACGTCATCACCGAACTCTTGATGGGTTCAGAACTCAGAACTCACAAAAACAATAACAGGAGGCGTCATCTAGTATTTACAGAGGAACGTTTCTACGTCAGAGGCAGACAGGTAATATTGCACAGGAAGAATAAAGGCCGGTTCGGATGAAACAGGTTTTAAATAAGAGGCTGGGAAACCCCGCCAACAAACGACCCTCAAGAAAATGTCACTCAAACGTTTGACACCGTGAAACGGATCAGACAGTCCCACTGAAGGCACGACACACACCAATCCACCCCGCAGATCAATCGACCTTCCTCCTCAGAGACCCCTTCATAATAACATTAGATTCTTAAATCATACGATTGCAACGTTCCTGCTTTCATCTCCCTCCGCCAGCAGAGCGCTTGAAGGGTGACGTCACCGAGGAAACTGGCAGAGATCACTTGAAGGTTGCGTCTGGATCACTTTGTCCAGGTTTTCATGGGCTTTTATACCAACCCCTCCACCTGTCGTCCCACCCACATGTCCTCCCACCCACCCGTCCTCACACCCACCCGGTCTCACACCCACCTGTCGTCACACCCACCCGTCCTCACACCCACCTGTCCTCACACCCACCCGTCGTCACACCCACCCGGTCTCACACCCACCTGTCGTCACACCCACCCGTCCTCACACCCACCTGTCCTCACACCCACCCGTCCTCACACCCACCCGTCGTCACACCCACCTGTCGTCACACCCACCCGTCCTCACACCCACCTGTCCTCACACCCACCCGTCCTCACACCCACCCGTCGTCACACCCACCTGTCGTCACACCCACCCGTCCTCACACCCACCTGTCGTCACACCCACCCGTCCTCACACCCACCTGTCCTCACACCCACCCGTCGTCACACCCACCCGGTCTCACACCCACCTGTCGTCACACCCACCCGTCCTCACACCCACCTGTCCTCACACCCACCCGTCCTCACACCCACCCGTCGTCACACCCACCTGTCCTCACACCCACCCGTCCTCACACCCACCTGTCGTCACACCCACCCGTCCTCACACCCACCTGTCCTCACACCCACCCGTCCTCACACCCACCCGTCGTCACACCCACCCGGTCTCACACCCACCTGTCGTCACACCCACCCGTCGTCACACCCACCCGTCCTCACACCCACCCGTCGTCACACCCACCCGTCGTCACACCCACCCGTCCTCACACCCACCCGCTCTCACACCCACCCGTCGTCACACCCACCCGTCCTCACACCCACCCGTCCTCACACCCACCCGTCCTCACATCCACCCGTCCTCACACCCACCCGTCGTCACACCCACCCGTCGTCACACCCACCCGTCCTCACACCCACCCGTCCTCACACCCACCCGTCATCACACCCACCTGTCGTCACACCCACCCGTCGTCACACCCACCCGTCCTCACACCCACCCGTCGTCACACCCACCCGTCGTCACACCCACCCGTCGTCACACCCACCCGTCCTCACACCCACCCGTCCTCACACCCACCTGTCGTCACACCCACCTGTCCTCACACCCACCCGTCGTCACACCCACCTGTCGTCACACCCACCTGTCCTCACACCCACCTGTCCTCACACCCACCTGTCCTCACACCCACCCGTCTCCAGTGCGGGTGTAGTAAGAACTTTTAAGTACAAATACAACCTTGAGGTACTTGTATTTGACTTGAGTATCTGTACTTGATGCTACTTCATACTTCTACTCCACTACATTTATCCGACTGCTGTAGTTACTAGTTACTTTTCAGATGACAGTTTTTCCTCTCCTCCCTGTCCAGTGAAACCCAAAGAAAGAATGTTCTGTGTCTGAGGGGTCAGGGAAGATTCTGCTGCCTCTAATGAAGAATAACTTAAGGAAGTACTCAAAGCTGGAAACAGGCTGGTCGCAGGAAAAGCAGATTTTTAGAGATACGTGACTCTCACAGGACAGAAATACAACATCTGAACAGCGGCGTAAGTAATCAGATTACCTCAGCCTGTGACAGCAGGAAGAGGATTACAGATGACTGCAGCTGTAAAAGGAATCCTAAAACACCAGAGAGTACTTTTACTTTGTCCGTACATAAATACTTTGACTTCAGTAAGAGTTGGAACCCAGGCCTTTCACCTGTAGGAGTCTTTTTACAGTGTGGTATTAGTACCTTTACTCCAGTAAAGGATCTGAGTACTGTACCCAGCGCTGCCTGTCTCACCCCTCACCCACACACAGGCCCCTGAAGTCCATGGTCTCTATCATATCTCACTCCCTTCTCGGCAGCGTCTCCTCCTCTAATCAGGGCGAGGAGGAATATGGCGTCTTGTGAAACGAACCCACTCGGACGTGATGCTGTCAGGAAAGAGTCCGATAGATTATGGCTACACCTCTGGTTCCTTCAAACGCTGCCTGGAACCCACTGCAGGTTCTGAACGTCAGGCGGAGTGGGAAAAAGAGGTGAGCTCTGAGTCCGCACAGAGACACGCCCCCTCTGTGAACGTGGTCATTCATGGTCAGAGTGAAGAACTGTCTGTAACAAATATACCACACACGTACTAAACAGATGCTTTATTTCAGTTTGTCATTTTAAAAGCTGTAGGAAAGGCAGCAGAGAGGCGCAGTAAGGCAGATCCGTAAGACACACCCACATTTAACGCGAACGCCGCACAGGTACACCAGCGGAGGAGGCGGATCTTTAAAGGGATTCGGCGGCTCTCTGGCTCCAGCGGTAGGGGAGGAGGTTGGTAAGGAGGTCAGTGAGGAGGTCAGTGAGGAGGTCAGTGAGGAGGTCAGTAGTGAGGTCATTGAGGAGATCTGTGGTGAGGTCATTAAGGAAGAGGTCGGGGAGGAGGTCTGTGGTGAGGTCATTAAGGAAGAGGTCGGGGAGGAGGTCTGTGGTGAGGTCATTGAGGAGGAGGTCGGATAGGAGGTTGGTAAGGAGGTCATTGAGGAAGAGGTCGGGGAGGAGGTCTGTGGTGAGGTCATTAAGGAAGAGGTCGGGGAGGAGGTCTGTGGTGAGGTCATTAAGGAAGAGGTCGGGGAGGAGGTCTGTGGTGAGGTCATTGAGGAAGAGGTCGGGGAGGAGGTCTGTGGTGAGGTCATTAAGGAAGAGGTCGGGGAGGAGGTCTGTGGTGAGGTCATTGAGGAGGAGGTCGGATAGGAGGTTGGTAAGGAGGTCATTGAGGAGGTACGTGGTGAGGTCATTGAGGAAGAGGTCAGGGAGGAGGTTGGTAAGGAGGTCAGTGAGGAGGTCAGTAGTGAGGTCAGTGAGGAGGTATGTGGTGAGGTCATCGAGGTAGAGGCTGGGGAGGAGATCTGTGACGGACAGGAGAGGAGAGATGGGGGCGGGGTCATGTTTGGAGACTGAAAGATTCACTCTGAGCGGATGAGTGAGTGACAGCTGACAGCTGTCACTCACTCATTGGTTGGTCGATCAGTGATTGTGGAACTTTAAAACCCTCAACCAAGAATCTCAGCCGATTAAAGTCAGTCAAATCAAACATTCTGTACAACGTCAGGATATAATCAACGAATAAAATATCTGCTGGTGTAAAAACGCATGAATCCGTTACCGGAGGAGGAAACGAGAGTCGTGACGACGTCATAATCATGATGAAGGAGGAGGAGGAGGAGGAGGAGGAGGAGGCTGAGCCGACAAATCGATACAAGCAGTTATGAAACATTTGACAGCAAGTTGATGACTTTATCTGACAGCATGGAGGCGGAGCTTGGTCCTGTTCTCTGTGTGTGTTTAAACTGTGTGTGTGTGTGTGTGTGTGTGTGTGTGTGTGTGTGTGTTTACAATCGGAACCACGATCAGCTGTCTGTAGAACTTGTGAGTGAGAGGCCGGTTCCTCCGGTGGAGCTGCAGGAAACGCTTCACCTCCTGCTCTCCTCAGCAGCATGGAGCGTTGAATCACTCAGCCGGTTCTGGTGGATCCACTCATCTCACTGATTCAAATAGTCGTCCGATCCACTCTGATTGCCCTGCTAAGTCGTCTAAGACGGCAGAGGGAGCCCCTCCCTCTCAGGGCGCCATAAAGGAATCCTCAGCCTCTGATTGGACCACAGAAAACTTCAACAACCCAGGAGCGGCCCCTGCTGTCACTGGCCCCGCCCCCCCTCTGCATCCTCAAGGCAACCATTGAGGCATTGGTCGTCGCTGCCGAACGCACCCTGGGACTGCAGCAGCTCGTACTCGCGGTCCAGGAAGTCCAGGCTGTTGTTGCTAGGCAACCCGCGGATGGTGAACTTGTGGGACACTTTGGTCCACTGCTCCCGGTTGGCCGCGACCCGCTCGTACAACTCAGTGGCTCCAGGAAACAGCTCCGACAGCAGCCTGGCGGCACACAGGACGATTATGGGATGTCAGCCAAGATCCACGTGATACATTTGACAGCAGTCAGCCATAACATTATAACCCCCTGCTTAATACTGTGTCTCTCTTTTTACTTAACTACATTTGAATGAACTTAGTTTTCAATAACAAACGAAACATTTAAACCGAGGTCACAGAAATGGACTCGATGGAATAAATAAGTCAGATACTTGGACCACAGGTTTCAG